>OZ038482.1:67550938-67700938 GCA_964036315.1 Acanthosepion esculentum
TCTAGTAGTCAAGTCTATTGTCATTTAGTTAATATTATGACTGCTAGTATTGGGCTAGATGAAAAACATTTTGTCTTGACTATAATGAAAATAATTTTCTCGCAAATGAGCTGATAAATGTTTGAAGTTTGAAAGCCTTCAATGAACGCTTTCAAAACCTAAGCATTTAAAATGTCTGTTTAAAAGCGACTAAGAATTTTGCAGCTAATATACATTTCGTCTTTATGTAATGTTTTTTTCTCTAATCAACTCAAATTTTCGATCAAATACAAACTTCAACTAGACGGCATTCCAGCTGTAAACTTCAAGAAAACGAAATGGAGAATAGCAGATAATGGAAATAAGCCCATATTCTCCAATTCTCCTAATCAAATTTCAGTTTTAAAGTAGTTTTGATCTGAGTACCACGAATCAACAAAGTTGAAATAAAATCATTCAAACTATTTCTTTACAATATGTTATTACTGCTTTTTCATAAATTTGTATTTGTGATTTTTATTCTTGTCTGACATAGGATAAATTTTAAGGATTTGCAAAGGAATTCTGTGACTGGTCCAAAGTTATTATCTAAGTCTCGAGTTTCAGCCGATTGATTTGTATTATTTCAGCCTAAATATTAAAAGAAATCTATTTTCTATACAAATGTACAAAGATGAAAGGTAACGCCCATAACGTAATACACAAAAGTTAATTCATTCTCTAGTATGCTGTCAGATCAAGTAATACACTTTACAGTAGATTGAAAAATGCATTTCAAGATTTTGAGGCAATTGGGATTTTATAGTTCGTGTGACTTGGACATTACTATTCTTTCTTTTAAATTTATTGGGGATTGTTACCATTAACAATTAACCTGTGTATATAAGGCGACCGATTTGCTTTCTGTGAACACCCACTGATTATTAACCCTTTAAATATTCAAACTAGCATTCTCATTTTTGTTATTTTTCTCATTTCATTTTTGACGTAATGCGTGCTGCATTCTATAATCTTTGAATCTCGTTCATTTTTTGTTTTCAGAATTCTGTCAGTGAAATGCATCAAATATATTCCTTTAAAACAATTGCTGCAATGTAACTTATAGAAAACAAACCTACTTTGTGGCCGAGGTAATTATGGACTTCTAACTAGAACCAGTGGTTTGTGTTTCATCGTCGCTAACCGCCAATATTTTGAATTTTTGGAAGTTTGAGAGACGACATCCTCTAACTTTCTCCTATTTGTTTCTGTTACGAACTAACAATTTGTTTAGTAATATTAACTGGACAAAATTAATATAAAAATGTATACATTTTAATATGTATACCAGAACGTGTTTCAAGCATAATGAACAAGATCAGTTCTCGAAAAACATTATTTGGTGCAAAAGTTTACTATCTAAAATTTCCTTCAATACTTCAACTATCTAGACAACCATGGAAAGAAAATTTCGAGATGAAATTTTCCACCGTGACTGGAAACGTTTTCTTCCTTAATAGAAAACATGGTGCTTTCCATCTTGACGAAAATAGATTGGGTTATGTTGGAAATGGAACTGAAAAAATTAATCAATTCTTGCAAACAGAAAACATAACCTGCACCACATGAACTACGCAGGCCAATGAAAACTTATTTTGCAAAAAAAGATCCATGGAATAACAAAAACATTAAATTAAGGGCAGTGTTCAGACCAGTGTAGAAAATGAAAACAATGCAATGAGCGAGAATTGCTAAAGATTCGAACAAAAAAATAGTGTATACAGCAGCATAATGAATTGAAACAATATAACACACCACACAATCAACCAGCTGCCGTAATAAAAAGAAGATCAAAAGATTTTATCTGAAACTGAAAAGAGGCCAAGACAGCGTTAAGCAACATGTTCCAGAATAATGAAAATAAATGTGATCTCGTTTATGGATGTAACATGAAAATAAAATTGTATATTGTCAAATCAAAAAGAAGAAACTAAGTAATACATTATTTCTTATTCTTATTCACATGTACACCTTTTGAATAAGAAATCATGACACGTTTTCAATATGAAACACACGAAAAACTATGTCAAATGGCAATATGACACTGATCGAAAAAGACGAAACAAAAAACAATACAAAACTAAGTACAAGTAAACTGAGCTTTATACTTTGGACATTGGAATGTTCAAATATTTTCGAAACTGTGCAAAATGTAGTCAGATACAAGAAACGACTGGGAGACAGAGCTAGCTGCAAGAAAATAATGTCTTTCGGCATAAAACTGCAACATTTTTTGAATTTTAAAGGGAAATACATGTTCACTAATTCATAAAAATACTGAACAATCTGATGTACATGTGCGACGGGAATATATTTGTCAAAAATAAAATTAAACTGTATACGTTATTCCGAAGAGTTAGAAATTTACCCCAAACTAAAATCGACATTGTTTTTGGGATCGAGAAATATGCAATGTTTGTACTGCACAAAGTTTTCTTTTTATAAAACAGCAATTATGAATTCCTGAGCGCATCAGCCAGAAGAAAAGAAAACAGTACAAATATCTTGGAATATTAGAAGCAGATTCGATTAAAAAGAATCAAATGAGACAAAGAGTGATCAAGTAATATTCAAGAAAAATATCGAAAACAAAACAATGTATAAGACTAAGATTTTATAAAATATGCAGCCACTCCCAAATTTTAGTGATACAAATAAACCTGTTTGCAACCTCAAATTTTGAACATCGCACTGATATATAAGTTCAACTGTATTGCTTTATATGGCATTACACTAGCTACTTAGCATCAACCTGTATACACAACGCATTGGCTGTTGCCACTCAGTAGTGGCACAGTTTTATGCGTGGATATTTGTGATTTTCACAAATATATATGTTGCAGATATCTGAGCTAGGAGCTTATCTTTTAAAAAGGTCATCACTGTAAATAATTCTTCTTTACTTAAATATCTGTTATTTTTAGGCATTGTTAAATTTTTACATCTGTGAGAGACTATGCTGTAATTTCTATAATTAGAAATTTCAAAAATAATTAAAGAGTGATACAACGAAAGCAAATAAATCAACAACTTTTTTGATGAAAGAAGACACCATTCAAGAAAAGTACAAATATAACCGGACGGTTTTTTATAACAACCGTGAGCGTATAAAAGTGCTGTTTAAGAATTATGGAACAAAGTGCAATAGAAGAAAATGTTCTTTTACTCACTACTCTGTAAACTTCAATTTACATAAAGCCATGGTACAAAATAACAACATTTCCTTTGGAACTTTTTATATAACATTTTAAACCTTTGATTTTTATCATGGAAGTTAAATATAATTGTAGTAAATGCAAGTCCTTAATTTGGCATAATTTATCTTATACAATCTACGTTGTTTGTGTACATTTCTGGTGCAAACTTTAAAAGACACTCTTCTTAAGTGTTTCTTCGTATAAAGCTGGGTCTTATGGAATACTACGAACCCTAACTATGAAATATATAGAATACGTAGCAGTGTTACAAACCGATTTTATAAGTCCAGGAAGCTCGATTTACTATGGCTTTCTACTTCAAACAGAGCATACCTCTATACTCCTCATGTACCCGACATAAATAGACCATTTTTGCGCTTTTTACGGACACAGATTAACCTGATTCGAGGAATATTTTTCGAATAAAACTTTAGTTAAAGCCCTACGTCAGTTTAACTTTTCTACGTATATCATATAGTATAGTTTAGTTACCTTTCCGACCGTAACTTGAAAAAGGCTTTTATTCTTATAAAGTAGGGCCTTAAAGAGTACCTAGGAATCCTAACCATGCAATGTATCGAATAGGCAACCTTCTGCATAAATCTAGGTTTGAAATATACTTGAACGTTTTGAGTCTGTTCACTAATGTTCCAATAGATGATACTCTTTTATTGATTCGATAGAAATTAGAATCGGACCCCCATCTAAGAATGCATACGCGGGTTCTGAGACTCTGTACAAAAAACATACTATCATTTCGGTTTGGACATATACCGACATGAAGAACGTTGAGTTATGGAATTGATATTATCACCAGTAATGGTAAACTTACAGATGGACCTCTAGGAAGATGTGCAAGGAATGTCAATTCCCACCTTTTATACAACGTCAAGAAATGGACCATCTGCTGTTTACAACATCGAATCAAACACAGAAGTGGCAATCCAAACATAGGACATACGAGATGATCAACCTTAGAAACATCCTTCAAGGTAACAAATACCATTCTAGCATAACATCAGTTTCCTCGTGCAGTCACAGAAGAGATGAAAACAACAATCGAGAATCTGCTTCAGTTTGTCTATTATACATAAAGGCCACATTTAAAAAGATTCAGAGGATCTCTGCTCAATAGAAAATCAAGATTACATTAAAAAGTAGTTTATACTTTTGGTGATATATTTCCGGAACCAATCCCCAGACGGAAGAGAATATGACAAAGAACTGCGTGTATTTCATCGCATCAAGTTTCACAAGTAATACAAGGATGAAACAACTCGCCTCTTAAATAGTCCGCGGTGATTTATTAAACTCAAACATGGCTGATCATGTATGGAGGGAAAAGTGTGGTCATCAACTCCTGTGGAATTAAATCAAGATAATAGACAGAAGACAACCCTGGAGAATAAGAAGACTGAAAGAATTAGTGCACAACCTAAATGAAACCTCCTCTGTGGCGGCCTCTGATTAAGATAGTAAAAATATGACGCTCAAACATTCCACCACTAGGGTACACACATTAGCTTTTACGCTATAAATTGTCACTACTGTGTTGACACATAGCCTAGTAGATTAAAGCGTTGGGTAAAGTATATCTGTTTCACTGGTAGTTGTAAATTCAATCTCGGGGTTGGGTATTGCTGAAAAGTTTATACTCCGAGAAGGAAAAAACAATCGACACAAAGGTGAGTATTAAATCATATGAAATATCCTCTTATTAAGGAAAGCTAAATGGGAACATGGATGGAATAAAGGCTTCAGTTCAAAATTCTCAGATGGTTACTGATTAAAACGAAAGACACTTGAAGGAAATTAGAGAGTACAACGGCCGAAACGTTATAACAGTCAAGATGAGCATGCAGTCTCTAATAGAAAGGCATATAATAATGACAATTACTTATGTAAAAAATATTCCAATATAAATTATCTTCATTAACGACAAAATAAAGCGAAAACTTAGACACGTGAAATTATGTACGAATTCTGTCAGTCACTTAATTAGGCACGGCCATGCTACCAATACGTTTAGAATATAAAAAGAAAGAACTGCAGAAATCTCGATGAAAAATATGCTTGGGGCATTATGCAACATAAAAGATTAACAGATGACAAAAAATAATAGTAAGCGGAAGTGAAAATCTTCGAAGAAATTCAAATGATATCCACATAGATTCATGCCTTTCCCAAGGGTATTACCACGTAAGTAAATGCAATAGACTCGACCTCGGCTCTCCGATTCCTCAATCCGAGCCGCTATCCATTACTCCACCGTGCCGCCTCGGAAGATGTGGAAGACACAGAACCGTTAAGCTAAATATGAACTACTAAATCATATGAGCAATCAAAAGAAAAACATACGAATAGGAAATATTGTCACGATGTGTATTATTAATGTCTTCACTGAACTTATATGAAATTATAGTTGCATCAGCACAAAAGATAGAAAGAATCACTTAAATGGACATCTGATTTTGATAAGGTACTCAATTTTTGTCTTTCTTCTTTTAAGTGCACACATAATCTTACTGAGTGCGTTTAATAAACAAAATTGATCTTGTCTGAGTAAAGATTTGACTGGCTTTCAAAGAGAGTAACACACCTCTTCTCTATAGGCTTATCAAATGTCTTTCAACATCCATGTTATTGTCAGAATAAGCATACCTTTACAAGGGGAATAAGAATGTTACCGATATAGAAGAGGTGTTTGACGTGAATCCTACATAAGTAAAGATCAATTCCTAATAAACTGCATGATTCTGGAATCTTGCAATACCTAAAACAAGAATCTTGGCATTGAAGTGCTAAACTGCAAAACACTTTCTCAGTGTTTCTCATTCATAGATAATAAAAGGAGCGTTTCAAAATTTCAAAAATATTACTTATTTTTGAGACAAAATATATAACCGAGGGAGGACTTTTAAGAAAGTTTGAATGACGTCATAGCGATGAAACATGGCTTGAATAAGTGAGAACTTGATAAGAGGCCGTTTTATAAATATCTAATACTATATATCTAGATATAAGGACTGTGATAAAAGAACGAGCAAAATGTATTTAGGGGTTGATTAACTTAATTCTCACATTAAAGAAACAGTAAAAGTAACACTTGCATATTTTTATTTTTATGTGCCATGTCCTTTCAGGACGTAGGCGATCATGGCTCTCCACCTCCCTTTATCCCTTACAGCTCTCAGCAAGCTCCTTCTCTCTGCTTCCTATCCCAGACCACGTTCTGTCATCCACTTACTCAAGCTCGTCAGGTATGTCACGCGCTGCTTTCCCTTGTCTCTCTTTCCCTCTATTCGACCCGTGAGTATCAGATTCTCCAGGCCCTCCTTCCTCATTATATGTCTCAGAAACTTCAGCTGCCTCTTTCTGATGTTAAGTATAAGCCTTCTCCTTGTTTGTAACCTCTCTAAGACCTCATCATTACTCACATGCTCGGTCCGTGATATCCTTGGCACCCTTCTGTAGAGCCACACCTCTGTCGACTCGAGTCTCTTTGAGGGAATCGTCTTTGAGGAAATCGTCCAACATTCGCTGCCGTAAAAAAGAACAGATGTCACGTAACATCTCAGTATTCTTTTCTTTGTTACCAAAGAAATTTCGCTGTCTCGCAATACTCTGCTCGGCTTTTGGAATGTGTCCTTGGCCATCCCAAGACGTTTACGGACCTCAGTGTCGCACTTACGCTCCTTTGTCAAGACGCTTCCCAGATATTTAAACTTCTGCATCTGCTTGATTCTAGTGTTCCCGACCTGAAAATCCCATTTCGGGGTTTTCCTCTTACTGATGACCATGCAATCTGTCTTCTTTATTTTATGCTTAGTCCTTTCTTCTCACTCTCCGTCGCTACTTTCTGTAGAAGATTTTGTAATTTCTCCTCCGTGTCTGCTATCAGTACTGTGTCGTATCTTATGTTGTTAAGGTTGTGGCCGCCAATGCTAAATACCGGCAGGGTTTCCAATTCTCTCAGAACTGCCTCGCTGTATAGGTTGAACAGGTCGGATGAGAAGACGCATCTTTGCCTTACGCCCCTTTCTATTCTTGTATATTCACTGAACTCGTTTCCTATGCATATGCATGCTGTTTTCTGCCAGTATAGGTTCTTGATTATTCTGATATTTCTCCCGAATATATCAAGGTTGCTGAGCAGTCCTATCAGATACTTGTGGCATACTTTGTCGAACGCCTTTCCGTAGTCCATGAAACATGGGTACACGTCCTTCTGCATCTGCGCTTTCTGATAACATTCTGAGCTTGAATATTGCTTTCCTTGTTCCAGTGTCTTTAACGAACCCGCACTGCACTTGTCCTATCACTGGCCTGATTCTGTTGCACGCTCTATTCAACAGAATACGGATGATGAGTTTTGTCATGTGGCTCATTAGGCATTCGTTTGCACCTGGTTTCCTAGGCATAGCTACGAAGATAGATCTGATGAGGTTTTCCGGTATATTTCATTTGTTATTTCTGTGATCTTGTCTATGCCAAAGTCATCTAAGACTGTCAGCATTTCCGCTACAATTCCGTCTGGCCCAGCTGCCTTGTTTTTGTTCAATTTGGCCAATGCGGCTTTTACTTCGGTTTTCAGAATTCCAGGTCCATCGGTAGTTCTGTGTATTGCTGGTTGTTCCCTTTCGGCGTGGAAGAGTTCGCCAATATACACGGACCAACGTTGAAGAATTTTTTCCTTCGCTAATATGAGCATTCCATCCTTTGATTTTAGGCAGCCTGTTGGCGAGCATGGCTTCTGTCCTGATAGTTGCCATTTGTTTGTGCATGTCTCTTTTTTTATAGTACTCAATCTTTCTATTTCTGTACATATTTCGTTTAGACATTTTTCTTTAGCTTGCTTGCATTTGTTCCTTATTTCATTGTATAATTTTCTGTACTCCGTCCCGTATCTTGGCAGAGGTTTCTGTCTCCTTTCCATCATGTCGAGAATCTCATCAATCATCCAATCGTTTTCCCTCCTTCGTCCTGCCTCCTTTGGGATGATATTGTTTACAGATATCACTAAAGCGTCTCTTAGTGCGATCCAAATGGTCATTTAGTGAAAGGTTGTGGCTGGCTTTAACAAGAAGCTTCTCCATTTTCAAAGATCACCGAGCTGTGGTAGGGGGTGGGCCAAATCAGATATCATCGTTCCTCCAAATAGTTGAGAATGGCGTCTTTTGTTTCAATAAAATAAGACAAACAAAAGAAAGAAATACAACAAATTTATTTCCCCACTGTTCGTCTTCTATTTAGTATAATAATAATAAAACCTCACTAGTTACCAACAAAAACGAATAAACGTCATTTACACGTCCTGTGTAGGTTTGTGCCGATTTTTAAAAAAATTCCCACTAGCCTAACTAATGTGAAAATTAGTCTCAAAGTTACAAATTAAGTTAGAAAATATATTAATAAATACAAAATAAAAGTCAACAGAGCATTGTGAAAAAATCTATAAAATGGAATTTTAGTGAAAAAATGGACATAATATTTAGGAATTCACGACAGGAAAGCGCACATCAATCGTCAGTATAGAGAGAGAAAAAGTGGCGGCAAGGGATTCATAAAACTTGTGTGACGTGCAATTCGTTCTTAAGAGAAATCATAGTGGTGCAGATCAGAGGCAGATTCAACCAGTGGCCTTCGAGCTGTGAACTCAAACCATACATAACAGGACTTGAACACATCTTATTCACCAGTAATTACCAAAGAAATATATCGAAATATAGCAGTGGTTCAAAATACCACTTTTGCGAATTACATGTGGAAATATAGATTAACTCGTTTCTAGCATCATTGTCTTAACTGCAACCGAATATAAACAAAGACATGAAAGAATATCTAAATTTGAAGATTAGCAAGCGTGAAAAAATACATTTAATTGTTTCTCGCAGAAACGAATATCGACATTAAAAGATTTTATATGTATGACAAAATACATTTATTGGTTTTTGGGTTATTTATTTTAATTGCAATAGAATATAGAACAAGGAATAACCGAATAGATCAATATCTATATTAGATTAAAAATAACGAAAAATTCATTTACTTGTTTCTGGGTTCTTTGTTTTAATTGAATAAGAATATAAACAAGGACATCACGGAATAGATCAATATCTACATTAGAAGATTGACAAGTACGACATAATACGTTTACTTATTTCTGGCTTCTTTGTTTTAATTGCAACAGAATATGAATCAAGACATAAAGAAATAGGTCAATATTTACATTATAAGATTGACAAGTACAGTAAAATACCTATAGTAAATAATAATAATAATAAAGTGTTATTTAGCATTTTTAATTTATTAAGAAGAATGTCTCACTACGAATTATAATTATTATATTTAGAACATTTAATACATTGTACTTGTTAATTTTTTATACATTGCTTCCCTACTCTATATTGAAGCGTAACATTCCTCCTTTTTTATGAAAGCGGACGTAATTTTTGAAATTGTAGGGAAAGGGAATTGTTTGTAAGGTTTGATTTGTTTTTTATCTTTGTCTATTCGTTTACCGTCGATTTCTTTCTCTGTTATTGTTGTGGGGCAGACCCCTTTTACACAAGATGGACTCGTCCAAAGTATACTTATATTGACAGAGAGAATACCTGCAGGTTGAGATACGTTGAGTCAGGGTGAGAGATACGGAGACAGTACACAGGGTGTTCACAGAGAGTTATACGAGAGACCAGAGAGAGAGAGAGAGAGAGAGAGAGAGAGAGAGATAATTACGGTTTCACTTACAGAGACTTGTACATATATTTTCTACTAACCCTCATTCCTGGACTACTAATCTTCACTTCAAGTCTGTATTCTTACGTTTAATACACTTATTTTTCTATCTCAATTACTGGCGTCGTTTATTTATTTGTGCAGGATTCCATTCCCAGAATCCACAACAACTTGGCAACGAGGATTTCGGACCCACAAGAAAAAAAAAGAAATTCTCTCTCGTCACCACAACTTTGCGACGAGGATTTCGGACCCACACGAAAAAAAAAACTCTCTCGTCAACACAATAACTTGACGACGAAGAGTACTGACACGTACGAAAAAATTGTTTTTTCGCGTGCCAACACAATAACTGGTGACGGAAATCTGAGAGTCACGTCGACCACAAAAACTTGGCGACAAGACTCGAAGGAACTCACACTAAGAACAATAAGTTAAGGACGAACATAAAAGAACGTACATAAGAGATAGAAAGAAACATTTCGTCACTCCCTAAAACATAAAGATTTTCTAAAAGCAATGCTTGAGTTTATAAGAAGTGAAGAAAGACAAATGCAACTCTACGAATTAATATTAAAAGTAACGGTTAACGCACAACAAAAGAATATCGAAAAAGAGGCGACTTTTTTTCAAGACGCAGTTTGGAACAAAATAGAAACATTTAAATACTCTCTAGAAGATGATAAATATTTCGGGGACTATTACAGACGTCATGAAGACATTTTTAACATTGAATGCCAAAATTGGACGGAAGCTAAGAAGCTACGTTTATTACTCAGGAAATTGGGAACAGAGGAGTGCACAAAATTTGTGGACTATATTCTACCGAAAAAGACAAACGATTTGACGATTTACGGAGCTCTTCAGTCCAAAGACTTCACTTTTTCACAAAAGGTGGAAAGTTTTTTTTTTAAATGTTTGTGATATTAGGTTGCTTTTTTTATCTGTGAAAACTCTCATGAAGACATTTCTGAACTTAGACCTCTGGTTGGGACCCGGAAGGAAATGTGTATATAACAGAAATCTAAATAATAATAATAATAATAATAATAATTGGTACCATAGGAAGAAAGCATATTAACCTGCAATTACTAAGGAACTATTTTGAAAAAACAGTACTGGTTCAAATTACCTCTTTTGCGACATACATGTGAAAAAAAAAGATTTACTTGTTTCTGTTTTTGATCCATATCTACATTAGAGGACTGACACGTACACCAAAAATACCTTCAGTAAATATGTGATACGAACATCACTCAGAACCTGCGACCCAAGGCGAAAACGGCTCAATGCTTTTATGACTTTGTTGTAAATACTGACAGAACCATTAAAGTAATTACCAATGATCAGAAAAGAAAATTGATATCAGTTTTTCATGTGATCGAAATTTATTCGTAAAAGTTCTTTAGTAAATTAATATAAAGACTTTGAAATCGAAAATACTTGAAATCACATGTTAGTCCCAACATTTTTGGTGCAATCGGCATGATCAGGAAATGTGTCGGATAAAATTCTCAATAAAACTCTATATTAACTTATGGAATGCAAAAAATAGTACTTTCCAAAACTCTCCGCACATTACAAATGCATTATCAATATAATTTTCCAATTATATCATTAATATAAAAAATATGTATATCTTTTTAGCTTTCTATGGCCTTAAGGAAATAAAATGACAACAACAACAATAATAATAATAACAGTAATAATATTTTTCTCGTGATAATCCCCAATGTGTGTCCACCTGACCTTTCATCTGGTAGTGGTCATTGAGACTAATAATTAGTATGGTCAATTTTTATTTTTTTTAGAGACGGAAAACTCAGGTCAACAACCCAGAAACTCATTGTGTTAATCGTGCCGAGAAGTGAATGGCTGCTGCGTTATGAGGTCGCGAACGATCCCCTGCGGCTTCGGAACCTGTAAAAGACATTACCCAATGTGCCGGGTAACTTTGGGTGGACTTTTGGACCCATGAGTCACTCGTAGGCACAATATGAGAACTAAAAGTCAAACCAAAATTCCAGCATGGCTCTTCCAGTGGAGAAAAAGGGAGCCCGTCCCTCAGGAGGAAACCTACTTGAAGTCAAAAAATCTGACATAGAAACAAACTCCTACACAAATAATGAATCTTCAGGTCCACACAACCTGTATAATCCCAATGATGGTCCTGCGAATCCTCCAACTAGACCCATAACCATTCATTTAAAAAAAGAAAAGGTAAAATGGTATCGTGAGGGGCAGAAACCCGTTATGAATGCATTCTATGAAGCGTTGCACAAACCTCAGAAAAGCATCACTCGCCAAAAATATGACATTCGGCGGGAAAATGTTGGGCATCAAATAGAAAGTACATTGACTAAAATAAATTAGCCAGTGTAAGAAGGTATATCATGAGAAATAACCGATTGACAGATGCTGAAATTAAAGAAATAAAAAGAACTTAAACCAGAACATGAAAAGGAACCAGAAATGGACATAAAAAGTACGAACATCACACAAACCACAGATCATAATGAAGAAACTGAGGTACACACCAATCACTGTGAAGATAATGCTGAAAGTTTAGAAGAGTTGGAAAGGCGTGATCTTAGTCGCTCTTAAGACTGCAATATAACAAGTCCAAAACACACTGAACCGAATTATTTTACGGAAAAACAAGAATAGTATACAAGAAGCCAAGGAAGAAATTATAAGACATAAGTCAGACAAAAAATATTGAAATGGCGGAAAAAGAACATCTCCTAAAATTAAAGCCAACAAAGCAGAACCTCAAAACTATTAAACTATACAATGCAGCACACATATTAATTCTGGATGAAATAGACCCACAATGAAGCAATATATGCATCAGCAACAGCGGCAACTAAAAGATTAAACATCAAAGTAAAAAAGGCAGTCTCAAAGATATAAAGATCCAACTTGGAAAAGAAAAAATAGAGAAAGAAATTGAACTTAGAAGTGAATTATGAGTACTTGATGAACTGGCAAGAGGAACAAATGTAAGAAACAGAAAAGGCAGAAAAAGAAAAAGAAAATACAAAATTAAGTATGAAAATGAAGTCCTATCAGCTAAAGAAACATAAAGCAAATAATACAACTGAAGACTCAAAGAATTAGACGCTATAAAAAAGATCAAGATTCTACAGACAGAACAAGATCTTTCAAACCGATGCGAAGAGATTTTACAGAGAAATAGGCTAACAAAAAATTGAAGTGACCTCCCCTCCACACACACACACAATAAAAAAAATGGAAGTGGTTATACAGTTCTGGAAAAAATATGGTCTTGCCCTAAAGAATATAACAAAGAAAGCAGATTGGATTATGCAAGAGTTAGAACGGATGAAAAATAAACCAGAACAAGCATGGGCGGGAATCTCAGAAGAGTATGTTGAATCGGTACTGAAAGAACACACAACTAGAAATCTTCAGGAAAGATAAAATTCATAACTTTTGGCTCTATTATCTAATTACAGAACACAAAAACTAGCCAAAGAAATTCAAGAAATGGTCAATAATTCTACTAAAATTTCGCTATGGGCAACCAAAGGAATTAACTCCTTCTATCCAAGAATGGTGACACAAATTCCCCCAAAACTACAGAGTAATTACATGCCTTTCCACTACTTCCAAACCGTTGACATCTATTCAGACAAAGCAGATATATATATATATATATATATATATATATATATATATATATATATATATATATATATATATATATATATATATATATATATATCGAGAGAGGAATATTTCAAGGTGAGTTTTTGCCTCTCTCAGTATTTTGTATATCGCTAATAGCATTAAGCAGCGAATTTAACAGGACAAAATATGACTATAAGATATCTCAGAAGAAAATAATCCCTCTATTTTGTATGGATGACTTAAAGTTGTAAGCTGAGAATGACAGTGAGCTGGAAGGTCTTCTGGAAAAAGTAAAATGTTTCAGTGATGACATTGGAATGGAATTCGGTTTGGATAAATGTGATAAAGCTACAATTTTGCGAGGATCACTACAACCAACCTCCTTTATTAGCCTAGACCCTGGGGTTACAATCAAAGATTTAGAGCAAGAAGAAGCTTATAAGTACCTCGGTGTAAATGAGAGTGAAGAAATTCACCATAAAAAGAAATAGTGCGAAAATAGTACTATAGAAAGGTGCGACTGATATCAAGAACTGAATTGAATTCTCAAAACAGAATTATGGCCATTAATAGATTTTTCTATCCCAGTGGTTCAATATAGTTTCAACATCTTAAACTGGACTCTAAATAATATCAAACGACGGGATTCTAAGAGAAGAAAGTTTCTTTCTAAGCATAATATGCATAATCGAAAGGCTGATGTAGACCGTCTATATATACCCCGTAAAGAAGGAGGAAAAGGTCTTATTCAGCTTGAACAACTATTAGCTTAATAAATTTTTTACATCTATTAGGTTCTGTAGAAAACCAAAGCAAAACCCAAGAATCAACTGTTGCAGCAACAATTATGGAAAAGAAAACCAATGATAAAGCTCTTCAACAGATGAAACAACCTTGGCAAGACAAACCTCTGCATGGCCAACATCCAGAACTTGCTAATAAAGCCGATGTTGATAATCGATGGTTATGACCACCTGGATTAAATACTGAAACAGAAAGCTTTACTGTTGCAGCGCAAGACCAGATTCTTTTCAATAGAAACTTTCAGGTAAATATCATAATAATAGTATGCAGGTTCTGTAACAAATATCTGGAAACCATAGACCATCTAATCTCACAATGTTCTGTACTTACGCCAAATGAATATAAAAATTGTCATGATAGAGTGAGGCAGTACTTACACTGGACAATGTGCAAATGCTTTGGAAAAAATGCTAACAAACACTGGTATGAACATCACCCAGCACGATTACAGAAATAGAAGACATCACAATTCTATGGGATTGCACCATCTTTACAGACAGGAAGATTGAAGCAAATTGACCGGACATAGTTGTCAAAAGCTGAAAAGAAAAACTTACCTACTACTGGCTTGCCCAGCGTACTGTAACATAGCAACCAATGAATTGAAAAACAATCGAAGTATAAAGGAATGAGGAAATTGAAAACAATGATATTTCCAGTTAATTGTAGGTTCGCTTGGAAACTAAAAAAAGGAATACAACAACGCACTGAAAAAATCCCTGGAAATCCTAGCTTAAGAGAAATACAAAAAAAATGTCTTCATAAGTACAGCTCACACACCTTAAGAAGAACTTTGTCTATGTAACGCTAGTGGTGTTATGGAAGTTGGAAAAACTAATCATGAAATGTAGCCATAACAGCACACCACTACCTGCCTTAGGTTTTCCCACAGACTTGGTAGGTAGTGTGACCATAGCAGTCATTGAAATATAATGATGATGATAATAACAAACCTTTTTATGAGTTCCATATGGTTAAATAATGCGTTTCTTTTATCGTTTCATTAACAGATGGAAATAAAAATATAATGCAAATTTTAAAAGATTAAAAAAATGTAAACCTCATATTCATATAATGCTTCTTTTAGCTTTTCTGATTTTATGTTTTTGACATGACTATTCATCCCCTAAGGACGTACGGTGGAATAATGGATAACAGTTCGGATTGAGGAATCGGAGGCCCGAGTTCGAATTCCATTACATTCATTTACGTGCTAATACCAGTAGGAAAGGTATGAATTTTCTTCTTCTCCTCCCAGTTATAGGTAAGTAGCAGGCGGGAGAAGAATCCTATAGCCTTTGATAGCAACTGGTCTACTGCAGAAAGAAATGGAAACCGACTGCAGGGAAAAATCTGCCTCGTCTAAGCGTGTATCACACATGGCACATAACTGATAGATTCACACACTTATTACGTTCTATTATTTTTTTAATCTTCTTTATATTACATTGAACTTCATTCCAGCAATCTATAGTATTCCTCGTTTTTAAATACAGTCCCTTTTGACAATATGCTTTTAAAAACTTCCTGGAGGCCATCTTGTTATAAACGTAAAACTAAATTAACTGAATCACAATCAGAAAAAGGGTAAATCCTCAAATGAATTTGTTAGTTAACATCCAGCATAGAATAATTCTAATATTTATAAGCCGAACTGAAATTTACCCATATTGGCTCCATTTCTGAAATATTTCGAAAACTTTATGAATTTATTCTTCAATTTATATCTTTGTTTCCTGATTCAGTTTTTTCATGAAGAACTTAAATGATATCTCTCTCTGGAACTTTGCTTTGATTTTTTCCCTGCCATATCTTCATAATCACCATTAGATTCATCCAACTCCTTTCGAATCCTTTGCACTGCCCTCAAATTGACATCCAAACACTTTGAAATGTTCATATTGGAGCTTTCGGCGTGAATACCAATCAGTACAGCATGCCATTTCCCAAATTCTGGCGGAGTGGTTGCGATATGGTGCTCTTTTTCTCAAAGACGGTGCCCAACTGACCCCCTAATGTACTGTGCAGTCGACAAAATAAAAAAGAAACAACGTGCATGCGCGAAATTAACAATATAAATTCGCGACGATTTACTCATCGCACCCTGTATATCTACATGTAAAATTTCTCGTGAATTTACTCAATAATCATAAAGCCTGTAAATATATCAGTGTAATTTAAATTTTCCCTTATTCTTTTCTGTAAAAAATAGCAAAAATGTGGAACTAATGATACTTAAGAAACTTGTTCAAAATCAACTAATATCTGCCGTTCAAAAAATCACATCACTGCAGAATTATGAGAAACGTATATTTAATATTTATTAAGTATCATCGATTTGAGCAGTTCAGTGAAAAAACCTTCTTAGCATTAATGTTTTACAGATATTCTTTTCACTCAAAAATATAAAAAATCATTACCTTAGAATAAATTACCTTAAGTTATAAAATACACATATCTGTATAAGTAATAAGATTAATAGCAGCTTTGATTTATATTTTTAGTAGTTGCCTTTGTTATACAAACCAAATTATTTTAAATTCCAAATCAGGTTTTGTAGTTTTGTAATCGAAAGGACATAGCAAAAAAAGTATAAAACAATCAGTATTGTAAAAACAAGTATAAAACAGTCAGGCTATATTTGTTAAGTGCAACCGAATAGATACATAAATGCATAGAGATCTGAGAAATAGATTCGCCAAGATTAAAGCAATAAAAATAAAATGTAAGTGTGCATACGAAAAATAAACTTATATTGAAAAGTTTTTATATTTTCTGATATTTGTCACAAATCTATTGTTTGAATCGAAAAATATTTATAAAGTTATTTGAAAGAAAACAATAAATAGTATGAATAATAATAGGCAAGGATATGTGATCTCTATTGCCATATAAGTTAGCTTAGTTGTTCTTTACTCATCTAAATTTAGAAGAATGTTACTCCGAAATACTTTTTGTCATTGAAATGACAGGTTAGAGATTGATCATAATAGATAGGGAAAGTGAAAGATAATGAAATCAAATTCAGCTCGTTACAGGTTCCAGATTTACATGTGAATTACTCAGAATGGAAAAATAAGATTAACTGACAAATGAAACTTCATCTAATGATTCAAGTTTTCTTTCCTAGTTCAGTTATCCTTTTACATATTTTGCACATCTTTGATCATATCAATCATTAGACATGATCCATGAAGTTTACAGAAAAATTTTCTCCGTGAGAGGTAGACTTTAATTCAAAAATCTTGCAATTTAAAAAGATCCATCAAGTATGTCCACTTTGAAAAAATCTTAAGGTATTTAAGTTTTATATAGACAGGTTGGATTCTCATTAAACATGAGAACTTATTTATGATCGTAAAAAATTCTGTCAGTAAAATTTAGAAATATTTAAACTCTGTTCAATTAATCAAAAAGAATTTTTTTTAAATAGTATATCACTTTTTCTGGTTAAGATAATACTTAAAGAAAATAATATTAAAATAGATACATTAATAAAAATTGTATTATAAAATTGTACTTTAATTTAATTCTGTATTTTCCTTTTAATCTAAATAACATTGTTATAAATTATAATTTGTATTATATATATTCACTATTTTCTTTTTTTACAATTTATTTCAACAGATTAATCAATGATATTTTAACGGGGAATGGTAGGAATTTATTTCTGTGTCATTTACATTTGCGAAAACAGTAAATATCAGTTTGTAAATCTTCTGTTGTTATATCCATCAAGAGTGAATTACTTTTTAATATTGACCCATTTAAAATTCTCTTTAAATGTGACATTAATTAAACAAATATATTAGCCATCAACATTAGAGAGATATTGATAAAAATAGTACAATACCACAAAGCTAAGAGGCATATTTAACATTGTTTTTTATTAATATATTAACAATAATAGATTTATCCTAAGCTGTTGAAAAATATTAATGAATAAATATTTTCAGAATTCAGCATCAAGGACTAGGCATGATCAAAAGAAAGAGTTTCTCTTATTAATGACGTGTGTGTGTGTGTGTGTGTGTGTGTGTGTTCTTTAAAATTTATGTGGGAAGAGTGCTCAATATCAGAAACGGCGTTTATAGATATGGACGGTTTGAGTGTAGGAATCAGTATTACATAGTGAATGCCAGTTTCACTCCTCAAGCGATGTTCAGATCATGACACTTTGAAGGGTAAGACTGACACTCACCATATACGCTCTCTAACTCCCCATCGCTTTCACACTCTGTGTATTTCGAGAGAGTTTGAATGATTGTCTAAACGTAAATCTCTTTTGTGATCGTAGATACGAGCTTTTAGCTCTCGTGATGTCTCTCCAACATAAATGCTTTTACATTGTAAGCGTTTTATTAGTTAAGTAGCGGAATCTGATTTGGCGTTGAATGTATTTTTCTTTCTAATTATATCTCGGATTGTCTTGGTAAAGATCGTAGTAATAGGATAACTAATTTATTTACAAGTTTTATAGAGTGTTAGAGGGTAGGATTGTGAATTTTGTGTTGTTAGAATTGCTAGGGATGGCGTCTAGCACTATTTGCAATAGCAATATTTGTAGTTTTTCAGTTACACTTGGGATCTGTTGATTTCTTGAAACTTCGAATGGTCGTGTTGTCTTTCCTTGAATTAGGAATGCCACAAATTAAACTAGCGTTTATTTAACAAATCAAATGCACGTGAAATATGATTAACTAATGAAAATTAAACAACGCAAAAGTAAAAATACTATAGTTTCTTCTTTTTCTCCACATCTCATTCTCTGATGAAGCTTTGATAAAAGTCAATCATGTTAGATAGATAAACGTTTCCTATTTGTTCTGTATCATCATTCTGTCGTATTCTGATCCATATTTGATCTGTATATGATCCCAACTTTCAAAAATTTGACCAAAACATTAAAATTTGTTTTGTATTCCTCGTGTCAAAATAAAATATATGGGGAATTTTTTGTATACGATGCAAACGTATCAGCCTATGCAGCGTAGAGTAAAATTGGCATTGAGAAAGAATGGCCTTTTTTATACTTTTGCTTACATCAGCTGATTGTCTCTGATTTCCTGCCTTTAAAAGCCACCCAGAGATTAATGGAGAAAAATATTTGAAATGTAAGTCATTTATTATTGTTGTTGTTGTTGTTTCTGTTATTATTATTATTATTATTATTATTATTATATTTCCTTTGAATTTTTATGTGTATTTCTTGTATTTTGATAGCTTTTTGAAGATCTTCAAAGATACATTGCAGTCTGCAGGAACTGCCATATCAATAAGGAGGCATTTTTTGTGAGCAATCTCTAGAAGCAATGTCTGGGCGGTTAGCTATGATTGTTCTCTCTGTCTCTGGGTGATGTTCATACCAATTTCTTTCAGTTTCCTTTCCGTAGAAGTTGCAGATTTTCCAGTGCAGATATTGGTCAACTCTGTCATAACGGGTTTTATATTCAGTGGGTGCCAATACCTGATACAAGATGATCAATTGTTTCTGGATATTTATCACAGAATCTGCATTTTGGTCTAACACAATATTTTAGTATGTGTGCTTGATAATTTCTACTTAACAAGCACTGATCCTGTGCAACAAAGATAAAGCTTTTCGGTTTCAGCTTTTAACACTGCACTGCGTAAACACTGGTGGGTATGGGGTTGACTACATCAGCTTGTTTGGTACGGGCCGAGTATTGACCACGAAGAGGTTTATCTTGCCATCGTTTCTGTATCTGGTCGAATGCGTTTGTTTTTGCTTTCTTTTTTAAGTATTTTGCATCTTCAGTTGGTGTATTGTGATTTACTTGTATTTCTGCATCCATTTGAAACTCCATTTTGAACTTGTGGGCTTCCTTTATTACGAAACAAAGACGCTTACTGTTTTCATGCTCTTTGACACATATCATCATCCAGTCTTCTGTAGTTTCCAGGTATCTTTGAAGGCCAATTGTTGTAGTTTTGTAGCACAGTTTTAATCCTCTGCCTCCTTCGTATCTGTGCACATACAGACGATCAACATCAGTTTTGGGATGATGCATGCAGTAGCAAGTGAGAAGCTTTCTCGTTTTGGCGTCTATTCGCTTAATGTCAACTATGGTCCAGTTAAGGATGTTAAAGCTGTATTGCGCCATAGGGACAGCCAAGGTGTTTATGGCTGATATTCTGCTTTTTTAATTCAGCTCGGTATTCACTACCAGACGCACACGCTTGTAGTACTCCTTTCTTAACCTTCTTCATTTGCGTATGTTGTATACGATCTCCTTCGCTAACTCCAAGGTACTTATAGACTTAATCTTGTTCCAGTTCCCTAATCTTTGTGGCAAAGTCTAAATCCAGTGAGGGTGTTTCTGTAATTCTTCCTTTCTTGAATCTGTCTTTTACGCATTTATCTAATCCGAAGTCCATACCTACATACCTATGTCGTCACTGAAACATTTTATAATATTCAGGAGGCCCTTCATCTCATTGTCGTTTTTGGCAAAGAGTTTGAGATCATCCATGTAGAGTAGCTGATTGAATAGTTTTTTGTTTAGCTACTGTTGTTTAGTTCATTCGTAAGGTAGATTAAGGACAAACAAAACAGAAGGGGTGACAGAGAGTTTCCTTGGAAGATTCCACGTCGGATATTCAGACGGTTGGAGATGGCAGTGCCTCTATTATTATTATTATTATTATTATTATTATTGCTTTATTTTTTCCTATGCTACTGCTTGTTTTAATTTTCTTTTCTTTTTCTATTAGAAAATAAGCCAAGCCAAGTACTGTGTGTACCAAACCTAAATGCCAATCCTGATAACCGGCATCAAATTTCAGAAAAGTAAAGTTTTCTTCTCTTATGCTTAAGATACTAACATAACTTGCTGTCAGGCGCATTTTTTTCACTCCTTTTTCTATTTTTCTGTATTAAATAAGTATAGGATTAATTATCAGAAGTAAGTTCCTTAAAAACCCCGACTTAACTATATAGTAATCACTCTTTTGACTTGTAGCATCATCACATTTTTATACACATCATAGCAACAATTGTAGAGTTGGTAGTAAGAAAAGAAAATTCATCTATTTGCTCTGAATAAAATTAAATTTGATTGCACCATTAAAAGTGGAACCTTAACGTTTTGTTGCATTTAAAAATAAAGGCAAAAATAATAACATGTTATGAATATGTGGAAATGGAGATTTATTGAAATGTTTTTGTATTTTTTCTGTTGAGAAATATAACTTCTTATCTGATCTCTACGCGTACGATTCAGCTCGATAATTAGAAGCGTGTAGATCAATGGACTTGTAGATTCAAATATATTACACCACGCGGTGTTATAAATGTTGGTATAGTTCAAAATGCACAAAATTTACTTCTTTTGTAATACACACACAAACGTATACATTATGCATTTGCATATGCTTGATGTCATGTGTGTATTTGCTCATACCTACATGTGCATTCTGTTTTAAACATTTCTCGAGTGATTTCTGTTATGCTACAATTAAATTAATACTAATTCCTACGTTTTACATTTCTTTATCATTAGATAATAAGTAAATAAAAATTTTTCTGATTGATGCTAACTGGTGACTAATATTTTCTGTGTTTGTTGTTTTTGTTGTAGCTGTTGTGGTTGTGTGTGTTTGTTTGCGCGCGTGAGTGTGTGTGTGCGCGCTCGCGCATGGAGTTAACCCATTTTAATTCATAATGTATCAATGTGATTCATAGAAAATATCTATGTAAATAATACAAGTTTAACTTCTGTTTTCAACATCATTCAGTAAAACACTGATTGATGTAAAAAATAATAATCTCTTTAAAAATATGCTGTGTTATTTACCCGTGTCTTAGCAAAGATGCATTTTATTTTGTAACTGCAACTTTCATCAAAATAATTTGTGACGATTCAACAAATTTGGTGCCGCTTGTTAATGAAGCCGGAAAATGTATTTCGTATAAAAGCGAGGAAATATTCATAAGCGATTTTATTGGAAATTTCTGCTGAACATAAGATTTTGGGAAAAGATTGTTATTATCCTAATCTCTGGTGAGAATGACATCTCGGTTTTACAACTTTCATTTTATTTCTTATTTTAAGCTCTTAAAAAGATTAATACGATCTCGTTGTTCACACGGGTATAAGACAAAACGCCGTATTTATATGCAGTCGGATTTGAATATAGCGATAGACACAGAAGACTAAACGATGTTTTGATGCATATGTCAAACTGTTAATAAACTAGAGTGTAGGAAAATTCGCTAATGTAGTTAATGAATAGATATCCTTCACTTAAAGAAAATAAAGTATAGTACAGATTTTGCTCTGGGGTATGAGTGTCATATTCAGCAG
The DNA here is from genome assembly GCA_964036315.1 of Acanthosepion esculentum. Classification (NCBI taxonomy): domain Eukaryota; kingdom Metazoa; phylum Mollusca; class Cephalopoda; order Sepiida; family Sepiidae; genus Acanthosepion; species Acanthosepion esculentum. The sequence goes on from OZ038482.1 coordinate 67,573,677, forward strand.
ACAATGAAATATATTACGGAATGATTTACACAGCAGGAGTGCCATCGACAAGTAACTTGTGAGATAATCTCTCGTGGTAAGTAACCGACTTGGGAATAATTCATTATGCGTGAAAGAAATCCAAACCTCTTTACCAATTGACAGCTGCGAGTGGTCCTATTTGTGTATCTTATATTCTTCTACAGTGTTTTTAGTATAATCACATATGTCTAAATAGCACATATTTATATCACTACAAATTGATGCAATTATATACAAACGAAATAAATAATAGGTGCTTATGAAAAGGGTGGAGAAGTGCAAGTAAACCATAATACACCTATTGTAGCGGCAAAGAATCTAAAAAAAGAAAGCAAAAGCAAATGCAATGGACCAAATGCAATGGACCAAATGCAAAATCAATGGGAAAATAAGCCCCTTCATGTTCAACACTCTGCCCGTGCCAAACGATCTGATTTAAACATACCCTATTCCAATCAGTGGTTACGTTGTGCAGGATTAAAAGCTAAACTCGAAGGACCAAATGCACCAGACCAATGCTTACCAAGCACACTTACTGAACATTTTTGCTAACCCGAAATGCAGATTTTGTGATAAATATCCAGAAACAATTGACCATATTTTGTATCAAGTTATACGGTAATACCATCTACTGAATATAAATCTCGACATGACAAATACAGCTCACAACTTACGATTTGTTTGGTTGGTTGATTTTGTTTAGCGGTATATAAATCTCAATGGGTTATTTAATGCCGAAATCTAAATATTTTGAATACAATTTTATGACTTCAACTAAATATTTTTGAACGCAATTATATGCCTTCAACTAGAGATAAAATTTATTGTTGGTCATTTTGTTATAAAAATTATTGCTGGTCATTTTGCTTTAAAATTGTATTGTTGGTAACTTTACTATAAATATGTATTTCTATACTTTCATAATTTTTGTCTCTGTTTGGGAGTTCACTATTTTCTTATAGCTGGGACCCAAACAGGTGCTACCACCCCGGGTCAGGGGTGGACCTGGGAACAACAGGAATTAAGAGGCGGTCCCACGCCCCCCTCAAAACCTCCTCTGATCAAACGCGCCTTGCTGTCGCATGTAGTTTATCGTCCTACCGAGGACTTTTGTATAAATAACAAATTTGTCGCTTGATAATAACAATTTATTTTCAGACTCTGTTTATATAACAAATGCTTGTTTCCATAATTGTATTTTACATTTAAACAATAATATACTGAGTAATGATGAGTTTATTACCTTACAATAATCGATTACTTCCACAAAATAATCTGTACAAATAGAATTTTGTTTAGGAGGATTTCTATGCGATAGTCACACTCGCTTACATTAAACAACATCTAACCATAGTCGGCGCTAAGACTTGTCCCGTAACTTCTATTGCTTTTATGAACAGTACCGGTGCCCGTTTAGCAAACACGTTTTTTTTGGGGGGGGGGGTCTTCAGTTCAGATTCGCTCCTACACGAGAAATCACATTAGAGTTGTTAATGCGTTTCAAAATATAGATTTTGCAACGGTTAAAAATTTGTCAGGTTAAATTTGTGAAAGCTGAAATATACTGTTGAGGGGTCTCCCCTTTTTACACAAATGGACTCACCCAGGGTATACATATACTACCGCCAGTGAATACCCGAGGAGTAAGAGTAGGAGTCGGTCGGTAGAACGTTTGGACAGTCAGAAGGAAGCACAAGATTCCCAGTAACAAGCACGTAGACTCAGTAAGAAGTCATACAGCGATACGTCGATACCAAAGACTTTATATATATATTTGTCTACTAACCACGCATTCCTGGAACTACTAACCTGTATTACCAGTTTGCATTATTACGTTAATATATTTATTTCCTATATTCATTCTTGGCGTTTGTTATTATTTGATACCGGATTTCATCCCGGAATCCATAACATATACATACCTACATTTCTGGGACTAGATATTGTTACTATTTCTTTTGTACTAGCATCTTCATCATTGCTGTTTTTTATCACAACTTTTTTGCATATACTGATGTTTTTATGTGCAATATGACATCAGGTAATTTTCAGAATTGAGCCTTTTACCCTTTCCATAGGTTATGATATATACATGACAACTTTCTTCAGCTGATGAACTCAAGGATAAACGGAAATACGAGGAAGAAAATGGAATCATTCTACAGAAATTAAAACATTGAAAAAATTCGTTGATATATTGTGCTCCGAATATCCAATTTGCGACCCAAACATAGAAATAAACAAAACAAAGGAGCCTATTTTTAATAAAAATTTACAATGTTATCTTTTTGTAAGAAAATAGGTTAATGTTCCTATTTAATGATAAATTGCATGCATAGGCAAGGTGAAATAGCACTATTTGGAATAGACTGTTTGTCCTGATCATCCTAATACATCTATATATGATTATATCTAGTTTCACGTTTAACTTTGCTTTGCCAATGATTTCTTTGGTTTATTTAACAATATGTTCAAAAAATGATGGTTTACTCTTGATAAAAGGTCTCCAAGAAGTTAAATACACTAACGTAAGACTAACATGATAGACTTTAGATTAGGTACCTCCAATAATTCACTGAAAAAAGAGTATGCCATGATGAAAAAAAGGCCACAAACTTAATAAAAACAAAGTTTTATCGTCAAAATGTTTGTTATTATTAAGTGGAAAGACCAAAGGATTTTTTAATTATTTTTAAAATGTTTTACTCCTTCACACGTTCAAAATTTGTGTTAAAAACCTTTTCTTTTTTTCTTTTTTTTCTTTTTTTGTCAACGGTGTAACAGAGCTGGTAATGGACATTTTCGCGCGGCCATTTTCGATACAATAACATTAATTTTTAAATTCTTGCAAAAATCAAATAATTGTCGGATTTTAATGAAAATTTCAGGACTTATTCACAAATGAATTAATTTATATTTTTAGAAAATTTGGTAAAGAATTTTTTTACATCAGTTTCCCCTACTTACTTAATTTCATAAAATTTTCTAGAATTTCAAATCGCCAACAAAATGTTTTTATTAGCTAAAAGAAAGATACCTTGGAGTATGTAAATCACCAATTTTTTTCTGACTACTACCCACTTTTCTAAAATCTGCTCCAAAATTGTAAAATAAAAATTGCAATAAAACTATATAATTATTTAATTAGATAAGCATTTAAGTACTTCTATAAAAAATATATGTTAAGGATACTATAGTCTGAAGAAAAAATCTTTTTTCGATGAATAATGAATTTTTACAAGAATTGTTTGAATTTTTCTTTTTTTAATTATAAAGTTTGAAAAATGTTTCTTTAAATTCTTCCAAGCATGAATAAAGTTAGGTCATTAAGTTATTAAGTTTAAAACTGTATTTACTAAGCGGAAATTGAAAAGCTTAATACAAATCATCCCATCAAAAGTTTTTACAATAATTAAAAATAATTGTGTATCTATATGTTCTTTTTTAAGTATGGTGTTTCATATGCATCATCATTGTTAGAAGCTCATGATTTTCAAGGGTTGTCCCCTTTGCGCTCATAACCCTTTTAGTTTTACTTAGTTAAGAAAAATAATTTTTTATTTAGTTTTCTTAATCTTTTTATTCTTTTTCGTGAATTATATTTTAATAAATAAACGTTTCAAAAGTAATACTTTATTTCATTTTAAACTTAATGTTTAATTATTTTTATACTTTTTTTTCATTTACATTTGAAATTAGTATTTTTACTCATCTTATTTTTAATTGTGGTAGGTACCTCCAATAATTCTCGATACCCAAGTTCTAAAAATGAATTTAAAAAACAAAAATGAAAAAGCTTTCTTGAAGTTTTCATTTTAGCTTTAATTGAATGCTAAATTTCCAGTAAGCAAAATATTGGGTATATTTCAGACAGAAAATATATATTGATTAGAATGTTTTATATTTTTTGTTAGTAAAAAATCAGTAAAAATTTTGCCATTTTTTGTAAAAAGTTAATTCTCGTTATTAAAAAAAATGTAAAATACAATATATTTTTCTGAGGAAAATTAGCAAATTTAAAGTTAAATTAATCTGATTTGAAATAAAGAAATAGAATATGTACAACACAAAAAAAATTCGAACGTGGTAGAAAGGATTACAAAATTAGAGGTAACCTCAATAATTTATGAAATGTTATTAATAGTATTCTAAATGTTATTATATTTTCAGAAAGCATCTTCAGTCGCAACGTTAAGTACCTAAAAAATTCAATAAAATATTAGATAATTGCTTAACGTATTTTTTTATATTTTTAAAAATTACCTGGTAGTTAAAAAATAAAAACAAATGGTTTTTACTTAGAATTCGTCAATTTATATCAATTCTGGTACACTATACTGAACTTGTTGACACCATCGGCCGTCACTATATCGATGGAGACGTGAGAATAACAAGACCCCGTGGTCAAGAAATGCTTGTATAGAAACTTTTATGCTATAAGTAAGTAATATTTATTTCAGAACAGATTATTTTAGCTTTAAATTTGCTAATTTTATGCAAATAACGTTTCAGAAAGAAATATTTTATTTTTGCAAGATTCTTAAAACCGAGAATTAAGTTTTATTTACAATCTGTCAAAAAAATTAGAAATGGCAGTTTCGATTGGTTTTTCTGAAAAAAAATGAATCGAATAAATCATTCTAATTTCTATTTGATTTCTAGAATTAGAAAATTTAACCATATGGCTTTCAATTGAAGCTAAAAAGAAAACTTCAAGAAAGATTTTTCATTTATGAAAATACATTTAAATTTTAGGTATACGAAATTTTTGGAGGTACCTACTTTAGATGCTAGTCGTAAACTGAAATGAACGGAACATTGTAGAAATCCAATGAAAAAGAAATGTAGACGTTAAGCAGGTTTTAACAATGAATCTTAATACTGCATTTTATTTTATTAATCATTACTCTCTTAAACAGGAAAGTTGTTTTAATAATAATGATAATTTGATAGATCAAAATATTTTTAGGATTAAATATACGCATATCATAGCTCAACCAGAAAATCAAATTTATTGATTATTTGTTTATGTGTGCAAAAGAAAGCAGAAAAACAGAGAATAGATGATGGAAGATCAATTGATCTTGTACAAAAAGACAATTTTGTAAAAGCTGTCAAGTCAGATTCCAAAGAAAATAAAAGACTTTTAAGACAAAACTCGAAATCAGGTTTTGTGTGAGTTTTGATCACAGCCAAATGAACACGAAATAACTTATTCAAGCAATTATAGAAATGCAAGTTATTGCAAGTTGATTATATCAAATAATATTTCCCGTCCACTTTTTGCGATATATCTAATATTTTTTAAATATAAAAATAATTTACAGACTTACAGATTCAATACAGTCATAAATATTTAATAAAAAACACTTTTGTTGGGGTTACTTTGATTAAAGTAGTTACATAGTTTCCGTTGACGGCAGGGTTTGTTTTTCGAATCAAATTAAAACCAGGATTGCGAATTCTAATCAACAAAGGATAGAAAATTTTTTAAGTTAATTAACATTTTATTTGGCGCATTTTTACCTATCATTGTATGAAAACCGCACGATGCATCCCCACACACACACACATATATATATACACACACACACACACACACATATATATATATATATATATATATATATATATATATATATATATATATATATATATGTTGTGTGTGCACGCACGCACATGTGTGTACGAGTGTTTATGACTCTGATGGTAGGAGTTCTAATTGTTTATTCAAGACTGCAGATTGCCTCTGTTTTACATTGACAGTGGTTGAATTCTTATTGAATATGTATCAAAATCCATAAATATTAATGAACGTGTTAACGGTTCTTTGCCTTTTAAAGAGGATAGTCTGCATTTTCCCAGTCTCTCATTGACAACCTGGCAATAAAGACATTTTACAAATAAGGAAATTTGATTGTCTTACATTATTCATTTTTTATGGTCATTGAACATTAAACTGATTTCAGTACTAGTATAAAAATAGAAAGCCAGGAACCTAACTGCAATTACGTTCTTTTTTATATCCACACTATGGAACTTATCATCTTCTCGGCAACATTATTTTGTCAAGTGACACAATCTTTTACCAGGCTCTCATAAAAATTATATCTATGTCGTTCTCTCTAATGTCAGAAAATTGTTTTGTATTGCATCTCAACCAACAAGTATAGAAATATTTACACAATTTAACTCATTAAGCAAATAGCCGTTTCTGATCACATCATGGCGGCAGTTTACAAAATACTAAGTTTAATTTTCATGAAACTAGAGGAAATGTAATTATTTACTTTCAAAATATCCTATTATTATTATATTATAGCTTAAAATTACGGAAATTATATTTTTAAAACCTGTAGCAAGTTATTACAGAAGAAAGAAAAGGTGTTATTCAATAATATTTTCAATCAGCACAACTATACGTATTTTTCTCGGCTGAAGAATATTTTAAGAAAATAAGTTGATACAGCGTGTTATGCTCATAGCGTGAAATTCAGTTCACATTTCTCTACGAAGTAAAATAAGGTTGTTATTAAATCAAGAAATGATTTGAAAATTTAATATGAACTTATGAAAACTTAGTTCTCAAAAGAATGCAGACTGAAAGATTGAAAAAAAATCGATACGCGTTTACTTTTCTTTGCAAGTGTCTGGGATGAAAATATGTTAAGATCATACCATTAAAATAATATTATTAGTAACTTTGAAAGATAATGATACAATATATTATCAACCCTCGAGTTTTTTTCCTGTGATATTTCAAGGCCTTTTTACGCTCAATAACTCGGTATTTAACCTATCTGAAACAGAGAAACAATATTAGCATCGTAGCAATGAGTGGTGTAACGTAAAAATATCGATTAACAAAATATTTTAGTCTGATACTTAGGATGATTTATTTGATTTTCCCATAAAATCATAAGATCAATATTTTCAGTTTAGATATTACAGACAAATATCAACTTTTGTTTTAAATTTATTTATTATCAGATGAAGCTCTATCACGACGGTCGCAGAATGACAACCTGAGAATTTACATTAAAAAGCCACTGAAATAAATATTAGTAAAAATTGATATTGTTTCAGATAACAAAATTATTCAAAATTGACATTGTTTCATCTAATAACAAATTTACTAAGTTCCTAATAATACTACTTGTACATCTGACAAGCAATGTGGTTTCCGCTTTGCCCGATCTACAGCTGATGTGCTCACGGCCATAACTGAATTTGTTTACCAAGCACTTCGCAATAACGGAGAAACTCGTGCCGTGGCTCTAGATATCTCTAAAGCGTTTAATAGTATTTGGAATACCGGCTTTCTTCGTAAACTTCAGAGATACGGTATTTCAGCACGATTATTTGACTTAATACAAGCATTCCTGTCAAACCGTGTAATGAAGGTCGGCCTTAACGTATTCTCCTCAAGAATCTTTTGCAATAAGAAGTGAATTTTTCTTGTCATATTCATATAGAATCGCTTAGAGTTTAAGGAAAAAAATAATTATTTTAAAGTCATTTTTAATGATTCCGATCGTTTTGCTTGCATAACTACTTGATACTGCATAAATATGAGAAGACCTATTTGTATGCAAGGAAATTAGAATCACTTCTCATACAGACTGTCTTTAATCTCTATATATAAGAGAGTGTGTGTGAGAGAGAGAGAGAAAGAGAGAGAGAAACTCAGTATTTCTGATAGTCTTTCCAATTCTTTTGTTCGTGCATTCTTATTCGCCTACTAAGTGACAAAAATGTGACATCATGTAATGTTGAAAATATATATTACCTAATCGGTTTTACAATCAATGTTTTGTTTTAAGGTTAAACAATCTTTTTACTACGGAATACAATTTTATTTTTAAATAAATATAACAATATTGATATATTTGTTACTATCCATCTGCTTGCCGATATTAACATCAGGAAAAGTTCAATAATTAAATACCTGTTCAGCTACATGGTAGAAAATTGATTTTGCTTCGATATTTGTTCCTCATTCATATTTTTCCATTAGTGCTTGGATAACCGCCATCATAAATTGTCAGTTTAAATAGCATGTTTTACTTTTGTACCGTTAGGAAACAGCAACATTTCATATAAATTTCCGGTTCAATAATCAAATATACATTCTTTTCATGTGTACTTTCTTCATGAAACAGACCATACACCCAAACCGAAATATGAGTACACCTTTTTTTTGTATGTGGAGGTGAATCATATAAATTACAGGCACGAGTGCCTCGTCATCCAATAAAACAGAAATGAGTTCGATCCCTTGTGGATTTCTGCTAGTCTAAGCGAAGTAAATATCAATAAAGATTACATACATTCCTGTGTTCAGAGTGACTTGCATAAAAACTGAAAAGATTTGAAAGAATGTTATTTCCCATATGAATTTTAAAATATTTCTTGATGCCATGTTCGAAAGGCGAAATTGTCTTCTGGAACAGCTTCTCTTTTAAGCCGGGAATTCAACCCGGCAGGCTCACAATTCTTTTCTTTTCCCTGTTATTTACGATATGTTTGTTAAAAAAAAGCATAAAAATGTATTGTTTCCAGCAACAAAATAGAAGAAAAAATCTCAATGTATTACTTTTCATCTTTTTCATGAAAACTTAACATTCTCTGACATTTTCTACGAGTAGTTGTTTATTTTTCGGTTTTGTTTTTTTAACTCTTCCTAAAAATTCTGATATTTAGTCATTGAAATGCTCTTTTTCTGCTATCACCACCGAATAACTTTCAAACTCCATTTAAGGCTTGGAAACGGGAAATAGACGAAGCAAGATGCAGTGAATAAAGTGGATGGATTTTACATCGAATAGACAAATTCTTTAAAAAATCCATCGTCTTGCCAGCTCCGTGAATATGTGCACTGTCTTGCAGAACATGAACGTTATTCAGTAGTTTCCCTCGCCGTTTTTTGCCAGGTTTTTTAATCGGTAGGACTAGAATTCCACTTTAACTGTTTAGCATTTCTGAAGATACTCAATCATGAAAACGTATTACTTATGCATGAAAAGAAAACAGAAAACATGACTGATCTTTTCTATTGGTTTGGGGGCGTGGACTTTCTTCGGTCGTGGTTAAACAGAGTGCCGTCTTGGTTTCATATAAGTGCAATCATGCTAGCACAAACGGCATAAAGAGGATAAAATTCCTCGGAACCTATCCATGGCCGGAAAGGAGTGATATGAGTGACAGGTATTCGAACAAAAAAAATAACTCTCCGAACATGGAACATTTGGACGTTGAACAACTGTGGCCAGTTAGATAATGTAAAACAAGAGATGAGTAGACTAAAAATTAACATCTTAGGTGTATGTGAAACTAGATGGCCAAACAACGGAGATTTTGTCAGTGACAATCACAGCATTATTTATGCAGGTGGAGAGAAAACCGATAAAGGAGTATGATTGATACTAGATCAAGAATTCAAGAAATTCCTTCTGGGATACTACCAATTATACAAAGGAATTCTGGTAGCCAAGCTGAAAAGAAAGCCTTTCAATGTAGCTATCATAATAGAATATGCACCGACAGCACAAAGTAAGAAAGAAGAAATCGTATCTTTCTACTCCATGCTAGACAATGCCAAGGTTCATTGCAAATCGCAAGAAGTTATAATTATTATGGGGGAACTGAATGTCAAAGTAGGCAGGGATAGGGCAGGGGATATAGTCAGAAAATTCGGACTAGGAATCCGCAACGAACGTGGAGAAAAATGAATCCAATGGTACACGGCCAGGTAATAGCTAAGAACACCCGAGACGATTATGGAGATGGAAGAGCCCAGGAGGAGAAACTAAAACCCAATTTGACTACATAACTATCAACAAGAGATTCAGGAATGCAATGGTTCACTGGAAAACCTACCCAAGTGCCTACTACGGAAGCGATCTTTGACTTGTTATATGTAAACTAAGAGTGAAACTGAAGAAGCCTAACACAGATATCAATACAACAAACTCCTGAGTGACCCGTACCTGAAAGAAAAAATACATGAAAAGAAAATATCAGGGACACAATGGAAATGGAAACTCGAAATGGGACGCACTAAGAGAAGCTTTAGTTTCGTCAGCAAACGATATCATCCCAAAGGAAAATGAACGAAGAAGAAAAAACGAATGGATGATTGATGAGATTCCCAACATGATACAAATGAGACAGAAACTCTGCCAAGATACGGAACGGAATACAGAAAACTACACAACGAAATAAGGACCAAATGCAGGCAGGCTAAAGAAGAGTGACTAAACAAAAATATGCAGAAATAGAGAGATTGAGTGTTACCAACAAAGGAGATATGCATAAATAAATAAGGAAACTAACAGGACAGAAGACATGCTCGTCAACAGGCTGCATACAATCAAGAGATGCGACGTTCATATTAGAGAAGGAAAAAATTCTTCAGCGCTGGAACGAATATATTGGAGAACTCTTCCACGGCGAGAGAGAACGACCGGCAATACACAGAACTACCGACGGGCCTGAAATTCTAAAAACCGAAGAAGCAGCACAGGCGAAATTGAACAGAAACAAGGCGGCAGGGCCGGAAGGAATTGTAACCGAAATGCTGACAACCTTGATGATTTTGACATGGACAAGATTACAAAAATAATAAATGAAATCTACAACAGTGTTGATATACCGGAAGATCTCAGCAGATCTATTTTCATAGCACTGCCTAAGAAACGAGGCACAAACGAATGTGAACTTCACCGAACAATCAGCCTAATGAGCCACATAACAAAACTCATCATCTGTATTTTGATGAATAGTGCGCCAGAGATAGGAGAAGAACAGTGCGGGTTATCAGGGAATGCGATATTCATGCTCAGAATGCTATCAGAAAGAACAAAGGCGTTCGACAAAGTAAGCCACAAAGACTGTTGGGACTGCTCTGCAATCTTCATATATTTGGGAAAGATATTAGAATAATCAATAACCTATACTGGCAGCAAACGGCCTGCATGCGGATAGAAAATGAGTTCAGCAGATATACAAAAATAGAAAGGAGCGTAAAGCAAAGATGGGTCTTCTCACCGGACTTATTGAACCTGTACAGCGAGGCAATTCTGAGAGAACTGAAAATCCTACCAGAACTCATCATTGGTGGCCACAATCTTAACAATATAAGATACACAGATGACAAACTGCTGATAGCAGATACAGAAAGGAAATTAAAAAACCTCTTACAGAATGTAGCAAAAGTGAGCATAAACTACAAGAAGACAGAATGCATGATCATCAGTAAAAAGATGAGCCCGAAATGCGATTTACAGGTTGGGGACACTAAAATCAAGCAGTTGCGGAAATTTAAATGTCTGGAAAGTGTTCTGACAGAAGACGGTATTGCGAGATCCAAATACGCATTCCAAAAGCTAGGTAGAGTATTACGAAACAGGAGGATTTCGTTGTTAACAAAGAAAAGAGTGCTGAACTGCTAAGTGTTATCTGTCCTCCTTTACGGCAGCGAATGCTGGACGGTGTCCTCGAAGATGAAGAGGAGACTCGAAGCAACAGAGATATAGTTCTATAGAAGGATGCTAAGGATACCATGGACCGAACATGTGAGCAATGATGAGGTTTTGGAGAGGATGCAAACAAGGAGGAAACTTATAATTTGTTAAGGGGTCTCCCCTTTTCACACAAATGGACTCACCAAAGGTATACATATATTACTACCAGTGAATACCCGAACAGTGAAGGAGTCGAGACGGAACGACAGAAGAGTAGTAGAGTTCAGTAGTAGTAGAGTAAGTCACACACAGAGACGGCGGCAAGCGTCACAGTTAGCGAGCACGTAGACTCAGTAAGGAGTCATCCGCGATACTCCAATACCAAGACTGTATATATATTAGTGCTACTAACCCACATTCCTGGATCTACTAACCCGTATTACCAGTTTGTATTATTACGTTAATACATTTATTTTCCTTATCCATTCCTGGCGTTTGTTATTCATTGATATCGGATTTCATCCCGGAATACACAACATAATTAATATCAGGAAGAGGTAACTGAAGTTTCTGGGACACATAATGAGAAAGGGGGCTTGGAGAATCTGATACTCACAGGGCGGATAGAGGGAAAGAGCGACAAGGGAAAGCAACGCGTGACATACCTAGCGGTCTTAAGCAAATCGATGAGAGAACAAGTTCTGGTAGAAGTAGCAAAAGGACTAAACATATTGAGAACTACAAGGGATGGGGAGGGGAGTGGAAAGCCATGATCGCCTACGTCCTGAAGGGACACGGCACATAAAAGAAGAAGACAATTAATTCCAAATTATTCGATCGAGATTAGATCGATGAAAAAGAGACAAAATCAACTTGAATTTGTCTTCTCGATATAATTTCTGATCTGCATTCAAATTTTTCACAAATATATACTGATATCTTCTGTGTCTCCAACTGATCATGAATTATAAACCTAATAAGTTGTCTGAATGTCCCAGTATCTAGTTTCTCAGTTATTCACGTGAATGAGATACATCGAGCAGCCAAATTCATGAACTTTTCAGGAGTTGGCACCGTTGAAACCACACAGATAATACTGTATGTATGGGGTCCCAAAATTGCCACTCTGGAAGTTGGCACACCGCTTCTTCACTATTCCGTATGACTGGTACTTGTGACTCCATCATGGCATCATACACCCATGGATTATCTTTGAAGTTTTCTTTCGATGAAATTGGAATTTCATGACAAACCAGAGGCCAACATTTGAAAATTCAGACTTTCCTTTAACATAGTCAATGATCGGAAGCAAATTAAAAAAATAAGCGTAAGGATGCTACAAATTAGCAATTTACAATTAAAAAACAAAAAACAAAAACAAAAAAAAACAATGCACTTTAGAAAGTGATGTTCAGATTTTGGGAAGCTGATTTGGCCCAAAACTTTTTGGCGTCCCTCATATTTACTCACATTACCATTGTAGGACCCGAACGTAATGTGTAAAAGACTATTCATCTTGAAAGCAAGGCTTAATGGAATGGGATTAACCTCATTGGATAGTTATTATTGGATCACCTTATGACACATCAGCTATCCGGGTTTGATCATCGTTTATATCAGCTGTTCTAATCTGCGAAAAGTATTGGTAAGCGCATACAGAAGTGGACACGATGCATTCCGGTCGCATGTCTGTCAACCGGAGATGATCAGCATTTTTGCATGATGAATAGTTCACTATTAAAACTACCACAAACGGGAAATTAGATTTTCGCTATCAAATCTTACTCCCTTGCTCCTGAAATAGGTTAACTAATGCGTAATACGGTTTGAAACACAACTGAACTTAAAAACAAGTAGGAGGTAGATTGCTCTCTATTAAATATATGCAATACGCAATTAGTCGAAGAAAATAAACAATATTAATGAAAGAAACCACATGTTTTAGATTGCTTAAAACCTAGTCTTTTCAGTCTTTCTGCCTTTTCACTTATCTACTTTGCATCGTAATATGCCTCATGCGTTGAAAATATATATATAATTATTTGTCGTAAACCATAAACATATCACATCGAAAAGCAGCAGCGAGGGAAACGCAGGTTCCAGGTTTTTACATGTATATATGTTTCATGCCGAGGTCTTTCTTACTTGATGCTAACCATAGCTGTATAATTATAATGCTAAATATAAAATTATAAGAAAAGATGTGATTAATTCACTGTTGCTCTTAGCATTGAAAAAAGGTAATAAAATATGTTTTTAAAAAGCGCATATCGGTGTTCTTTTTCATTAGTCATTCCAATGAAAGGAACAACAGTTATATCGGATTATCTAAATATATATATTATCAATCGTAATATATCATCCAAATGAATTAAAATTTAAGGCTTTCAAATAAAAATTAAGACTTTCTTCACTCTGATGTACAGACAGAAAATAAATTTGCAATATTTTGAATGACAATGCCAAATTTACATGAATATAATACATGCGTACAAGAAGGTATTAATAATTTACATTATTTCCACTTGGATTAATGTCATTATAATGTTGTTATTGGAACAAGGTTTTGGTCTTTGCGCCACCAAAGTTAAAAAAAAGTCTAAAAGCCGTTAAGTATATATATAAAAAAATGAAATCAGGTATGACTGATCATGTATTGAGGGAAAAGGTGGTCATTAAACCGTGTGAATGAAGTGAAAATACGAGACAAGGAACACTGGGTAGTTATACCTCTGAAGGAATCAGCGCATATCCTAGGCTACGAAGACTTCCTCCTAGCATAGAAATAAGTACCATATGGGAGCTATTAATAAATAAATAAAAATATACGAGACCAAAGAATCAGAATCAGAATCAGTTAAAAATAAGAGAAAACTACGGGGAATCCAGTCAAGTTTAGCAGCGGTAGCAACAGAATCTGCGGCAAGCAGGACAAAAGAACTTTAGCTTTAAGGATCCATGTTCTAAGTTAAGGATTGTCCCGCTTGACAATAGCCTAGTGGATTCAAGCGTTGATTCGTGAATTTGAGTCCAATCGATGGGTGGTACAGACCTAGGTTCATTGTAAACAGAATGAATAATAATAACTGACAAGAACTGAATGATATATCGCTAGACATCGACAGCGGAAAGAGAACAATTTTATCGCCATAGATTAAATAAAAGGTTAATTTCTAAATTCTCTGAATACTATCTAGCTCGACAGAGATCTGAAGAAGACAGGAGGTCACAACAGCCAAAACGTTGCATTAACAACAAAGAAATCTTGTGGCATAGTAACAGTAAAAACCATTGCAACATTTGCGTCTGAGTTTTAGACAGTACCGCTGTGTAGTAGAAGAGGTATGATGCCAGAATGTGCCCTACGCGTAATACTTTTGTTCAATTTGGGTCGTTTGTGATGGGTCGGTTCCGGACACCCGAGAGGCTGGATGACCATTTCGGAGAATTGCTATGCATGTTGGGCGTAGCGTGGTGCTTCAGTGTTGGCAAAAGTGGTTAAATTCTAAGTCGTACACTATGTTCTGGACAGTCACGTAGTATGGATCAAACGATGTATACAGTAGAAAACAGGGCAAATGTGCCCTCCCCCCCCTGCCCCGGAGTGTCAACACGGAGTGCTAGGAAGTATTTAGTTACAGTATGTCTATTGATGTGCGCGCCACAGCATCGTCGAACACGTCTCGAGTGATTCGCGAGAAGGTCAACTGAGGAATCGATTTGCGGACTGCTGTTTTCAGTGATGATAACAGATTCTGCCTTCATGCAAATAACTGTCACTTATGTATGCGACGTAAACTTGTGAAACTGTATATTTCGTGGTGTATTCGCCCGTGACACAGTCCCATCATAGCAGTTTATAACTCTTCCTCGGTTTTGATATTCGTGGAGAGAACGTTGAAAAGTCCTATGAATGTGCAGAACATTGTTCAATATGTTCTTCTGCCATTTCTGTAAGAAGGGGTAATGTTCTGTCCTAGCACGTGACATATATGATATTTAACATGATGTACAAGATGTTCGATAAATTCCCAGGCCGGCACTATCCCACTAAACATGTATGGGACAACAACTGACTCGTTCACTACCTATAACTCATGTTGCATTGCGTCAACAGGTGCAAGAAATGTAGAATAATGTGTCGCAGGATGATAGCTGTTATCTGTACGACTGTATACACGCGAGAGTAAAGGCATGTCTTAATGCCTATGGAAGATAGTCATATGATACACACGTTATTTTGTACCCGAGTATCTACCTATCTTTGTTATAATTTATTGTAATCCACATATATTACCGGTAAGTTTAATCATGAGTAAATTGAAGCACATAGTCGGTGTGATGCCATTTTATTTTCCTTCTGAGTATATGTGGTATTATGGATGGAGATTTTGAGAATTTGAAATTTGTCGGTCAGTTCATTTTGATAACAAGAATTAAAATTAAAAGAAAGAATCAAACATTGCTTATTAAAATAGACCTGGCATCACCGCCATATTGTCTCCTTAACAAACCGTTTGTTGCATTCCTGATCAATCATAATTATATTTGGATGGATTTTCAATCTTCTTAGAGCATACTTGAAGACTATCAATATATAGTGGGCGTAAATCAGAAGGTAAATGATTGTCTTATGCAACCGTATTGTTAATCACTATTATTTATCAATTTCACTATTATTATTTTTTCCTCTTATTACCGCTGTTTTTTCTAACATATTAGGTAGATAAATTCTTCGACTGCTAAATCGCGAAATAAGGAATTAGTTTAAGATAAGGCTTGAATTCGCATCTCAGAGCTGGAGAACCTATCTTTCATGAACGTTGCCTTAAATAGTTCGGCTATAAATGCAACGATGATTAAAGAGAGTGGAAACTACTTGTTTATTCTGACATATTTTCCACTTCGATTTTCCATACTCTGTTATTCCTTCATCGATATTTTAGTGATTTTATCCGATTGTCTTATTTGTATCAAAATCAATACAAACTCTTTTCGTCACTGACTTTCATTGGCAAGTGTAATCCTTAAATAAATACATTCACACCACTTACCTTTGTTTAAATCGCTTCTTTCTCTTTATTCAACCAACCTATCCGCTTTTTCCCTAGTTTTTATTTATCTTTCATTCATCCTTAAGTATTCTCCCGTTATATTTTATCATTGCTCGGTAAATTCCGTAACTATTTCAGCTTGTGTTTTTCAATTCAATCCAAGAATCAGCGATCAAACTATATTCCCTAATTTATTAACATATATCTATAACCTTCTTTTAAGGAAAATAGATGCTAACTACAAACCTTAACATTAACAATTGCAATTCCCCGTCTATTTTTGCTAACAAATTGCAATAACAAGCTCTCAGTATTGCCCATGTCTTTCTACAAATATCCTTTCAACTATCTTTATATTTGCTATTATATTGTAGATATAATACAACTGATCTCACGAATCCATTGTTAGGTGACCACGATGCCGAGAAGCTATTTACAATTAGTTATTCAATATTCTGATCCCGAGCTATGATCCATTATCCACATTATTCAACTGTTATCCCCTTATTATGCAGTTAATACAAAAAGTGAATAGTATTTGCACTAAATAGCTGGTTCAAATTTCACCCCATGAAAATTCAGATGCACTCTTAAAGAGCAATAGAAGCTTTTGTTGTTCACCTTTAGAAAATTCTAACCGATCGTCTCAGTTGAGTCAAAGACAATACAAAAGCTGAATCGGATTACGAAAAGAAACTGAAGCACGTGTTGAGGTGCAAAATTCTGTGAAAGTACCACCTTCTCTTAAACAAAAGTAACAGTAGATTGTCATTTAATAAAAGTTTGCTGCGAATGTATTGCAACTGTTAGAACCAGAAGTGGCAAAAGATTTTCTGGTGACATTTTCGTTCGTATCGTTTCTGTAAATTACCAATAAAATAAATGTTTGAAAAGATTTTTCAATACAAAAGATGTTTGGACCTATTAGCAGTCGTTTAAAAAGGGTAGCAGTTGATATAATAAGTATTGATTATTGCACAGTCATATTTGTAATTCAGACAGGTAAAAGAAAAACTTAGCTTCTACTTACATCACATCATTTACAAGCACAAGAAAAGTAAATCTTGATTTAATTTTTATGCATAACTACTATTTTCTGATAGTGTGAGTGTCTAACTAAAACACTAACAGCAGATAGGGGAGTTATATTGGATTCTCTTAAATCAAACTTGAAAATAACGTGTATTTCTTTTCATTCTTCAAGCTTCTAGAAAATTCAGGATATGCAAAGAATGTAACTTAATATTTAGAGACTGGGTAACCAACTATTAGATATTTTCTTCCTCCCATTTTTACTTCACTTATAGACGCTTTTGTTGATTCCAAGTACTTATGGGTTTTTATTACTTAGATATGTTGAAGAATCGCACCATATAAACATCTGCAGCTCGAGGTTTATTTTAGAGCAAGAATTTTCTCAGTCGCTTATAAGATACAGAAATACGTGCTCCAAGTCTATACAATACAAAAAATGAAAAATTACGGTACACTCAAATATAAAGCATTAAAATGTATTTTTGCTAGGGCCAATTTTCAATTACATAAAATGGGTTTTGTTATTTATTTCATCTACTACACAATTGTCTTTGCAATCAAATATAACGTTAATGGCTAATCAGTAAATCATCTTTAGAGGAAATGTTTAAAACATACAAAATGAGTATGTAGCTTTGAACCGGTTATTAAGATTTTCAGCCTGCAAAAATACATTTTCAACTTTCACCGTAACCAAGCAGCAGATTTTCTTCCCTTGAGAAGTAATTTTTTTCATGTTTGTTTTTCCATAGAAAAAGAATTCTTCAACCAGTTTTTTTCTACTTTGTCACTTTGACCTCTAAATCAAGTTAATTGAACTACAGTATATGTATTGTGACAACTTTCACGAAACAACTTCATTAGATTTTGACGTAATGTAAGAGTAATCTAAATTGCTGTTTAAAAAATAAGTATTCTTCGATTCTAACTGATTGTTTGTAATAATTCTAATTGATTTTATATTTTACTAAGTGTTATCTGAAAATTTTAATTTGAATTCCTAAGATATCGAATTTCAAATGTATGTCTGTCAAGTAGGTTTTCGCGAAAAGAATCATCTCTCTGCCACTGTAGAAATAGGAAAATAATACGACATTATTTGATGATATAATCTTTTACTGAATAGATTTAGTAAGAAATATGGTGTTTAGACATCTTTGTTACTTAGATTTTCAATAGCATTATTCATAGAATTTTCATTTCCAATGCTTGAATATTTAGCATTTTTACAATCGACTTTCCTAAAATATATTTTACAGGACTAGACTGATGGTTGAAGAAAATTCTGCAAGTAAACACATTCTAAAATAATCCATTTTCATAAAAACCAAACGATAATTCTAAAACAATAGCTAATATTAAAAATTAAAGAACTAAAAAGGGAATTGTTTTCGATATTTCCTTGATATGAAAGTAAAAAATATATCAACGATGTTAATTTACATCAGAAGAAACTACTGTGTCCTCTGTACGCTTCTTTACAACAAGCTAGCTATAAAAGTGAATGAACTAAATACATATTCTCTAATGGCTGTCTTGCAATGACCACGTCCCCCCCCAGTATTATGGGAGCAAATGAAATGAAAGATAAAGTATACACAGAAAACTCATGATCGATATGAAGAAAGTAGAAACATATAGCAAGAAAGACTTGTAAGTATTTGAACAGTCACTCCTGAAATCGTCATAGAAATTTTAGTTCGCGCCTTCGATAAAGATGACAAGAAACGCAACTGTAACACGTACAATTGTTGCAGTAGAGTTCACCTCAAATCATAGATCAGAAATGAATAGCAACAATTACAACGAGTCAACAATTAATTCTAACTTTTACACCTACTGAGATTTAGACTTCAATTTGTAGCTTGATATCGGGTGTTGGATTTGGTTTTCCATGTGTTTATAAACGATGACAAATTTCAGTCTGTTTGAAGTTGAAAATAAATTCAAAGAGATTAAAATTTGTCATCGTTTATTCTTTTAATAACAGGATTTTTTTGTTTCTTAAAAGGAACAATTTTTAAAAAATTTTTTTAATTTTATGTGATTGTTCTTGCTACCTCCCAAAGTTTTTTTGTTTTTTTTAGAGAGAGTTTGAGGGAAAGGCAAGAAGAACGCTAAGGCTATGCGATGACGAATGATGGCCAAACGTGAAAGCCTGTTAGTTACGGATGCCGATACCTTGGCTGTAAATTGCTTTCAGCTGGAGAGAAAAAGAAAAATTAAGTATAGTAGACACCATTAGCAAATGTTTTCTCGGCCAACGGGCAGCCTGCCGAATCAGAAAGTTGTACAAGTGATTGCTGCCAAATTTGGTTCCTGATTTTGAATACTTGTCTACTACTTAACATGTGCTCTCAGAGTTCATGGTATGAGCATTTCCAGATGGAATCACGCGGGTGTTTTGAATGGAACATTTATTTATTTTCTCAGTAAATATGAGAATAATATAAACTTTTTGTATGAATTCTATAAACGAAGAAGGATCCTTTTCATAATTCATAATTTCAATTTTGCAATTGCAATACAAAATAAAAGAAAAAAGACGGAGAATGTTTGCATCTAGAATTTTATGATCACAATTTTATGATCTAAATACTTGGTCGTTTAAAAACTCAAAATTAATTTTAAAATGTTTATATTAATTTAGTTAGCATCATGCAAAATCTGTGTGCAGCAAAATATGAGATATTGCGTGACAACGAGTTTTCAATGTAGTAAGCTTGGAATATGAACATCCATCAATTAGACACACACACATACACACATACACACATACGTACACACACAATGCATTAAAATAACGTCTTCAGAAAATGTTCGTACAGTAGATAAAAAGTATGTAAGGAAAAAATATTTAACTTCTTGACTTACAAAGGAAAATTGTCTGGAATAAATTTTGCAACTAAAGCAAAAAAATCAAGGATATAATCTTTTACTGAATGGATTTAGTAAGAAATATGGTGTTTAGACATCTTTGTTACTTAGATTTTCAATAGCATTATTCATAGAATATTCATTTTCAATGCCTGAATATTTAGCATTTTTACAATCGACTTTCCTAAAATATATTTTACAGGACTAGACTGATGGCCGCTTAGGAGACAATCACGAATTCATAAAATGCAAAATCAAAAATCTTGCATATTATTACTTAGTCGTTTTTATACATTCGCAATTCCGTTATTAATTCAGTGATCTATGTATCGAGAAGGGACGCTGATTTCATTGGTAAAGTAAGATTTCTCTAGAATGAAAAAGTTGTTGCTAAAATCCAACGTTCAACTGAATAAATATGGTAGAATTTTATTTTAACTAAAAATGAATATCAATGACTTTGTGTAGCCTCTTCTTTTCGTGTCTTCCAAATCGCGATCCTTGCTACTCCAAGCAATCACAGAAACACAAGCTATTTCCTCATGTCTAATGATTTTGTTATATATGTATCCAGCATTTAAGGAACAAAACTGTCGATGAAGCATGAGAACCATAAAGTCTTTAATGCGCTTCCAAAACAACTGTACGGTCAGTAAAAGAAGCCGCGCTGCTGTGTCCCTTCTAGACTCGCTGCAGAAATCGCATCTTTTTAATCTACGAATCACTAGTGAAATGGTCGGTGATAAAAAAGAAAACATTATACTGAACTTAGATAAAGAACTCTTTCCTTAACAGGTCAGTCGATCAAGTTAAACATTTTCAAGACTACGCTGTTAAAATATTAACGTTGTGACTGAAATAGCGGCATGTATTCAACTTTTCCCTTTTAGTATAAGTGCGTCTTAAATTCTGTTTAATCGCCTTCAGACACTTCGTCACGTTAACGAGATCTAAACACTAATTTCATTTTTTAAATGCCGTTCACTGACATTTCGAACATTTTCGTCACGCTTATATCAGTAAATTGGAGTAGGCAAATAGGTGGATGTTGTTTGCCTGTGTCGATATGACGCAGAAGCAATATTTGTCATTCAGTACAGCAATTACTTTCAGACAGATTTTTCTATAGTTTGTTAGATCTGCGAGAGATTTGGAGTCAACAAGAATTGTTTGCAAACAATTCTAGCTGACTCCAAATCAAGCACCTCAAAAGGACCTCAAAAGTAAACTGATCGATTCATTAAGAACGATTAAATTTTTGCTTTTATGAAAAGAAATTATTTTATATGACATTGAAAGGAAAAATATATTTCAGAATTCATATTTGTGAAGCGTGCAGCAAATTATCTTAATCTCGTAATACTTTCAATTATTGAAATTCAGTCAGCAACCATGAGAACTTAAAATGGAAGTAAGTCTGTGATTAAACCAAGTTCCAGTATTAATTTTATAGATGCATAGTACAACTCTTGCATCATAAATACGAGACACAACGTTTTAAGATTTCTTGGTAACACTGGATATGAGTTGACTAACAGCAACAATTGGTAGTTTCATCATGCAGATAAAAACTAACTATTGCCTATTGCATTCTTTTAAAGAGATATAGAATGAGAAATACTTGAGTTTACCTGTAAAATAAACATTACTACAATTGATTTTTTGCAGTTAAAATAATATTGCAGTTTTTATATTTATGTCTCTTTTCTTATTTATTTTCGTAGTTTTGCAACAGATTTTTAATGAAACTGCAATAAAAGAGTTCATCTATTTTACTTACTGATATCATGCCCAGATTTAATGCCTAGGCGACATCTGCAAGAAACATTCATGGCGCTAATTTCTTCGTATTTACGAATATTTTATCTGAATTTGAATCCTATGCAACGATCGACAGTTGACAAATTTCACCCTTTCATCTCCTCTCCTCCAAATGTCTACTGTTTCTTCTTCTAACACAAACTTTCAATTTCTCAGTTTTCTCTAATAGCATCTCTCATAACTCTCTCTCTCTTCCTATTTAATTATTTTCTTTCCTTTTTGAACTAAACATTATGACGCGATTTCTCTTTCTTTCTTTTTTCTCTTCATCCATTGTTCAAACAATTTTTCCTCCCTACAAATGCAAAAATATTTCTCCCAAGATATTCTTGAGTTCCCATTTTTTCGACCAGTTTAATTTTTTCTCATAATTTCATTTCTAAAGCTACTTTCTCATGTCTAAGCATTTACGCGCTAATCGTGTTTCATCTGTTTTAAAGATACTACTGGAACTACAGCTTGAAGTAATTTTGACAAATATATCAACGACTAAAGATATTCTTATCAATGTTTTATATAGTTTTTACAACTGCTCATTCGTTGCGTTTTTTTTTTGTTTGATGAATCTCGTCTTTTACCTTTTTGCTTTTATCGTCTTACTTTTCTTGGAACAAGCTGCAGCCTCGACTAATTGTGCCTTCATTAGCAGATATGTTGTCAAATTTTGCTGGTTTCTGTCGCCATCGAGATTCTCTTGACGATCATCAATTGTAATCAACGGAAGTATTTGAATGATGGTTGCATGACGAACAAATCTCCTGGCTGATCAGCGTTGTGAGACATATAACCCCATCCCATCATCATAGATAATAGTAAGGATGTATTAATGCAAACAGCAGTTGGTGGTGGCGCCATCACTGCAGACAGTGTATCTTATGCAGTGACAGAAGACACGTATTTGTTTACATATCTTCACTGAGAGCCTGATACTCATGGAAATGTCACATGTCGAATACAAATGTTGTTATCTATTTCGTTATCTTTTTTCTTTCATATTTAAGTATCAACACGCACCAGGTTCAAGGTAAGAAATAATGTGGATGCAAATGAAACAAAAATTTGCTTTACACTGACAGACTTTATACCCTACTTACTTGTTTTCTATTACGTGCTCGTGAAAGTATGTGTGAAATGGTCAATTATAAAATCACGTAATTGACACTTGCGAGATCAAAACAGTAATAGAAAATTAATATGAAATATACCTGTATATGGTCTCACTTGTATAAAATATAGAGGTGCGACTACACTTATTATCTTCACGTGTGTATCTTTGCAATGAGCAAAAAATAAAAAAATATTGTATATTGTTGTGAGACCGATACTTTCCTACATCATGGACTCTCCCAGTACTATATATGTGAATGGTAGTATCATGGGAGTAGCATCAGTAATGCGCAGCCGCGTACGATACCAATATCGGACACCACTGGATAGTAAGCTCTGCTTACTCTTACACTATTCTTTGTAACTTTTCTGTTTAATATATCTTTCTTACCTCTAACCCGTGTTCCTTGTTTTCCTTCCGTGGCCCCTACTTCGGGTCCATATCATATATATAGATATGGGCAAACACACAGGGATATTTTATTTCCTTATGAAGAGGATAATATCGTAACGAACAAAATACTTTTAAACATTTAGACACACTATTAAATATAAAAGATGTGTTAAAAAATATATATGTAATTTTTTTTTTTAATTCATAGATGATGAAAGTATTCGTGACTTGATAATTACTAAGTTTAGTATGTCACAGGGCCACAAGTTTGTGAAACAAATTTAACGGAGATGCAACCAATATTGATACGTAATACAAACAAATCAATTTTATTTGTGTAAGCAGGCCAGCAACAAAATATCAAATTGAATTCTTTATAAACTCACTTTCTCATTTTTGTCTTTTTAAAAATTTCTACCGATATTTCTCTCGCTATATTTTTATTTAACTTCTGTAATTGCATACACAGTATTCTTCTATCTTTTTCAATATCTTTGAAAGGGTACTGAAAGGTCCTAGGTCTGACCAAGAAGCTCTTAAAAAACCTATTGACTACTCTCCCGTATCTGCTCTCCTATTCTTTGCGTTCTTTCTCAAGATCTATTTTCAGAAACGCAGACATAATACATATCAATACATTCAAATCATAATATGCCAGTATTAAAAATGACTAAATTTTAAAACTGATGATAATTGATATCGATTTTATTAATTTTCTTTTTCCTAGTATCATTATCTTGCCATAAAAAATAATACATTTTTATCCGATGAATTTATATAATAAATATGTCATAAATATAGTGATTAATCTACTTTCAACTTAATGAATGAATTCAATGAGTATGGAATATTCACATTGGTAAACAAGCAAAACCTTTAGTGTTTCTTTATTGTTATCTCTCTCAATAAAACGCCCTGGCATCTGTCATTAACATTCCGTTATTTTATCAACATTTTTCAATGAATCACCGGTATATTATTTCTGCTTTGTAAGCAAAGATTAATCACATTTTTATCAAATAAATTCCCATGCAATTAAATTAAGTATTAACTTTTGCTTTGTAATCATTAATACGTTTTGACTATTTAGGCACGCAGAGATTCGTTCACAATACTGGAAGGCAAACTGTGACGAATCTGGAGTGATACTGCCAACTTTGCTGGCTACTCTCTTTGTTTTAGCCCAGGTATTCATATTGGCTTGTAAGCAACAGGATCTACTATACACCATCTTTCTTCACCTACTCCTATCACGCGCCACGATTTCCCAATAGGATGCTAGATATTCCTTGACACAAGCTTTTAACCATTTCTTCCACTTATGCTGTGAGTGGAAACCAGCAGATATTTCCGCAGTATCTGCTTTGGAATGCGGTTTTTCTCCATGCCGTTTGACGAGACACGCCCAATAGAAGGGTGCATGCACACGTACATAAACACATTTATAGACATCTACACAAACACATTTATTCCAACAGATTTTAATATTTGTTTGATATATTAAAACTGAAAAGGCGGTAAACGTTTGAAAATTATCGGATAATGCATCTCTGAATGCATTGTAGTTAGCAACAGAAAAGTAAACGTCAACCGTGTTATAAAATTGGAGATTAGTTGTAACTATAAATATTTAGAAAAGAAATAGAAAAAACTGGAATTAAATCGTAAAGCCTGAAACGCTTGAATAGATTTTTTCTAGGTTACAAAACCAGGTGTATTTTCTGTTTTCGCTTTCGTAATAATATCCGGCAAGTGCAGGCGGAAATAAAAAAAAAAGTATAAGCGATGGCCACTAATGGTTTAATCAACATTTGTCTAAAGATAGATATTTCTTCCGATCCACACTGGTCGCCTACGGGTTGTTAACAAGTCATTATCTTTGCAAACCAATCAAAATGTAAAAGGTACAGAAGATCGAAGCTGTGCTTTATATAAAAAATCACACAAAGAAAGATTCATGGAAATTAATTATAGATTATAAAAGACTATATTTTTGCATATAGCTCTGATATTGGTAAATATAACTTGCTTTTTCTCCAGCCGGTGTGTTCTGTTATATCAATATTATATATGCAGAGACGTTTATGTTACATTTTAAAGTAAGAAAGTAGCAAAACAAATTGCGCATAGACAATGTAAGGAACATGTGAATTATATATAAATGATTGACTTGTTGAAAATTCTTTTGTGGCATTCATACCAGTCTCCCAGTTATGTCTGAACTTTAAATGGTGACATATTGCTGCGATCAGGTTTAGTTAGGCAAAAGCATCCAGTGAAAACAGGGAAAACGGAGAGAATTAGGACTGTTTCAACATGCTAAGTAGTCATCTCAATGAATTGCGCGCATATTGGACGTGTCAGTGGTGCATCTATGTTGGCAACAGTGGTAATGTAAACATTCGGACACACGTAGAACAAGTTCTGGAAGTCAGCTAGTGCAAAAATTCGCAATGGACATGAAAATATATATTGCATAATAGCATGTACCATATGTATGATCGTTGATATGCGAAAGTACAGGTTTGTTTTAAAATCCAATGAGGTACATAGTTTATTAACATGGCGTTTGAGTACTGATAACTCCTAATTTATTTTGGAACTTGTCCACGTATTAATCTGTACACTCGATCATTTTCAGAAATCCTTTTATGCGTCCTGCTATATGTTTAGATATCCTTGATAAAATACAAAGAAAAATCTGCAGTTTAACTGATCCTGATTTGGTATCACCGCTTCAGTCACTTTACTACAGGGAAGCTACATTAGTACTTCCATGGTAATTGTTCTGATGCGCTTTCCTCAGTGTTACATAGACTTTATGTATTTAAGCACTGTACTAGATTGGTGGAATGTCTCAACATTTTACAATTAAAATAGCTAGATTTAACATTAAGTGCTATGCTAACAGTTTCTTTTCTTGCACTTCGCGATTGTGGCACTCTCTTCTGGATTCTTCCTTTCCAGTCAACAATGATCTTCAAAAATTTAAATGCATTGTCAATCGTTATCTCCTGTCTCCTTAATTCCTGCTCTTTTATTGTTATCTCTCCTTAATATTTTTTTCTTTTTCTTATATTCTTTCACACTCAATTACCCCCACCCCGAGTTTTAGTGGCCTTGTTGCTTTATTTGCGGTGAAATGATTAAAAATGCATATATCTTCATCATCATCATGGTTTTGCTTTGGGAACAAGGATTCAGGATGGAGATTCATATCTGTCGCAGTATCGCGCTATTGACTATCAAAACCCGGACGAAACAGACTTTCCTCTCATTCCAGGAGTGGAATTGTTAGTGACGGGCGGAAGTAAGAGGTTTACGGGTAGATCAATAAGTCACATAGTTACTACATGAATTTTGATCTTAAATCGTTATTGTATACTAGTAGCTGAAAAGTTATAGGACTGACCAAGACTCACTTTCTGTTGTGGCCTTGTTAGGAGCCAGAAATAAAGACACAAAGAGGGGAATTGAGTTAAACAAATATATTAACAGAAACAGTAATACAAAACATATACAAACGAGAGTGTTACAGCAAGAGTGTTCGGTCAGAACTGACTGCTGGAAACTTCCCGATATTTATTTGTACAATGGTACAAAATATGGCACAAATTCAAAATGGAGGATGGGCAAAGGACGGTCTTCATCTGTCTTAACTTTAAACTTAGCTAGCCACAAACTCTGACCCAAACATACAAACAAAATACCTAACACCAAATCAGCGCATTCTTACTTATTTTTCTTACTACATACACGATAATACCTCATTGTCTCTATGGAAATCCTAACTAGTTTCCATTCATTGTCTGTGGTGGAGGGAATAAAACAAATTAAAAACTAGCCTCAATGAGTATTTACAATATGAATACAATGTAATTACATGAAACTAAACAAAATAATGTTAGTAATACCCCCCCAATCCTTAAATGTGACAGAAACATTAGTGAACTAGACGAAATCAATGCGGGACTATAAAAATATAAAAACATTCATTCATCCCGAGCACTCACACAGACGCGCACTCATTCAAACAACAACAAATACAAAAACACACACGCGAAACGAAAGGCTCCCCGCATCCACCAGAGAACTGACATCACTGACCAGCTAACGAGGAAGGGAATGGGGAATTAAACTAAAGAAAAATAGGCACAGAAATAAAAGGGGCCAATGAGCATACATACCCTAGCTAAGAAAAAGGAAAGTAAAGATTCAAAAACAAACCTAAACTAGCTAATTTCGGGACGGGTTGCCCACGTTCAACCCAGGAAGAACAATATCTTGATGCCTAACCGGCATCAAAATGCCACTCTAGGTCAGCCCCTTTCACTCAACACAAACGCACAAGATTCACCCACCTTTTACCAAATTCTAATGAAGTGAGCCGCCGCTTTTCCGTCCTAATCTTGACTTTAAGCTGAAGTGAATTTCTCGCCTTCATAGAATTCCTTCTGACGCGTCGTCCAAATCACGACTCTCATAACACCTAGTAAGCAAAAGAACACATATTGTTCAGCCTTCGTCAACGGCGGTGCCACATTGCTACAAACAGAACAGGCATCAAGGACAAAGAACTTTCCTTGCAGCATGCGAACCATGAGGCTTTCAACAAACTTGCACAACAGCGCTACCACCCTGCAATGAAAGAAGACGTGAGCCAAGGTCTCGACCCCCCCCCCATCGCAGCGTCAGCAGTTCGGAGATTTCTCCAAACACGCTGACAAAGTCTTTTGGTGACCCAGAGTGCCCCACAAATCACTAGCCATCGCCTGGGCGTTGGAGAGGCCATCCGACGTCCATAAGAGGCGTTTCAGTGCAAGACGACATTCGCCATAGAAGGAGCATTCGGCTCGAGGTAAACGGTGGGCCTCCTCTTCGCTCGAGTGCACACTTCTCAGGGATAGGAAGTTCTTACAGGCATCTTCCTTCCTCATCCGATTCACGGCTCATTCGGTCTAGGAACGTGACGCGAAGCATATATTGATGAATCTCAATGCTACGCATACCCAGACCGCCTTCTGATGGATGAAGGCAACAGATCTCCCGAGATACAATAGCGGTTTTGCCTCTCCACAAGTAGAACAAGGAGAATTAGTGTGGCATACGGAAGGGGGAGTACAAAGAGTCGTTAAAGGAGAATCGGGTAGATGTGTAAAACATATACTTCTACCATCCCCTTCAAGGATTCCTCCGGGACCACAGATTAATTGCGATCTCGGCCTTCCGTTGTACCAATTCATATCCAGCTGGAGATCAGGACCGAACCAAAGGCCGAGTATCTTGACCGGCTCATCCGTCCAGAGGAAAAGTCTTGGAAGAGAAACTCCCTTCCACGTACCCAACCGCAAGCCAACAGACTTAACGCGGTTGATCTTAGCCCCAGTCACCATCTCATAACTACTGATTTCTATGCTGACTTCGTCAATCTCGGCTCTGCTCGACACAAGAATCGAAACATCATCAGCATGGGCAGAATACCTGGCCGAGGTGGTAGCACCAGGTAGGGAAATTCCGCGTAGGATCGGATTCGTCTTTAACTTGCGGAGGAAAGGTTCCAACGCAAGAACGTAAAGCAAAGGTGAAAGCGAACAATCTTGACGAATGGGGCGAGACAATACATTCATCTACATCAGCGCACCGGGAGTCGCATACAGAAGTCGGATCCAGGTGTGAAAGTACGGCCCGAAACTGGCCGCCGAAAAGACAGCCTCCAGGAATCGATGATTAACCCTATCGAAATGCCTTGGACTGATCTAAATTGATCAGCGCGGCTTTACTGTCGACTTTTTCGACGATCAAGCCTACCATATGAAGGTTGTCCTGAATAGTCCTACCCTTCAAGTCTATTCAATTAAACAGTTCAAATGAAATTACAAAAACAACGGTTATA
Source organism: Acanthosepion esculentum (assembly GCA_964036315.1). Taxonomy (NCBI): domain Eukaryota; kingdom Metazoa; phylum Mollusca; class Cephalopoda; order Sepiida; family Sepiidae; genus Acanthosepion; species Acanthosepion esculentum. The sequence goes on from OZ038482.1 coordinate 67,603,344, forward strand.
CAAGCGAAGACCCGAAAAATACACAAAATAAGGCAAACAAGAAAGAAACACGTTAAACAACAATAAACCTTTTTTTTAAATCAATATAAAAATAAAAAGACAATCTACAAACAGAAATACGAAACAGACAATACGTATAAACTAACAAAAATTCAGTATGGCTGCCCTTAAAAAGCCAGCCGATTAACGAAATACGAAAATAAAATAAAAAACGGACAGATTAGGCAAAAAATAAAAACACGGAATGTTTATCAAATAAAATACAGATGACTTAACAGAAATTTACAATAAAGAACGAATTAACACGAAGAAATAATAAAGAAACAAGGAAAATAAAGTAAAACGTAAAGCAAATAAACAAAGAGTAAAAAACGCGTCTTGCGTAGTGGATACAGATAAATTAAATACGGAAAGAAAATATATTAAAAATAACTATAAAATAAACGAAAAATAAATCGACCCGGTATCTATCAACGAGACCAAACTCGCCGATCAGATCAACCAAGCTACGATCACCCGCCTTCCCGCTAGCTCCCCGCCCCCTATCTAACTTGGGGCTCAGGATGCCATTCCAGTCCTCGACTAGAACTAGGCCCCAACTGCCGAAAAAACGAGACGCGCTCCTGCCGGTTGTTGGGCGCATAAACCATAAGTTGATAAACCATAATGAACGAAGAAATTCCAAATGAAATATTCTTCGTTTATGAAGATAGAAAAATACATAATGAATTATGTTAATGATCAATAAAGAAAAGATTGAATACGTCAAGGCTGAAAGGAAGGGAGTGAAGAAAAATTTGAAAGCGAAAGGAAATATAAGTGAGAGAAAGAGGGAAAGATATACTATCATTGTTTCATTACGTAAATCGTTGAAATATATTTCCTCCCTAAACAAAGAAAATTTATCAAGATTTTCTTTTGTTAAACTTCACAAATCAACACCTAAAATACAATTCGACTGAATGAGTCCCATTGCAAAGAGATATATGCTGAAAGAGTTAAAAGCAAATATAATAGAAATTCAAAGTGGAACAGAAGCCCTAGTGGCATCAACTAATGAGAACATCCTAAGGAAAATGAACCGAGCAAAAATGAGGGAATGACAGGTGAAATTATCGAGATGATGAAAGAGACACAGTAAACGACGCAAGGAAATAGATTATAGAATATTAAATGCAGAAATGATAAATAAAAGCAGAAGAAAGGGGAATTACTTAACGAAAAGTATGTAGAAATGGAAAGAATGGGCATGATAGATAAAACAAGTATACATAAGAGAATTAACAGGACAAATTATATCCTAATCAACAGGATATATAAATTCGGAAAAAGAGATATCCAAAAGAAAAAATATCTCAAAGATGGAAAGAATACGTTAGAGAACCATTTTACAACGAAAGAGGGAAATATGTAATACAAAAAATATGTAAGGACCTGAAGGAAACGCTGTACTGAACAAGCACAAAGAAGTAGTACCAGATGGCTATCAACCATAGAAAATTTCGGTGACAAAATTACAGAAGTAATAAATGAAATATGCCGCTGTGGTGACATGCAGGAACATCTTAGTAGATGCATCTCCGTAGCGCTGTCTAAGAAGCCAGCTGCAAAATAATTCGAGATCCCTCAGACAATCAGCTAATGAGCCACGGATAATAAGCCAAGACGCTGGAACGAGAAATGCGAGATATTTATTATCAGGATGCTTTCGGGGGAGGGCGATAGAAATAGAGAAGAACGCATGCTAATGCGCGTCATAGACTACGCAAAAGCATTTGATAAGGCGCGACACAAATATCTATTTGAACTGCTGCGTAATATCAACTCTCCTATATGTCAGTGAATGCTGAACAATTTCCTCATAGATAAACAGGCGACTCGAGGCAATAGAGACGTCGTGATTCTATGGAAGTATGCTGATAAGTTTTAAGGTTACTTTATGGAAAATTGAAAAAGGCACTTATACTAAGAACCAGAAAGAGACAGTTGAAACGTCTAAGATAAATAATGTTGAAAGAAGGCCTAGAAAATTTGACACTGACGGAACATACTGAAAGGAAGAGAGACAGCAGGAGACTACCGAACGAAATTGCGTAAATGACTAGCAGAACAGGGAATGGGAGGGATAATAAAAAGATAAACATTCCTAAGATCTATAAAGGATAGGAAGCTGTGGAGAACCATGATTGCCTACGTCCTATAGGGAAGTGGAAGAAGATGAAACATCCCCAAGTTTAAAAAATGACGTGAAATGCATTTTATATTTTGATTTTTGTATTTCAATGTTTTTTCATTGAAGTAATAGGACAAACTCCCGCTCTGCTATATGCTGATGAGAAATCATAACGAAGCTCGGTATTTTAAAAGGAAGACAAGAAAATATATCACTATTTACAGCAAAGGAAAATAGTTTGCTTAACTAACAATATTATAAATTTAATTTTAGATATCGCCACTTCAGAGATTTTCGACAATCCTCGAAAATCGTTTGGGCACAATGAGGTTCAGTTTTGTTTTTTTAAGTAAAAAAACTATTGGTCAAAAAACTGAATTTGTAGATCATTTGTAATGACTTCGATTCTCACTAGATGGCTCCTACTTATGACCTTGTGCCAAACTAAGCTAAACTGCAAATGCAAAAAAAAATGCTTCTAATACCGTTGAAAACGCACTGGAATGTTGTGATTTTTTTGTAAGTTCCGAAAAAAAATGTTAGCAGTTATGCTCAACACAATTGTAAGATTATTCAATAACTTTTTAACTATTTTTATCCGTTAAAGAAGCGTAAAGATAAATCCTAGCACGTTAAATTGAACCTGATTATTACATGGTTGACATTGCAACTGGAATGTCTTGGATGTGATAGAAGTAATCATTAATTGTTCCAATATGCATTGTTGCTAAAGTGTATATCGATTGTCGTTGCCATATCTCTTTTTATTTCTTTCACTATTTTTTTCATCTTGCTTTTTCCATTTCTTCTTTTATTGCCTTTCTCATCTCACTTTTTCCATTTCTTATTTTATTAACTTTTTCGTCTCACTTTTTCCATATCTTCTTTTATTGAATTTCCCGTCTCACTTTTTCCATACCTTCTTTCATTGCCTTTCTCGTCTTTCTTTTTCCATTTCTTTAATCGTCTTTCTCGTCTCTCTTTTTCCATTTCTTCTTTTATTGCCTTTCTCATTTCACTTTTTCTATTCCTTCTTCTATTGTCTTCCTCGTCTCTCTTTTCCATTTGTTCTGTATTCTCTTTCTTGTCTCTCTATTTCTTATTTTGTTGTTCTCGTCTCTCTTTTTCCATTTCTTCTTTTATTGCCATTCTCGTCTCATGTTTCCATTTCTCCTGTTGTCTTTCTCGTCTCTCTTTTTCCGTTCCTCCTATATTCTCGTTCTCGTCTGCGTCTGTTTCTTATATTATTATTGTTCTCGTCTCTCGTTTTTCCATTTCTTCTCTTATTGCCTTTCTCGTCTCTCTTTTCCCATTTCCTCTCTTATTGCCTTTCTCGTCTCTCTTTTTCCATTTCTTCCTTCATTGTCTTTTTTGTTTCTCTTTTTTCCATTTCTTCTATATCCTCCTTCTCGTCTCTATTTTTTCTATTTCTTTTTTATTGCCTTTCTCGTTTGCCCTTTTCCATTTCTTCTATAGTGTCTTTCTCGTATTTCTTTTTCTATTCTTTTATTGTATTTCTCATCTGTCTTTTCCCTGCTTACTTCCTTATTATCACTCCCATCTCCCTTGTTTTCTATTTCTTCCCTTTTTGTGTCTGTTTTTGCGATTGTTTTGTCTCCTATCTTAACCTTTTCTTCCTATTTTCCTTTTCAATCTACTTAATTTATTTTGCTTTCTTTTCGTTTTTTATATCTCTCTGCACATACTTGGAGGTCTGACTGGAGGTCTTCTTTCAATAATTATTTCATTTATTCAATTTCAAATTTCATTCTCTTGCAATATATTTTTATTTATTCAAAACGATAGAGAAGATGGGTGATAGAGAGAATAAAATATTTGTTAATATATCTCCCGTTTTTTCTAAAACATTTGACCAAATTGTATGAATTAGTGACTATGAAGTGAAATAGGATTATCACTGCTGATAATATGATAATTTCTCTGTTCTTCTTTATTCGTTTTTCTTTCCACTGATTTTTCCTCTTACCATTCTATAATGCTAATATTCTATTGTTCGTTACTTTTTACCATGTTTCTTCTGATTTATCGCAATCGTCCGTCATTTTCAATTTTTACCCTCGCCTCCTCCACTTCTCTATAAGTACTCTTTTTCCGTTAACCTATTTCATTTTATTTTCCTTTTTTATTATTAATTAATTTTTCATGCTTCCCGCATTCTCACTCCCAACAGCGGCTATGTTCTACCAATTAATCTAGCATCCAACAGCTCTTTTTAAAACCCCTTCCGATAAAGTCAAGACTAATGAGATGCACCACAAATGCAGATTTGTAATTATCGGTAAATAATCCATTCCCCGTTTGTTTGTTTGTTTAGTTCTTTTGTTTTTTTCGTTTAAAAATTAGGAAGTGTGAAGTAAGGGAAGAGAAAATAAATAAGAAAGCATAACTCAGATGACAGGAGTTTTGATTCAATTTGGTTGGCGATGGATCAGTAAGGTTAGACAGAAAAAGGTCAAAACTGTAATCTAATGGAAGAATGTTAATGTAAGAAACGCGACTGGTGCATAAAGCAGTCGATGATGTAGGCGTTCGACATGTTGGGGCAATTTTATTTTTTGTTTCATCAACATGAGATCACGTATTCGGCCATTTGGGAACACTTGTCATTTAATGAATGTTAGATTAATTATGTCCTTACTAACCAGTGTCTGATTGAAATTGTTCACTTCAAGTTCTTTCATGTAGAGTTTCATTGTATTTCATTTGTTATATATAAATTGTAATGATTAACGAGTAATGAAAACCAAAGAAATAAACAGTGTCAGTGTAGAATTCGGTATTGTTGTTTTAGATGACGACTGTAATATTTATTTGGCGAGTCGTCAGATAATTCAAATAATAGGATAGAATGTGAAACTGGCTTCCCGGCATTACTTTATATTCGGATAATATCAGTGGAAATAAGAAAATGTTAGAGTATTATATTGCTTTTAAAAGGGAGGAGAATAGCCAAATGAAAGTAGTTAAAAAACGAAACTAATATTAAGGTAAAGAATATCTACGTGCCCTAATATTTCTTTCTTGGGTCCATGATTTGATTTAGAAAACAAAATAAGGAAATATATTTTACAAGAAGTATATAGAAAGAAAGCTAAACGAAAAGAAAATACTGGAAAAAAGAAAGACAAAGAGCCATTAAAAAAGATGGCAAAACAAAAAAGATATATCGCAATATAGAGACGGTAACATTCAAAAGCAAAGAGCATAGGAAATTTAAAAAAAACTGTTGGAGAGAAAAGGAAGAGGAAATATAGTAATGATGTAAGAAAATGAGAAAAAACAAAATGTCTGGAACGAAGTTGTACTTGATACTTTGCCTTAAGTGAGTGAAAGAAAGGCATTAATGAGACAAGACCAAAGGGAGGGGAGATGTTTAGTCTTAAGAATAAACATCGATCTCCTTTTGGTTACAACATAAGGAAATAAAGAGGAAGAAAAGGCAAGAAGACGAGCGCAACAATGGCAGCCAAGTTATCAGTCAACAAATCGCTAACAGGGAAGGGGAAGGAGGTCGTGTATGTCAGGAAAAAGGACATACAATCCGTACACAATGAATCATTGGAAAAGAAAATAATGAACAAAAAGGGAAAAAGTAAAGAAAATGTCGTGAAAGTTATTTTATAAATTGACAATGATTATAGAGGCTGCAATACAAGGAAATAGTATTTGTCAGAGTCAGACAAGTGCAGGCCAAAGGTTCCAAGTGACTCACGATCTGGAGTTCACTTGCAAGGCGAGCCTCCAATCTAGCCATCCATCTCTGCTTTTTTCCCCTCGTATGCAAATTTTAAGAATAATACAGCCCTAATGGGATCGTTCCCAGCAAACGAAAATGTGTAAATAAAGGAACAGTATGTATAACAAGCAAAAAGAGAAAAGGTTTGCGATACAATTCGCGCATGCGCGTGGCAATTATCTTTTTATATATAGATATATCTTTATTGTGGCGATTCCCAAAATAAATTAGTCGTAATTTCAGTGTCGCTGAGTTGATTGAATATATTTATATAGAGATACGAAATTTCGGATCAAATTTTACTTATTATATTATTAGAAGAGAAGGAATCAATATTTCAGTGCTTTTGCAACCATAATAATTACATCCATCTTACCATCTGCTTTAATATATATTAGTATATAAATGCAGTCAAACTGTAAATGTATACATACGCGCATATATATAGATTGTATCTGTGTGTGTATGTGTGTACGCTCGTGCGTATGTATATGTATGTGTGTATATGTATTTGTCCGAAATACGTAACACAGGGGGTTACCTTAATAATCAGGGGGTGGAATTTTTCTCAATATGCAATAAACAGAAGGATTTAAATAAAAGGGAAGTCAGAAACTCATTTAACGGGTCAAAAGTGCATAATTAATAAGCTTGGGTGGGGGTCGGATAAATTCCAAATAGAATAAATGTCTCTCCCTGTCTATTAGGCACCGAAGAGTATGTCCATATATTATTCACTGTTGTGTTTAGGCCAAGATTTGTAAGATCTTTAGAACTGTTGTCAGAATTCCATAAAATATATGAACAAACGAAATGCAGAAAAATATCTTCTTTTATTATAGCTTTTATTAATAATTTGAACATCCAACCAAATCCTAAAAATTAAAAAAAGTCATAAAATATTTTATTTTTTCGATCTCAAAATTCTGATTATCATATTTGTAGCATGATTTTGTTTTATGCAAAACAATTGAGACAAGTTAATGGACTTTTAAAATTTTAACTTGAACCGTTTATAATAATAATATTTCACTCTTAAAAGCACGGTACTTTCAGAATCATTACATCACAAACAATGCGATCACAGAATTTTCTTATTCCTCAATATATTTCTATCAGAAACATTTGATCATGATCAATGTTAAATATAGAATGTGACGTATTGAATTTGTGCTGCTTAATCAGTTTGAAATTAGATTTATTTTTCCCGAGCGATTTTCAAATACATAATGCCAACTGACCAATCGATTACATACAAACTGCGCATCACGTCTTTTATTTCATTTCATATATGTATTTACATATGTAGCAGGAGGTTCTGTAGTTAGCAGTAGACTAAAGTCATTCTCTTTCATTATCAAATATTTCGTAATATTCTAGCTGTGTAAACATACGCAATCGAAAGGCCTTTAAACTATGAACTGGGTTCATATGAAATAAAATAAATTTGGAAGGCACTGTGTCTATGATTTAAACGCCAGGATTCAAAATTATTCTAAGCAACATACATCCATAAAAGGATTCATCGGATATCGAAGTGTTTTGAGCGTATTCTATGAAGTTACTTTTTCTCCTCTTCCTCCTCCCCCTTCTTTTCATCCTCTTCCTTCTCCTCATTTCTTCTTCGTTTGCAAATATTACATGGTTACTGCTCAAGCATTGATTAACCTTCCGCAATTAAGTGTTCAAAATTTCATCATATCTATTTATTAAATAAATTACTGCAAGTGGATTGAAGTTATTTTTATGTTCATAATTGTCTTAATCTTTGCTTCGTAAGCAAGTCCAAAAGTGAAACACACAAAATTTAGGAAAAAAACCTTCTATTCAGTGTGTAGAAAGCTTCCGAACGTCCTCTTGATTTATTGCGCGAGAAGAAATGTTAAGATGAAAGAAAAGCACCAATTGATTAAGGGTAAAGTTACAGCTAGTGGTTAAATCCAATGAGATACAATTTGGGTGAAATAGAATAGATATAGTCTCTGTGCGACAAAAATTATTTCTACGTTTCCATGTTGATCAAGGAATTTGTGTTCATTGCAAGGCTCGAATTTTGTTAGTGTCACTTTAAAATCGAACTGAATTTATTTATAGCACTTGCATATGACTGATTGATTCGTTCTCTACGGTTTTGAAAAGAGAAAATATTTTTAAATTGTACGATTTTTTTATATAATAATGATTTAGTGATATAAGTACAACTAATTAATCTATAATTGCGGGAAGCAAAAGTGGATTGATACCGTTCTCAATGGTATTTGCGCGTAAGTGAATATTACGAACCCAATTGGAACTCAGCTCTCCGATTAACAATTCCGAGGCATTATCCATTACACAACACGCACAGCCAAACTTACATCACCTCATATTCCCATGATGGTCACCCATGTAGGTACTGGCCAAGCTCGATCTTGCTTAACTTCAGTGATCGTACGGGAACCGATGATTCAACTTGATGTGGCCGTAAACTTCTGCACATTTCATGAGAATTGATAGCGAAATTGGTTTCGAAATCTGATTTTTTCTTTAACTCGGTTAGTTTATGAATATACACAATGTAGACTCGAAAGAAGAAAGCTCAATCCAGGCGTCCATATATTCTCTTTCTCTAATCGTTGCCTTTACAAAAGAAAGAAAGAAAGAAAGAACGAAAGAACGAACGGAAGAAAGAACGAAAAAAATTTGTCCAGAATGATCTAAATGAAAACAATAATATTTTACTTTAAAAGAAGAATGCAAGAATTGCAGATGTGAAGTGTATACTAATATTACAACATGCATCTCCTTTAAATTGCTTTAATGAAAATTGTTGATATTTTACTATTTGACGATTTACGATTTACATAATTTTTACTTTTATAATACAAAATTGATCTATAGACTTATTTTTAACGGAAATGATCGAGAATTCCATGAAAATAGACAGAGAACTGATTGCTATTTATTTATAATTCTGGGTCCATTTAATGATATGCTTTATTACTGTAGAAAAACATTTTAGTCTAATTAGATGGAAGTATGAATAGATGATGTACACTGACAAAAAATCGATCAGCTGGTTTAGCGCATTCGTTAGGTTGTTTTGTGGGGAGATGAGTTAAAGAAATTTTTAATGAGTAAACTTATAAATGTAAATTTACCTTTTGTTCTAAAATTACTCTTATAAACTGAAGTTCATGCACTTATGGACAAATACAAGTTTTACAGAAATTGTACGAACAAAGTTTTAACTCAGTATGTTAAGATTAAGCATACGTAAGCTGCGAAGAAGAATGCATGGCATTTAGCGAACTGGCTAAGAGAGCCGTAGGTGCAGTCAAGCGCATTTAGTCATGCTTAAGAACTTTATATGCCCATGAAATAATGGAAAAAAGGCTTCGGTGAAAGCCTATACGATTATAATCAATAGATTTTCAGTTTTAAAAAGATGTCAAGTAAAATAATAAATAAATTGATGAAATTTGAGAAGATATACTTCTCAAATTTCATCGATTTATTTATTATTTTTCTTGACATCTTTTAGGGATTTAGAAAAGGAATTGAATAAAAATAATCTTAATGCAGTTCTAACACAAACTTATAGTTGTACGAGATTGCCTAGGTAATCAATTGTTGTGAAGTCAAACACTCTTGTGTCGCCCAAGGCTAAAAATTATGAGGAACCATAATTAATATTTAACAACTTACTTACTACCAGCATGAGGTATATATCCCAAAAGATCGGGATTTAATTATAGGACTTTCGTTTACAGAAAATATCAAATAACAGTTGAATTTTAATCAGAAAGCGGTTTTTCTGACTTATTGATGCAGAATTGGAAATCCAAGAATTGTATTCAATTTTAATGTTACAGAGACATGTATACAGTCTGCCCATCTAATATAATTAAAACGCATTTTTAATCTCGAAAGTAATAAGCTAATTTTATTAAAGTTATGAGAGTGATTTTCTAAGCGTAACTTAGATGTAGCACAAGGCTGAAATTAAGTTTATCAGACGAGTATATAAAACCTGAAAAGAAACCCGAAAACTATGACCTTCCTAGCATGAAACACTGTGTAACAAAATTTTATTTTTCGTTACTAATTATTAATTTCATAATTGCTTCTATCTAGAAAGCAAAGGAAATTACTATTATTCCTTTCGAATTTTGCTTTTGTGATATCGATGTTTTGAAACTAACCTATTTTCAGTTGCATTCATGACACATTAAGCGCTGAGTTGCTGATGGAGAATTTTCTCGATCTTTCTAGAAGTTTCAAGAACTTTCGAGAAGTTTCTAAATCGTTCTGACAACATAGATATCAGTATAAATACAGGCAACTTAAGCTGAAAAGTGCAGTTTACTTCTAGCTGTCTAAGGATATGCCTGTGAGGATCAAGACAAATCCTGGGCATTTCATTTCCCCCTGCGAACTCTGCAAATGAACTCTAGAACGTAAGAAGAAAAATTTTTGCTTGTTTGAATAGTTGATTTTTTAAGTGTAAAAGTTTTGGAATTTTTATTAATTGAATTATTTTTTACTTTTATGTTTTTAAACCAGTGTTATTGAAAAATATGTATTAAATGTTTCAACCATCGCGCATTTGTGTCCATAGTATCATAGATGTTTCCTATACTGGATCACTAGCAAGAGCCATAAAAATACGGAATTTAGGGATGTTCAGTATTCAAGATTCCATATTTTTGTAGTATTTGCTACACTAATTAGGGCCCAAAATCATAATTTTACATAATGTAACATTTTAGAATTTTTCAGTAACACTGGATAAAATCTATTTCTATTTTTATACTTATATTTTTATTTTGCTCTTTTGTAGGATGGTACAAAAGAGAAAATAAAATTAAATTCGCTATCCCATTTGAAGGTAACCAAGTGACCACTCAAGCAATTGCTACATTTGCATGGCGGATCCTTCCAAATGTCGAGCTGCGAGAATGCACCTGATATCATATAACCAGAACTTGTCATCCATTACCCCAGCGCTACACTACCCTGAGCTTCCCGTACCCACTCCTCCAACGTGAGAACAGCCGTTTCAGAAGAGTAAATCAATTCAGAAGAGGGTGAATTCATCGATCCAGATTACAGAGGCGCAGCTGAGGATAGAAACCCATACTACCCCCCCCCAAAAAAAAGATCTCAACGACCTGATCAGATATCTTGGTCTCACATATTCAAATGCCGAGCTTTTGACGTCGAGATTCAAGCAGTGGAGTTTATTAGATGAAAGTGTGCAAGTCGCAGGTCAGAGAAAGCGTCACCTGTGTTTTTCAAGCTCTTTCACTTTTCAAGATGGGCACTGCTTCTGCCACACTGTGACAGGTCTGTTCGAGGCAACTGGAATCACCTGTAACCCCAACGACGCCTCTTCATTGACAGGTCATCCAGGAGCCTCAAATCCGTGCTGCTTCATAACGGGACATGTATTCATTTCTTCCCTTGGCTCACTCGGTGCAACTCAGTGGAATACAACAGCGTCAAGATCTTGCTAGATGGCTTGAAATATCAAGAGTGCGATGGGGAGGCTGTTGGAGACTTCATAATAGTGGCATTCCTGATGGGTCTCTGGAAGTTTTACCAAGTGTCCGTGTTATCTCTGGGACAGCAGGACACCGCGGCACATTACTACAGGTGGAACTGGTCACAGCGGACCGAGTTCAGTGTAGGCTGGAACAACGTCAAATGGAAGCCACTGCTGGATCCCCGGAAAGTATGCCTCCACTGCACTTAAAATCAGACTTTATGAAACAGTTTATCATAGCTCTAGATAAGGTGTCTGCAACCTTCAAGACTTCTCCCCTAAGCTGTCTACAACAAAATTTAAAACCAGTGTCTTCGCCGGATCATAAATAAAGAAAATCATAGAGTTCAAGGAATTTCCGAGAAGTTCACTAAGCTGGAGAAAGCAGCGTGGAACAGCTTTGTCGCAGTGTTTAGAGGCTTGCTGGAAAATTACAAGGCCGAAAACTATATGGTGCATGTTGAAGGTGAAGAAAAGTGGAAAAATACGTTGCAAGATGTCCCTCAAAGACCACATCCTTGACACTATTCTTGATAAATTCAAGAAGAACATGGGAGAGCTTCCATCAGAATATACTAGACTGTAAACGCCACTATCAAAAATTGTATATCGAAAACATAATGGAGATTATATTTGGGGCTGATTCATAAAAGTAATTTACAGTATAATCGGAAATTGTTATAAACTACTCACTTCTAAAATGTTTGTGGTCTCTTGTGCAATGCTAGAATAAATAAATGCTACTTTTAAATCATATGCGGGTTTCTTCCACATTTGCATAAGTGAGAATGTTCGCACAGACCAGTTTTACGAATGGGGATAAGTAAAGTTCAGAAATATCATTATCCTGATCACAAAAGCAAAGTTGAACGGAAATATTGGGTATTGTTATTCATACTTTCTATGCGTAAGCAAATAAGAAATGAAAGTTGCTATCCAGGGACAAAAATCGTGTTCCACAGTGAATCCATTCCTTTTATTTAATTGGCCATCGGTAAGGATTGCATTTATTTCACTTTTATAAAGTACGTCCCATAGAACTGTTGGAACTGCTAGGTAAGCATGACATAATTGGGAAGGATAAACTATACTGCCAGCCATCCGCCTGCATGAGGTATATATCCCAAAATTTAAAGGCGTGTAAAACAAAGATCTGTATTCTCGTCGGATTTATTCAACCTGAACAGTGAGGCGATTCTAAGAAAATTATAAATCCTACCACGAGTCATTACTGACGGCTGCAGTCTTAACAACATAAAATATGCAAATGGCACAGTGTTGTTTGCAAACACAGAAAGGAAACTACAAGAACTTCTTCAGAATGTAACTGAAGGAAAACGAAAAGAAAGGATTAAACATGAATTGCAGTGAGAAAAGAGGGCTTGGAAAATTTGATACTCACAGCATATATTAAAGACAAGAGAGATAGCGGAAAACCGCATATGCCGACCTAACGCATTGTGTAAATGGATGGCAGAACATGGTTTAAGTGGAGTGAAAAAGACAAAATTTACAAAGGGTGGGAAACTGTGGAGAGCCATGATCGCCAACATCTTGAAGGGACACATCACATAGAAGAATAATCCCTATACTTATTACTCCATATTAATGTCATTAAGGTTCGGAGTGTATCGTATATCACATCAGTGTTTTATACGATCAGAAATGTAAAAGTATAATGTCTTTCCCCCTAATTTACCTCCAAATGTAGAAAATGAACAAAAATTGAGCTTGATTTTCGTCACCGATATTGTTGTTTTATTTGAGGAACTACATAAAATATGAAATAAGCAACCCGAGAAAATCGAAGGATTTTGTTTGTTTGTTCTTTTTTTAATTTTCTGCAGCTCCTTCACTCTGAAAAAAATTAAAACGTGTGCTTTGTCAAGAATATAAGTAGTTTTGTGCAAAGATTGCTTATGAGATGTTATCCCTAATAAAATAGCTTATGGTAAAGATACTATGAAGAAATGGAATGCTTTTGATTGTCATAGGAAGTTGAGAAGATGTACACGTTTATGCAAGACGTGGGCATAAAACACAAAGAATTTTTGAGAGTGCTAATTTTGATGTGCTTTGATCGAATATGTTTGACTTAAGAAGACCCGAATACAAATATGGAAACTGTGGAAGATTCTAACAAAGAATAAGAAAATTGATGAGTGAGGAAATTGCGAGTTCTTGGCTAGGAAATGCATTACAAGAATAGGACATTCACCGTATTAATCGCTTCCTGTGATTTTTTTTTTTTTGCTATTTCAAAAATTGAAACATATATTGGAAGAACAAAGATTTGCTGACACCTAGCAACACATAACTACTTTAATGAAAGGTATTCCGGAAAATAATTGTAATAATGGTAATATCGTGTCACGAAGTGCATAACTTTATAAGAGAGAATATTCTGAATGTAATGCTAGTAAATAGTGACCAAGTAAGCAAATTTTACTTTCACATTGTCATTCCGAAAATTAAATTGTCACACTATGTATCCAACTGAGAATATCAGACTGATTACTTATGGCATATATGTAAAGTAAAATGAAGGTTTCCTTATCTATTATGATATTTGTTAAACACACGAAATTCCGGTTCTTCGTTAATGAGATATGTTTTGCCTGTCAGATAAAAGATGAAAGCTTTCACTCTTGATTTATCAGTTTGGAGTGGAAAGCATAATTTACTACATTCCAAAAGAACAAATGGAGTCCGTTTTTATCACCCAAGAAAGTTATGAAGATTACAATGATGCCAAATCTATTTTCATCAATATAAATAGGATATTTATCAATATAAAGAGGATATTTATTTATAAAGTAGAAAAGCCCAAAAACCTAACTGTAAATGATAGAGCGACAAAAGTTTTATTGTTCAATATATTTGTTGATTAATATAGAAAATTCAGCTATTCCAGTATTCGTTCATTAAAGTATTCAAAGAAATTATTTTGAAGGCGCATTTGTCTTTCAAATACGTACAACATAGTATATATTTTTCTATGTAAACTCTCCAAGATTTGTTTAACTCTCTTCTCTTCACATGTTAAACACATGAATATGTTTATTAATAACAGTGGCTTACAAAAAGGTTGAGGCAATCATAAAAGTAGGTGTTATAACTTAACTTTTGGGTACTGATTTCAGATACGATATCCATTTTCACTCATCACCTCTAATTTTTAGATATATATGTATGCATGTATATGTATATATGTAGGCATACACCCCAGAGATTTAATGTTTCAGCAATAAACTACATAAATAGATGTTTATGGCCTATTGGTGTAGAATTCAAATTAATACTTTTACAGGTTAATGACATGCCAAAAATCCTCTTTAGGAATTAAAATGTCCTACTTTTAGCATTATAATGTCCTATACTTGTATACAACCATTTTATATGTTGCATACATGTTTATATCAGAATTTTGTGTCCATTCACATCATTATATATTTATGCTATGTTTATTTTATTTTTATGATATTTGTGAGCTGTTGCATATCTCTATAATGGCGTCAGGAACGTCAGTACACCGAGAATGCATCGACAGATTCATTCTGTTGCATATGTGCGGATTGCAAGACAGTTGCACAGTACCGAACAATTAATACTCTCCTGAAAATTGCTTACTTTCACTATTTTTCTGTAAATTTAGAGATCAGAATAAACCCTGGGTTACAATGGACTAAATGCATGGTTTGATGGCAAAAGTAGCCTTCAACTTTGCTGTCCCAGTAATTTGGAGGGAATCCCAAAGCTATACAGATGATTGTTATTTTTGTCTATTAAATATAACTGGTTACAATGATTCTTTAAAAAAAACGAAATATTCCAACCTTCCCTCAGCTATGAGACCTGTTCCCCACTCAAATGACCATCCTGTTCCTAGTCCCCGAGTATATAAGAATATTCTTCCCCCAGCAAAGGGGAAATACCCTCAAATGAGGATCCTGCTAAGTCGGTCTCTACTGATGACAATGTCTCTGTTTATTCAGGAGCAAGTGGCAATGTGCTCCACTGTATCCCTCGGAAAGACCTGTATGACCTTGACCGTGATTATACCTATCTAAGCAGCAATCAGTGCTCCTAGCCTCCCAACTGAAGCAGTGAAATCTGGTCAGTATACGGAATAGTTAATCCCCTTCATTCTTCAACATAGAAAAAAGGTTGTGCTACTACAAAAATATCTCTGATTTGTTTACCTCCTGTAGTGTTATGTAAATTTGGTACTGTATAAAAGGCAGAATCGCTATACCTACGTGGAAGTTACCTTCTCTTGACGAGATTACATCTGTCAGAGAGAATAAGTATCATAACAATATGGTGTCGCTGATCAGTTACTTAACCACAATGGAGGATACTGAATATGTGGAAACCTGGCTTAGGTGTTTTGCAGCATTGGCAAGAGTTAAAAAGATACCAAAACTAGTGGAAGAGGAAATGAAGTTATGGATTTGTTTTGGCCTCAGCGGAGTGTGAGGCCATAAAAAAATCTCCGTCATGGTCTATCCCAAAGTGTTCGAAGATTTAGCCTATGAAGAAATTGCTGCCATCATAAAAGTAAATATACGACAAAAATAGAGAAAAGAATTAAATTTCTCGAAAGTAAACAGAGATCGGACGAAACTATTATGCAATATGTACAACTATTGAAAAAACCGTCGAAATTTGAAGCGTCGATTGTGAATTCGAACGAAAGGGTTCAGAACAAATGGAAAAGGAGCTAATTGTGCTAAGACTGATTGAAGGAATGTTTGGCATCTCGTGCAAGCGTAACATTCTAGAGCGGCTTCAAGCTCACAATATGAATCTGGAAGCATGCGTGGAGTTCTTACAACAATTGGGATTTATTCAAAAAATGGATTCTTCCGAAGGCAGTATGCAGACTTAGAGTGCTACTAAAAGCTTATTTGTATGCAGATATTGCAATAAGGAACAAGAAAAAGCAAAAATAATGGTTCAGCCTTTGGAAAATGGTGTTTTAAGTGTAAAAAGAGGAATCATTTCTCGATGGTATGCACATATGAAAAGCGAGTGAAAAAAGTGGAAAATATAAATCCACAGATTGAAAATACGGAAGTATTTGAGATAAAAGCATAAGATAAAAGTAGGGAAATGAAGTTGAACGGAGTAACTTTACTCATGCAGGTGGAAACTGGAAGTGATGTTACGTTGATACCGAGGACTTTTTGGGAAAGAATGCGTAGGCCAAAGTTAAAGAAAAGTAATCTTCAGTTCGATGGGTCAGTCATTAAAATGTTAGGATGTTTTGAAGGCACGTTTGAGACAAAAAAACAGATTCGAGATAATACCCATTATAGTGGTGGAAAACATCAAAAGCCACAGTCTTTTAGGAATTGACATATGAAGTGTGGATATATCAAAGCTGTTAAATTCCTTTTTGAAGCTGTTAAGTATAAAGAGTACCAGTAGGAATGTCAAAGTCATTGGGCTCCTTATGAGTATGCAAGTGAGATAATTGTTGCTTTCTCTGTCTCTGGGACAATCGGACTGTATCCAAGAATTACAAGCAGAAGGACTTGGAATCTATGAGCACTTTCTTATATACGGAACAGTTCCCAAGAAACTCTACAAGGTGCTTCTCCCCACAATCTTCATATCAAGCTTGGTCTAATGAAAAATTTCATGATGGCCATGGACAAAAATGGCGTAGCCTTTCAAAACATATGCACTCTGTTCCTAGCTCTCAGTTTTGCTAAGGGCAAGGAGGGCATCTCAAATTGTTATCTATCTGCGATATTACGGATTTACTTAATTTGAAATCATGTTTTTCCTCCTTAATATAGAGTATCTTGCAACAAGTCTTACAAACTGGTTAAATTTAGATGTACCCTAACATCTACCTAACAACAACCATTTTTAGTATTATTAACAGTTATCCGAAACAGAGTTGTGGAATTCGAAACTAAATTTAATTAAATTACCTGTCTGTTTCTTGCATTTTGCGTAGTTAGTGAGAAATCTTCCTTATTTTAAGACTTTTTCTGTTAATTTAAAATCTAAGTTTCCTTTTATGCAGGTTCGTATTTTTTATAACCGACTAACATATTCGATCACCGAGCACAGCATCGTTGTTTTTTGTCGGCTATCACTTGATCTAAACTAACTATAGTTTTCATGTTATTAGGCGATGAACTGCATAGTGATAAGGATATTTATTGTTTATTTTTGATGGCAGGGACCTACTCTGGGGTATAGTGGCTAGTAGAAGTGATGGTGGTGTTGACAATTAAAACGAATATTGCTGCTTATCTGGTCAGACAACTTCTCGTGACCTTTACCGGTCACTACATAAAGAATCCAAAGTAGTCACTCTGCTAAGGTTTTCAATAAATCATGCTACATTTCTCACCTCCTACGCATCTGTGGACAGAAGACTGCGTAAAGCAAAGCATCCTTACCAAGACTGCGTCGATCTTGTCTGAGTTCATTGACTGGGAAAACAGAAAAAAAATAGTCAAACAGACTAAAAGCGGTGGAAAGGTTGGGTTGTAGGGTAGGAAATGAAATAGTTATGGGGTAGCGATAAGGGAAGGATGAATCAGAAAAGGAAATGCAGCTATGGTGATATGGCAACCGCCATTATTTGCTTGCTGCAGACCAACCAACATCAAGTGTCATTGCAGTTCAAGGCCATTACCTGAACTACACAAATACAGAACCCAGCCATCTTACTCAGATCCGGAAGATATTTTCTTTTTTTCTTTTTCTAAATTTGTCTTCTATTTATTGACAGGATGTGGGGAAAGATGAGAAAGAAAAATAATGATTCAGTGTGTTTTATTTTTTATAATTACGAAAAAAATGAACAGGATAAATTTATTAATTTAAATATTTTTGTGCAAAAACAAAATAGCAAATAATATGAGCATTTCAATATTGTTTTTTATTAATATCATTGTTGATCCTGATAATATTTTGTGCTTGTGCTAAACTTCAAACAGCAATTATTTCAAATGTTTTGAATTAGCACAAATATTTGGCAGTTAGTATGGTACTCTGATAGAGTAGAATATTGAGCAGATTTTAAATCAAAATCAATAAATGAGTAAACACAAGAAAAGGAAAAGCATATTTAAATTTAAATATATTATTTATCTAAAGTCATTTAAATTAAACATGTCAGAGATGTAATAATAATAATAATAAGCTGAAAGATTTGATAAATCATTAATTTAAGTGAATCTGTTTAAATTTGCCAAAATAATTCAATGTTTAGGCCAAAATATAACTAATATAATTCTGGTGTTATATGTCATTATTTTAACTTCTGTTTAAGTCATGAATAGAAATGGTGTAGGATGGGTGTAAATCTAATTAAAACTTTAAATTAATCATTTGTTTAGTTCAATATAATCATTAAAATTTCTTTAACCTCGAATTCTATATTTAGGTAAATGATCTGTTGCACTCATATGGTTTCTGAAACAGATTAGTAATTCGTTATAACTGCTCTGTGTGCGATTCGAAACTTTCGAGATAATTGTTCAATCGCTCTGCCACGGTCATATATCCGTTTTGGTTTTGTGTGACGTAATAGCACTATGATAAATAATAATATACCTGATCAACGTGCAGGATAGCCAACATGAGCGACTTGACCGTCTTTCTGCGACGCTTGACGAATGCTGAATTGTCTATAGAAACGACCCTATTTAGCCAAACGAAAAACAAATGAAATAAAAATGCTACTACTACTAATAATAATGTTTGGCGCACTTTGGATTATTTCCAGGAAGCCTCCTGCCTCGCATGGCGCCTTGGGGATACTTGACATCATTGGGAGTGCGCAGGTGACAGCACTACTTGAAACAGTTCATGTGATGAGGAAAGTGTTGTGTCTCTAAGCTTTAAGTGGGAGCTGAGATATGAACATCATCAAAATATCTAATAATCGGCCAAAATATCTAATAATCGGAGAATACCGAATAAAAACAAATGTGTCCGTTGTTATTTTAAAAGTAACGACTCTGAAATGAGCTGCAACAAAAAACTGCTCGAAATATTGAGAAACAAAAACTGTTCACTGTAAGAAACTATGAACTTACTAATCAGATAAAATAAATCTTGAAAATGGTTGTCTTTCTATTCTTGAGGTTGTGGATACAAATAGAGAAAAATAAAGCTCTGAAGATGTGTACACACACATAATGAAGAATTGCTACATTGTTGAAAACTTTTGAGGCCATCACTCTTTCAAGGGACAAAAAGTAGGAATTTTATGACAACCCATTGGGAAAGCCCACTGAATACAAAGAGCGTGTATATCGTTCTGATTGGTCACTCAGATACGGAGTTATCGGGAGCTGAACTAATCAGAGATCGACACGGCTAAAAACGAGCAAAGAGGGAATATTGGTGGCGACGAAAATTCTGGAGTAGCATTCGTGAAGTAAAAATGAAATGACAATCATTCCTTCTACGAGCCGTTTAAGTAGCATTTGTGAATTATAAACGCAGAAATATCGCTCTCTTACGCCCGCGAGTAGAAGAGATATGAAGCAGTTTTTAGAGTACGTGCTTCGTGTTTTCTCCAGTAAACAGATCAGTTGGAGTTGACAAGAAGCTATTCAGACAAAAAGAGGACAGAAAGTCGCTCCTTATCAGTCACCAGTAGAAACATTGAGATAAAGTAGTTTGGAGTGCAGTGTGGAAGGAAATTATTCTTGTTTTTTCTCACGACAAATAGCAGTTTCAGAGGTGAAAGTCATAGATTTTCTTTCCTCTAAGGAGTTTTTTAAAAACATTATTTTTTATTCTTTCTTATACTGGTTCTGTATATGTTTACAAATTACTATTCTTTTTTTCCTTTTGTCCACTTATACATTCGCATACATACACATGAATACACAAACATGCCATTTTTTTTAATTGATTGGTAATGTTTTTCCTTTGGCACATCGAATACGAATGACAGTATGTATAGAGGTACTTCATAACAAGAGAACTTTATAACAAAATGAATTAATAAATAGAAAAGTACATGAGCTACATGGAAAAAGTTTAACTGGATTCAAGTTAACAAATTGAAAGCAATAATGAAAATACAGAAGCAGTCGCTTCTATATTTGATAGTACCGGAAAACACATCGAAGCTGTAAGCAGAAATATTAGGCGTTTAAACCACTTGGTAAAATGCGGAAGCGAAGATAATGAAAAAAATAGATTGCTGAGAACAAAGAAAATGTTGAAACAGAATGGAGGTCGGGACTGGATGAACAAATAAAGAACTTTTCCAGAGAAGCAAAAATGAGAATTGGTTATATGACAAATGTTATTTTTAATACGATAAAAAGGAATGGCTGCTGCAATAGAAAATGTAGATTTTCGTTAATGAATGGAAACTAAAAAAATAGAGTGAAACAGTGTGCTTGAAAAGAACGAAGTAAATTTAACTGGCAAATTACTGCGAATAATAGTAGGAAAAAACCGAAATCTAACTCTTCTGGAGCAATTTATAGGAATACAAGAAAGAATATAAAAGTTAATGAAACTATGTAATAATCTGTTGGATATCAAAAGTAGTCTTAATATAGATGTGGATTTATACATTTTATGAAGACTCTTACGTAAAAATATCAACTGGAAAGCGGTAAGCCTAATGTTATAGCATGAAATAACAAAAACATAGTAGTACAAGAGACATTTAAAAAGGAAAACAAAACCGCTAGTAATAAATGATCAGTAAAAGTGTATACAGTATTTAATTAGTGAAACGCGTGGAAGCAAAAAACTAATGAAAAAATCCAATGCAATACGCTATAGAAAGACTGGTAGATGAGGCACACTTTTCCAGGCGCGAAAGCCGCACTTTCAAAAGAAGGAGAGCAAAAGTTTGTAGGACAGAAGGCAATATGGTCGAATAGATTTTAAGAGCAGAGATTGTTGTGAAAGCGGTGAAAAGGGTAATATACAATAAAGTAGTAAATATCACCTATCAGGACACACATGAAACTGTACATCGTGAAAGATAATGTAACAAATTAGCACAGAAATAGATGAAACTAGGTAAGAATGGTGATCCACTAGCAAACAATAAACGAGCAACCAAGTATCGAGAACGACTGCTTAGAATTGTGCACAAAACAAACTGACAAACTCAAGAGCTCGAAGTACTACGTTTAACTCAAGTTCGAAAAAACTATTCACCAAGTCTCGCATTTAGCAAAGAGTTTAAAAATTTTATGAAATTGATTTGAATTCCTACAAATCTCGTGCATAAAATTACCCTCCCCTCAAATTGATTGAGGTGAGTTTTTTCTAAAAAAAAAAAAAGCAAAGCAAATTCTCCCAAAAGGAAGAAAAAAATACAGTGTATTTATTTTTTTTCTCCTGTCTACGTGATATTTTTCTCCCCACACTTCTAAAACAGAAAATAATAAGTGTGGATAAAATTTAAATGGTCACATTGAAATTAACGGAACAATGGTATCTCGAAAGATCTAAACCAGTAAGTAGTTCTTACTAATTTTATTAATTGACTAGATTTTCTTGTGTACCCTCCCCTTGGTACACGGGTTTTCAAAGCAACAGTAATTGCTGTTATTTATTTATTTATTTCTGTTTTGTGTGTTCTTTTATTACTTTTCTACATATTATCTAAATATGGAAGAATTCCAAAAAATAATTGTCCAAATGTTAAAGGTCCAGATGGACCACCAACAAAAATCAGATGAAAGACAGCAGAAATTGGAATAAAGATTCCTCAAATTACAGTCGGACCAACAAACAGAACAGAAACTTCAACAACAAAAAAGCGAAGAAAGACAGCAACTCTACCAACAAAAATCAGACGAAAGACAGCAACAATTGTTTATGGAGTTACATAAATAACAAATAGAATTCCAACAATTGACACTTCAGAAAACAGAACTACAGCAAAAACAACTTGAAGAATTACTTGTAAATTCATGTAACGGCTCTAAAAACTCTGAAAAAGATACATTTTCCCAGAGTACAATCTACAACTCCATTGAAACATTCGAATACGTATCAGAGGAAGACAAAACATTCGAGGCTTTTTACAGGCGTTATGAAGATATTTTCAATGTAGACTGTGAACAATGGCCTAGTGAGAAAAATGTACGTCTACTATTAAGGAAACTGGGAGCTATCGAACATGTTAGGTTCATAGACTATATATTACCCAAGAAAATTACAGACCTGAATTTCTCAGACTATTAAGCTCCTAACGGAACTATCCGGGCCTAACATAACCTTGTTCCACAAACGTTGGAAATGCCTGAACACAGTCAAGGACAACCAGCAAGATTTTCTAACGTTTGCAGCGTCGGTAAACAAGCTCTGTAATGATTTCAAACTGCCGACGATTTTAAGTGCTTAATATTCGCACAAGGTTTAGTATCAGTAGAAGACGCCGAGGTCAGACGTCGGGTACTTACCAAACTCGAAAACGAACAGGAATTGACTCTCCAAAAATTAGCAGAGGATTGTCAAAGAGTTTTTTCTGTCAAGTGTGACTCAAAAACGATCGAGGAATCAGGTATGGCTCAGATTAGAAAAATCTGAAGCAACCCAACCTCTTATTCCCCGCAAAAAGACAAAGGGCGAATCTCATATTCTAAATCCAGCAATAAACAAAATACGAATAGGCTAAAGAAACCTCCCGCACCATGTTACCATTGTGGAAAATGGCATTGGATGAAATTCTGTCCATTCAAGAAGAAAACATATTGCAAAAATTGCAATAAAAATGGTCATAACTTAACTCAGTGCTGGTACGCCAACAAGACGAGGAAACACAAAAGTAAAATTAGGCAAGCCCAATCAGACAACATAGTCGATAGGAATTTAAGAAAATATGTGACTGTTGATATTTTCAATAACTCTATAAAATTCCAGCTTGATTCGGGTTCTGACCTCTCGATTATCAACTGGCGTACTTGGCGAAAGTTAAACAAGCCGACCCTATTAAAGACGGATAAAACAGGAAAATCCGTAACTGGCGAGAATATTAACATCTTAGGCCAGGTGATCCTTACAGTAACACTAAATGGAGTTACCAAAAAGCTGAAAGCCTACGTACTAGAAAATTCAGATAACCTATTCAGAACAGATTGGATAGAAAAATTCAATCTATGGAATTGTCCAATGAGCACTTTTTGCCGAAAAATAAAAAGTACAACGTCCAATTCGGAAAATCTCAAAAAGGAACTCAAACAACAATTTCCCCAGGTTTTTTCTGGCGGCCTTGGGAAATGTTCTAAATTTAAAGCTAACTTCAAGGTGAAGGACGGCGCAAGACCAGTTTCAAAAAGAAACGGAATGTCCCTTTCCCTGCTCTAGAGCAGATCAACAAAGAATTAGATAGACTCGAACAGGCGGGTATTCTATCAAAAACAGATTTTAGCGAATGGGCAGCACCTACGGTCTATGTAAAAAAATGTCCAACCAAATACGAGTATGCGCAGATTTTTCCACAGGGCTAAACGATGCTTTACAGGATCATCATTATCCCCTCCCAAGCCCAGAAGAAATCTTCAACAAATTGAATGGCGGAAAAATCTTTTCCAAAATAGACCTCTCAGACGCATACTTTCAGATAGAGGTGGATGAAGAGAGTTCTAAATTGATCTGCATAAACACCCATAAAGGTCTGTACAAATATAACAGACTGGCTTTTGGGGTCAAGGTTGCACCTGCAATCTTTCAGCAGATCATGGACGCCATGCTGGGCGACCTTGACTACGCAACAGCCTATTTGGATGATATACTGGTGACCAGTAAAACGTCGGCAGAGCACTGGAAGCATATCATAAACGTATTCAAGAAGTTACAAGAATACGGGCTTAAGGTTAAGGAAGCAAAGTGTGATTTTTTCTTACCAGAGATCAAATACCTAGGTCCCATTATAAATAGAGACGGTCGTCGGCCGGATCCAGAAAGAGCCAATGCTATCAGAAACATGCCGGCCCCAGTTAACGTTCAATCGTTACAAAGCTTTCTCGGCCTTGCTAACTTCTACCAAGTTTTCATTAAGAACATGCAGAATTTGAGTGGACCTCTCAACGAACTTTTAAAAAAGGGTAAAACATGGGTATGGACCCCTGAATGACAAGACACATTCGAGAAGATCAAGAAAACACTTACTTCGGGTATCTCTCTCACCCACTACGACCCTAATCTCGACATCATAGTCGCAAGTGATGCAAGCCCATACGGCATCGGTGCTTGCATTCTCCATAAACTGCCAAATGGTTCGCGAAAAGCCATAGCACACGCATCTAGATCTTTAACTACCATCAGAGAAACAATATTCCCAAATAGAGAAAGAGGCTCTAGGGATAATATTCGCCGTCACTAAGTTCCATCGATACCTACATGGAAGACGGTTCATACTGCAAACGGACCATAAACCTCTAATAACAATTTTTGGTTCCAAGAAAGGCCTACCGGTCTATACGGCGAATAGATTACTTCGTTGGGGAACGATTCTTTTGAATTAAAATTTTAAGATCGAGTTCCTAAAATCTAAAAGTATTTGTCATGCGGACAGTTTATCGCAACTCAATCCTAAAAATACGGAAGTTTTTGAAGACTCCATCATTGCTACACTAAGAACGAATTATGAAATCAAAAATATGATTGCGAATACAATTAGAGAACTCCCAGTTACTTTGGCCGACATAAAAAGGGAGTCTCGAGAGGATGAATTCATCCAAAGTATCAAAAACAAAATTTGCAACAAAGACCTAAATGTGCCTGAAGTTTTATCCCTCTGTGAGGATGTTCTACTGTATAATGACCGAATAGTGATTCCAAATAGCCTACAAAAAATTCTTAAGGATTTTCACATGGGACATCCGTGGAAGAGCCATACGAAAATCCTCATGCGCTGCTACGTATATTGGCCAAATATGGACAAAGACATCGCAGACATGATAGAATCTTGTAAGGGATGCGTGCTTGCAGCAAAATCTCAGACCACGACGTGCAAACCATGGCCAAACACAGACTATCCATGGCAGAGAATTCATGTGGATTTTGCAGGGCCCCTAGACAACATGTACTACCTTATTGTTGTGGATAGCCACTCAAAATGGCCTGAGGTCCTGCAATTTTAAAAAAACAACCACCAACTGCACGATCGGATTTTTACACGAGCTATTCGCGCGTTTTGGCATGGTAGATTGTGTAGTGACTGATAACGGCACTCAATTCACATCAAGAGCTTTAAAAAAGGCACTAGGCACACCGACGGATAGAGCATTACAACAGTTTCTGCAGGTGTATAGGATAACCCCTAATCCTAACACGCCTATGGGACACTCGCCTGCAGAAACAATGTTCGCAAGAAAAATCAAGTCCGTCTTTGATAAACTCATTCTACGGCAAGCGAAGTTCAAGAAAACCGTCTCGCTCCCTAAGAAATATTTTAATCCTGGCGACAAAGTCATTTTTAAGGCTTACAAAAACAACATAACATTCTGGGAAGTAGGCAACATCAAACAGAGAATTGGCGAATTGGTCTATATTGTCCAGGGACCGAAAAATACCCACAAACGCCATATGAACCAGCTCAGAAAATGCCGTTTGAAGGAATCTGAGGAATCACCACAAAATATCTGCGAAGAGCCGATCGACGTAATATTCGAACATTTCGATCTTGACACGCCTCAAGTCTCTCCGGAAATACGACGCTCGGGGAGAAACAGAAAATTTACTCAACCACTCGACGTGAATCCCAAGAGGAAGAGGTATTAACAGTTTTACTTTTCTTTTTCTTTTTCCTTCAAGAAAAAAAGAGAAAAAAAAAAGAAAAGAGGAAAACTCTTGGAAGGGGGTGTTGTGAGACCGATACTTTCCTACATCATGGACACTCCCAGTACTATATTATTATGTGAATGGTAGTATCATGGGAGTAGCACCAGTAATGCGCAGCCGCGTACGATACCAATATCGGACACCACTGGATAGTAAGCTCTGCTTACTCTTACACTATTCTTTGTAACTTTTCTGTTTAATATATCTTTCTTACCTCTAACCCGTGTTCCGTGTTTTCCTTCCGTGGCCCCTACTTCGGATCCACATCAGTTGTCAAATTTAAATTGAAAGTTTTAGCGTTATTTTTCTCAATAGTAACTTTTCTGTGCATATAAATAGAGGTTTCTTAGTAAATGCCCACATTTGCTTTGATAGAGTTCCTCAAGGAATGAAACGGGTTGTAAAAATAAGTTTTCCTCATACAATCCAAACGAAACGTGAATAAATTTAGAAAAAAAGAAAAAAAAACATTTCTAGTCATATTTCAACCCTGACTAAACAAAGATGGCTGCGGCTATAGAAAATACACCAGTCTACATCCAAGTGCTACAAATTCTGTTTCCAAACATAAACAGCAACGAGTTAGTGATGAGGAAGTCAAGAAAACTATATAAAAAAGTAAACAATAATAAAACATCAATTAACATTGACGCTGAACTTTTGAAAATCCCAGAATTTAAAAACATGGTTCTCGGTTTCATGAAGTGAGTTTGGAATCATAAATGCATCCCAAAGCAGTATGGTATATCGTGCATCAATGCACTATTGAAACAAAATGGTATTCCTGAAGAACCATGTATACAGAGGTATCAGAACTGGATCCATTATGGTGAAAGTACTAATGAACATTTTGTTAACTAGGATTTCATTGTTCTATGAAAGTCAACTCCACACAACCTAATTTGGATTTTGTTCTGGTAGGAGTTGTAATAGTGTCATGTATGTCATTAAATAAATCCTGGATACTGCATACTTCTCAAATAAAAATTATATATTTATTATGTTAGACTCACAGCAGCATACGACCTTATCAACAAAAATTCCTCATCTATTATAAACTGTCCTTCATGCTCTGATGCCACTGAATGTCTAGATCTAATAGAGGAACTATATCGGTCCATAAAGATCAGGCCTGATACCAAAATATTTCAAGCCATCATCATGGACGAAATTTTAATCTCTTCTCTTACTATGCACTGTGCATGTACAGGCACAGATGTGAAGAGCTGGGCACTGATCATTTAAGCATGCCACATCACAAACAGATCTATTAAGAGAAAATAACGTTACTGCACTTCATCCCGGCGCAAAAATGTACTGTTGATTAGGGGTCGCTATGCCGATGACATAAGTATTCACAACTGGGATAAGAATGATCTTTATAAAAAAAAAATCAACCATCAAATCTTATACTGTAAAGAAGTATAAAGAACTCAAGATAAACCTTTACAGAAACTATGATCTGGAACAGGAAAGGAAGTAATGATCGCATATACCCTGAACCTATCATGAAAAATCAGTATGTGGAATTAGTAAATACTAAACACTTCAAATATCTTGGCATCTGGATCAGTTATAACAATTTAGTATAGGAGAAAAGGAAATTGAACATAGATCAGTTTGCACTAGTTATAGTTTCACCCAACATCGTTTACCATAAAACCAAAACTCGACTCATGTTTTAAATAGTCAGATCGAAAATTTTTATGGATGTCATGCATGGTTACACACCCGTTCATAAATATCAAAATTGTTAGCTGTACACAGATGTTTTCTCAGATTTATGGTAAAAGTCGTCTTCGAGCGAATGAAACATTGATGCCTTAAGGAGGACCACCCTTCTTCGAATCTCGTGGACTGACGCTATAGAATCACAAACAAAGAACTTTACCAAATAGTAAAAACCACATGATTTGAGGACTTTCAGCAGCAACAACTGAAATGGATAGTTTAAGTAACTCAAAGATAAAATAATAAGCAAGATGTTGACCTTACAAACTATTTCAAACAAAAGCTTAAGGAAACCTCCCATCAATACTGGAAAGAGCAATAGCAATCACTGGACTTGAGAAATTCTATTCAACTGAGAAAAATTGAAGCAAATATTCAATTGGCGTATATACAAAAGAATTCTTTTGATATTTTGACTAGATATTTCTTTTACTTCTATTAAAATTGGTAAATATAGTGTATATATTCCATTTTCATTCCAGTGAATTTTAATCGACATATTTAAAAGAAATTTGTAAATAGATTCTTACCTAAGTCTCTCAGAGAAGAACTCCCTGAAATAGATGCGGGATATTTTCAATAGAAAGAGACATGGAAACTATTTCCAATTAAATCTTGCATTAGTGATTATTCGATTACAAAATTTATTGACAATTTTCAATATCGGATCATTTTTGTTTTTTTTTATTTTCGAACACGAAGTGTTCTAAATGTTGTCTGTGTAATCAACGGGTAATAGCAGTGTTTTGCAGATTGTAGAGGTCTGTAAAGATACCTATTGATTTCATGGTTTCCTTTTCAAATTTCCATAGATTATTCTGCAGTTTTGTCTGTATAGTAACTGGCTCGGGTAACCATAAAAATGACTGTTTGACCTTAATATATATCAATATCTATAATAATTAATTAAACTCTTTTAAAGATAAAAATGTTTATTCTCAGATCATATTTCAGTTATTCCTTTGTGTGCATGTTTTAGAATGAATGTGCTCACTGCATTGACTGTTCACTAAATGTGAAGTATATATGTGACTGTAGGGGAGACTAAACATATCTATGATGGCAGGAGAAGATAAAAGTATTTGTGATAGAGAGAGTGGGTAAATATCTGACTTATCAGGGTAGGGTAATTTTTTAATAAGATAATGCTGGTTTAATGGGTTCGACATTTTTCTTAATAAAATCTAGATCGTGTATTTGATATTTTACTGTTTCGAATTTCCATTTTCACTGAATTAAATTTTCGATTTTCTAGATGCCGTTATTATATACGCGAACTTGCATATATCATGATCACTTTATTCCCAACTATTTGGCCGTTGTACTCTCCGGCCTTCGTCAAGTGACTGTCGTTTGTAGTCGGTAAAGTTGGAAGTTCGAACCGAAAGCCCTATGAAATCCAATTTGGGATCTTTGGAAGAATGGGAATAAAACTTTAACTGTGCACCAGTTTTTGTTCTTCAGAATAACTTCGTGCATCACAACCATCTGACGAAGAATGTCCCGCAAAGTCGCTATTGGTTCTATAACAATGCATAAAATTCTAAAGTCAGAAGATTTGGTAATAGAAATTCATTCCAGTTCAGAAAGAATGTCAGTTTTAAGACAGTTATATTCAGGAATTGTTTAGACAACTCCAAGTCATACAGAATCAACTCCTATTTGCATAAAAATATATGATCATTGGCCCACTCTATTACATACATGAATACACACGGACATGCGCATATGTGCATTTGTGTGTGCAAATGTTTTATATCTCTGGCTTTAAAATCTTTTCTATGATCCCAGTGCGTAGCTTCAATTGAAGTTTCAGTATAGATAAATGATTAAAGACGGAGTAGACAAAAATCAAGAGTTAATACAGCCGAATGTTTTCTCATATCATATATCATATTCATGATGTTAATGATATTGTTTAATTTAAATTATTTCGCGAAATTATTTAGCCATTTATACCTACACAGAAATCGTATAGGAATCAGATTATCTATGTTGCAAAGAAAAAGAAACTTTTCTTTACTCAAAACTGTAATATTCTTAACAACGAGTAATTCTTATTAGAGTTGCCATTTGATAAATAACAGATAATGACCTTTCTAAACATAATACCTCTCTTCATTGGTAAGGGGACTCATTTACATATGAAGTCACAAAGATTATAAATAGTAACTATTACCCATGAGGCAGTTGAGGGAATACTACATCTCGTGAGTCAGTAACACTACACTATACTACACTAAACTACAATGGCGTCGCCGATATCAAAAGAACCAAAAGCACAATTATCACTGAATAATTATGAATACGCACAAGCGTGGCTTAGGATACTAGCACCTACTAGAAGCTAAAGCTAGAACAAAAAAGCTGAAGGATTTAAAATCAGTTGTAGGATAAAACGAAATAACTGATCTCTTCTTGACAACTGCTGGTTGTGAGGCAGCAATTGCACATCCAAGACAGTTGGAGGAAATGACGTTTGACGATATAAGTCAACTAATAGTAAAAAACTTAGCACCTAAGAAGAATCTATTGAATGCAGAGAGAGCTAAGTTCATGAATACTTCTAAGAAAGTGAATGAACTAGTTATTTAATATATTCTTCGTTTAAAACAGGCAGTTAAATATTGTGAATTTGAGAAACTGGGATCGGAAAACCAGTTAATCGAAGAGGATTTGATCCAAATAAATTGGTAAACGGCCTTAAAAAGAGGAGTATCTGCAAATGGCACCAATGCATTTACAACTGGGAAAGTTATCACTAGAACAGTGTATCAAATTTGTTCAGTAACATGAATTAATTCGAAAATTTAATAGAACAAAGGTTATGTATCTGGAAAAATACGCGATAAAGAAAAAATAATAAAATAACGTGTGGATATCAACATCAAATAGAAAAACAAAAATGTCCGGCATATAAAAAATCATGTGAAAAATGTTTAAAAATGTATCATTTTAAATGTATATATAAATCCCAAAAGAAAAACGTAGACATGGTCTAACAAAATGAAGAACGTAGGTATGGACGTTTTTTCATTGAAAAAAAGAAACGAAAAAGGGTTATTAAAAACTTGAATCAATAATGTTTTATTGTACATGCAACTAAATACGGGAAGTGACAAATTTGAACCCCATTGACCATGTCTTATGCCACAAACGAAAACTATGGTATAAAAAGAATAGTGAAATTAATCTACAAGAAACAAGATTCATAAAGTTAAGTGGACAGAACACTATCATAACAAAAAAGGGAAACTGGATATTAGCGCATGCAGACCAAGTTAGATTGCAACAGGATAGCAATGAAGAAATGTATAGTGAGCCTGAAATAATGAAAGCGGAAGTGTTACGGCAAGATGAATTAAACAGAGAAATCATGAGTAATATAGACTCTGAAGATGAACAATCGTTGAAGGAAAAAGAAAAAGATCACGATCATCCATTTCTAGACAATCTCTTAATTTGCCTCCACCCTGGTAGACAGTGAAGAGACAAAAGCTACCAGAAGAATGCCAGAGAAAATAAGGGGATAAAATCTCTTCGGTGCAGAGAGATGAGGTAACTCATTTGCATATGAAGTCACAAATACTATAAATAGATACGGCTACTACCCATGTAGCAGTTGAGTGCATACTACTCCCCGTGAGTGAGTAACACTACACTATACTACACTAAATTCGCATATTATTATTATTATTATTATTATTATTATTATTATTATTTCTCAGAAGTTTGGTGTTGCTCTAAAGCTAAAGTATGTCTACAGTCTCCGAAATACTGCATGTGGTGATTTATATCAAGATTGAGAATCAAGATTTTTCAATGGTCTTAATTCTAAACCCGGATTGGTAATTCTGTTAATCTTTTTACAAGCATCTCTGGGGGAGATTCCAGTGTACCAATAAATTACTAGTACGTTTGTTACTTTCATGCTACACAATCATCGTATCTCTTAGGCAAACACTATATTCTAATTCTTTTTCACTTTCAACTTGCGAGGGTTAGAATAGATTTTAAATAAAATTGTTTGTCGTTATTGCTTGAAAACTGATTTCATTATCTAGACAAAGCGGACTATTTGAATTTCAGATACCCTAGATGTTTTATTTTTCCCTATTTTTTTTTATTTCACCCCAAGCAATGCAATAAATTCCACTGAAACGCAAGGGGTTACATAGAGTAAAAGAAACTGAGAAAATATTGCGAAAATGGACAAAAAAAGAAGAGGATTCAAGGGGACAGAAAATGACAATTGACGTTGTATTTGAATTTTTGAAGATCGTAGTTGACAAGAAAGCAAAAACCGAAAGCGAGTACCACAAGTGAGAAGTGCAAGGGAAGAAACTATTAGCATAGAACTTGCGGTTATTTCTAGCAATTTCAACAGTTAAATTAGCAAATCTAGTTACTAATCTAACACTGCGCTTAAATTCTTGAGGAAACAGACAATTTCTATGAAAATATTTATAGAAAAAGGCACAAGGAAACTACGTTACGGCGGTGGGAATGAGACTGAACCCGATAACGTTACAGATTCTTCTTTGGACTTTGTCAAGAATCATTAGATATAGAGCAGAAACACTAGACCAACTGTGACGGCAATGTTCAATGCACGGACGAAAAGTAGATTTATCAACGTGAAAAATAGACTCGGGTGAGAGAATTTTTCTAGCACGAAACAGTGAATTAACTTTTTTAGCAGTAGACATAGCAATTGATTCAAGTTAGTGGAAAAGGTGAGACTGACAAGGTGAAATGATTTGTTCCCCTGAGGCCATGCTAATGGAAGGCAAAAAAGATTATTAAAGACAGTAGTTGGAGGCGTTAACAAGCACTTTCTTGACACGGTTAACAACAGACTGAAGGTCACTTTTGATATCAGCGGCCAGAATTACCATTAAGACAGAAATAAACAGTAATGTCATAGATGCAGTGTCAGGAACTGACGGCACCATAAGGGTCGTTGATGAAAATAAAAAACACAGTCCAATGATAGAGAGCCCTGGGAAACAGCCGCATTTATGTAAAAAGATCTCGAAGAGTGGCCATTCGAGATGATAATCAGTACGCAATTTGTTAAGGAAGACTGAATTAAAACAAAAATTCTTTCAGAAACCCCATAACCATTCAATTTCTGAAGATCAGCATGCCAAACCCTGTCAAACGTCTTAGAGATATTAAAGCTAGAATCTGTGCTTTGCCATTCTTATCTAAAGCTTACCCTTTCAGTAATAACCTTAATACATCGGCACTCAGACGGTCATTAGGGAATATTTTTAGCACCTATTTTTATGTTCCTTTAATATGAGTTGGTTCTTTGCATTTATCATATGAGTTTCTTTATTCAAAGTTTGCATTTACTATTTTCTTGAATGATCAATTTTTACCTGAATGTTTAATGAGTCATATATTTTTCTTTCGGGCGTTTGTTACATATGAACTT
This sequence comes from Acanthosepion esculentum, assembly GCA_964036315.1. Classification (NCBI taxonomy): domain Eukaryota; kingdom Metazoa; phylum Mollusca; class Cephalopoda; order Sepiida; family Sepiidae; genus Acanthosepion; species Acanthosepion esculentum. The sequence continues at coordinate 67,636,780 of OZ038482.1, forward strand.
GTTTTCCTTTTCAAATGTCTTCTGCTCAACCAAATCTATTTTGCTTCATCAAAAATTTCTTGTATCTCATGAAATCTCTATGGAATTGTTTTTCCTCTTTTTTCAATTTCTACATCTGGATGGATTTTAGTTTCGTTAGCTGTCCTCCCATTTCTTTTTTTCCCCCTGTTTTATGCTTGTAATTCTTTGCTTGCGCAATACGATCTGCAATCATTTTTATTAATAAAATCTATCAGTATCATCACTTTCTTGTCGTGTTTAATTTTCTAGTCCGCTGATCCAACTATTTAAAAATGAATCCGAAATTAGTCTAAACATTGTACTGATACCATTTGTGCAATTTCTGTAGTTTAGTCTTATTTCTAACTAGCTGAATTACCTGCGCCTTGCAGCGTGTCACACATTTCTTTTTGTAAGAAAATGGTGATTGATTTTAAATCATTGTTATAATTTGTAAAGAAAAATGATGCATTTCAATAATACTCAATGATTTTGACGATATGACTTCTATCTTCTGGCTTTCTCCTTCTATATTTTGGACAGGGGTCGTTCCCTTGTTCAAATTTGAATTTAATTTAAATTAAAGGGAAAATATTTCAGTGGTGAGTTTGTTCTTGATCTCACCCCTTTGATGCGTATTTGATGCAATACTTGATTGAATCAATTGATGACCGGATTTCAACTTTGATATGACAGTTGAATTGTTTTTGTTTGTGTGCGGTTTCGTGGGAACGCCAACATTATGGCGGAATCCCAACTTCTTGATTCGGCACCCACTGCAGCAAGCACTTCGGCGTGGGCCACCGATAGACCCAAGAAAAAATGGACATAATTATTACAACAGACAAGAACAATACGATAATTTCGTTTCGGGCAACGAACTGCTACTAGTTCCCTCGCTTTTGGAAGCAGTGAACACCAAAACTATCTCCCTGTTAACAACTTATATTACGACTAGAAAACTAATTGGCGTCAGCAGAGAAATTATGGAGGAAGCCCTGAAAGCCTTAATATTGGGGCCAAAATATTGGAGACATCCTGCTACAAACAGAAGGGGCAGATAAAGCACTGGCCAGTAGCATTCTAACAACTAAATCAGTAAGTCTGCAAACAGAATATATGGGAACAAGAAAGACTAAAGTTACACTACACGGAATACTTTTGTATATTTCGGAGGACCACCTGGGGTTTTTCTTCAGCCAATTTGGGGAGGTGGCTGATGTATCGTCTATTAAAAGCAAGGCCGTCATTGGTACCGGAGACGTAGAAACTTTATTAACATACCCAATGTATTATATGTGGCGGGCCGTCCTATTTATGTTGCATTAGAAAGGTGCCACCCTCTCTGCTCTCTATGGGGCCGCAAGTCATCTTTCTAAAGTCTACCCTGAGAAGAAACCGGAATCGCAACCCCAACCAACCACTCCCAGGGAAACAACAGAAGCTGAGACAAGCCCAAAAGTTACCAAAGGTCCACGAGAATGGTAGAGGTGGTGAAGAAGGGAGCAAAAGTTGCAGCCCCTCCCCACAGCATGGATGTCCAAAAAGAGGCAAAAAATCCGAACCGAAGAAGTAGCAGAGAAAGAATCATCAGCAGCAGAAAAGTGAACAGTAGCAGAAGCCCCAACAGGAGAGCCAGCAGGAGCAGGAAGAGCAGCAACAAGAGGACCTCTATGCAGAGCAGAAAGAATGTCAAGAAGCGAAGTTCTTTAAAAAGTTGTAGAGAGGATGAAGATGAGGAAAAGGAGAAAAAAGGAAAAAAAAAGGAAAAACGAGCTGGTCGAAATAGGGCGGAGAAGGCCCTGGACAATGCCAATCCGTCCCTGCTTCTCCAGCCAAAAAGGAACAACAGTCAAATCATAGCACATCAAGGAGCCTCTTTTTCCCCTTCTAGGGTTCCATCTTCACACACACCCAACATCCCCACTTCCCAAAAGAAAAATCATGTCATATAGACAGGCAGGCTCTGGTCTTAGAAAATTACAAAGATTTTGCACAGGGAGGATAATAACTGGGAAGTTATTCTCCATCCCTCATTATATAAGGCTCTAATATCCCACGGACGTCGGCGGCATTGTCCTCAATGGTCGCCTGACAACAAAGATATGAACAGGGAACCTGGACAATCCCTCGGGGTCCTTTCGCAAATTTCCGCCCAGTCTGTGACTAGGAGAACAAAACTTGAAAAATTTCTCTCAAGATATCTGTAGCTAGTTTGAATGCGAGGGGTTTGAGGGATCGGAGTAAGGCTGCCCTGCTACTTCGTAATCTCCTGTTTTTCAGCGTAGATGTGGCTGCGATTCAAGAAACATACTTTGTTTGCGAGGTGGATGCTCGTGTGCTGGCTAGTGAATATGTTGTCTATTCAGTATACGGGGACCAACTAAACAGGCGTGCCCTTGTTGGTTAAACATACCCTGGATGCGAGGATGGAACTTGTCCGTGTCGATGCGGTGGGGGCCGATATTGCCGTGAACAAGAGTTCGTTTCATATCGTTGCGCTTTATGCCCAACGATCAGAGAGAGCGTGTCTCGTTTTTCAGTCAGTGTCGTTCCTGGTGAATTCGTCGCACTTGGACTTAGTGGAGGACTGGAATGCCTACGTGGACCCCAACATACACAGAGGGCGCGGAGTTAGTGGGAGGTTGGGCGATCGTAGCCTGGTTGATCTGATTGGTGAGTTTGGGATCTTTGATAGATACCGGGTTGATCACCCTGGGCTGAATATGTGGACGTGGGCACTTAAGTGGCCGTCTACCCGGGTAGACAGCTACCTGGATATAATGTTAGTGAGGAGGGCCGATATAGACTTACTAGGTTGTCCCACGTTCCACTGGTTAGACTGTTCGGACCATAGACTCGTCTGTTCCCAGATAGTATTAGATGCTCACTGTTGCATTCACTTCTTCTACAGGGCATACTGGGCAAAGAAGGCCCCCAGACGATCGCCACTGATGTCCACCGGAACCCCATTGACGGTGATTTTGGTCAATCGCGTCCCCATATATTCCGTTTGGAAGCGGACGGATTTTGTCAGGGTACTTCCTGTTAGCCGCTTCGCCTCTTTCTCAGTTTCTAGTAAAAGGTCCCATAAGGCATTTGATCTTCTAGCCGAAATCTTTGGTCTTCCTCCATTGTTTCCCTGATCCCGATAAGCTTCCGAGTTGCTACGTCAGTGGTCAGCAGGGAAATAGTTCTTGTTTTTACGGTCTCAAACGCTTCCGGAATCGTCAGAAGCTCGTTTTTCTTGATGTAGGCATCGTATATTCTTCTTAATCCATTATAATACTGCGCGTCTTTTTTCAGCCTCTTTTCCCCAGGCCGTTTTTTCCGGACAATAAGACAATAATAAACTGCAAAAGTTCAAAAAGTTTCGAAAATAAAAGGTGAAAAACTTATCACTTCAAAAATGTCTGAAAGTGGTCACATGCAAAGCAAGAACCAACAGAATGACAAGAGCCTCCCTTCGAGCAATTCTAGCAGTATGTGCCGTAATGAGTGTTTTTAGTACAGTTTGGCATGCTTCCACCAATAGCAAGTCGTGTGCTGATTGGTCGAACTGGAGGAGGCTATTAGCCTGGGTAACTGAGAATAAAAGCGAAGAACGCTGATTGGTTGGTCGACCGCGGTATTGTCCTGATAAAAAAGGGCTGAAGCAGTGAAAACGGCAGAAGAAAACTCGGATTTACGTTATGAAGTATATAGAAAGCGAGAACGGCGAATTGAACCAACGGTATCTTGATTTGTACAAGTGACGTCGCAGTAATAGGGACTCATTTAAACTACATAAAACTACCATAAAAGGATAGTCTTCCCGGGCGGAGACAGGGGGTATTCCATAGAGATAGGTTTAGCTAGGCAGTCTCTGGAGCGCTCGGCCAGTTAACGCAACCAGGGTCAGATAGTTAGATATAGGTTAAACAAGATGTCTAACGAATCCGTGAACATGGTCGCAGAATTGCGTAAGGAAGAGATCCGTCGAGGTTCCGATCGATACATTCGTGAGGTCAAGACCCCGGAAGGGCGTACTCTGTCGACCGATGACATATGTGAGGCGTTTCGGCGGCATTTCGAAAGCCGGTTTACCAAGGTACCTAGTCTCTGTGACAAAGAGTTTCGCAGCTATTTGGCTGACTTTCCTCTGCTTTCGCTGACTGAGCAGCTAGCTGTGAAATTAGATCACGGAGGGCGTAATCTATCTGGCATCGAAGAGTATCGGCAATGGCAAGTCTCCGGGACTTGGTTTGCCCTATGAATTGTACTTGAGGCTGTCGCACATCTTTGTGCCGATTTTGACTGTCGTGTTCAACAACTGGTTCAGACAGGGGTCCTCCCAAACCGGATCACCAGGGGTGTGATCACGCTGTTGAAAAAGCGCAAGGATGGAAGGTGGGAATTAAATGATTACAAGCCTATAACTTTGCTAAACACAGAGATAAAGATTTGGGCCAAGACCCTGTCGGAGCATTTATAGTCGGTTGCGGTTAGGTGCCTGGAAGGGGGTCGCTCTTCCAGGGCCCTTTGCTTGGACTGACGGAATTCAGCTAGAGAAGAATTAGTCAGAAGTACAGGCAAAGGTCGGAGCTTCGGTCAGTATTTGGCTCCGAAGTAGGTTGTCCTTGAAGAGTAAGGCTGGGACGTGTGCCACTTAAGTCTTTCTTCTCATCCTTTACCGGTTGTCTGTACTTCCTCTCTACAAAGACCATAGGAAGGCAATCGAGCGCTTGTTGTCCGCCCTCTTATGATGTGGTTACAAGCAAAACGTCCGCAGAATAGTCAGTGACTTGCGCCTGTGCCGTACGGGGCTGGGATTGCCACTCTTGGTGAGTCATCGACAGACCTCGAGGTTGGCTTTCCTACGCCGCGGTTTGACAGAGGACTCCATTTTGGAAGGGAGTGTTAGGGACGCCTTACTATTATTGCTCCCGTTTCTAGTGCCGTCGTAGGTCCCGGAAGTAGTCGAGTTTCCTCAAAGAATGTCGAGCGGCTTTGAGGAATGTTCCTTGGTTCAGTGACCTTTCACGGCCTAGGAAGGTTGTGTATCGTGAATTAGTGGATGGGGTCGCGAAGGATCCACTCTGTGAGCGGCTCAGCTAGTCGGCGACCGAGTTGAGCTCTTTCTGGTCTTGGGCATCATTAGCGACTTACCTCAGTAACCCTGAGTTTTCGTTTGCCTGGCGATTGATTGACATCCCTTCATATGGGCGGGGTGGATTTGCTCGACTGTTATCGGCGTGACCTTGGTTTAGAAGAAACAGCTTCGCACGTTTTCTAACAGTGTCCTCAGGTGCGCCCTTTCTGGGACAATGTCGGCAAATTGGCGGCTCGTATCGCTCCCGAAAATCTCGTGCTCATCGATCTCGCATACGCATGCGATAATGTATCGCCCCAGTATTCTGGGGTGAAACGAATAGTGATCTGGACGACGGGAATACCGGGAATCTTACGATACGAACGCTATTCTCATCAGGTTCTGGTCGGATTCTCTCAGTATCTGCTGAAGGATGTAAATCAGAACTGATAGAAAGTTTTTGGCCTCGACAGATTTCAGCGAATGGTGTGTGAAAGTAGCAAGCTTGGTTCGTGTGAAAGGGGCTATCCATGATTTCCGTTTTTTAAGTGCCCTTGGCCACAACGGGACGAATTCCCGTGACACCCCCTCTCCGATTAAGTTAGACTATCTTTATTTACCTAGTTAATGTGAGTAAGTGTCGTTTCCGGCCTATTCCAGGCTTCTCCTTTTTTTTGTTATAATCCAAATCGAGATCCCCAACCTCCCTAGTTTGTTTTGGCCTCATTTTTCATATCGACTGGGTCAGTCTTTGATTTCCAGACGCCCATATTTATTTTATCCTTCCCACTCCGATAGTGAGTGAGCTTCTCGATTTGTAGGGTTGGACAGGTCCTAACATCTGTTATTTTCTGGTTGATATTTTGTTATGTTGTTGTTTATTTTTAAGGATTCATCCCTCACCCACATTTTCATACCATTTTTCATTTTTTATACATTTATATATATTTTTCTGTGAACATTTGTATATAAGAAATGTTTATGTTATTGGGTGTTTTTTGGTTCACTGTGTGTATGGGGTATCACGGTTTATATAGGAGTGAATGGTGAAGCATGAGTTTTTATGGCGAATGAGTTACTTGTAATGAATGAGTGGGCCGTGAATCAGATTAGCTAGGTATAAGATACTTAATGATGACCACTTACCCTTTTGGCCTTGTGCCACAATTGTTGTATTTTTACAATAATAAATCAACAGTTTATTTCTAGCTGTCCAAGTGTAGACAAGTCATCGTTGATAGATGTATTTGTCACAGATGGTATCAAGATGTTACAAGCATCTAACAGACATATTTTGCTTTGTGGCGAATTTATGAAGACAAGAGGGAAAAAGTAATCTGTGGCAACATCTGCTAAAATGTGTGAGGCTTACAATCTGTGAGGCCTATACTTCGGTATACCTGTCAGGGGTCAATTGAAAAATATTTAATACATATTTTTCAACAATTGCACATTAGTGTTCACATTTGGGACTTATTCATGAAAGTTACAGTTAAAACTACTCACTTCTAAATGTTTGTGATCTCTCTTGTGTAATCCTGGAATAAATAAATGCTACTTTTGAATCATATGTCATTAAATTCTCCTTTTGAAACATATGTCATTTTGATGTTTTCTATACTGGATCACTGGCAACAGCCATAACAATGTGAAATATTAGGGATGTTCAGTATACAAGATACCGCATTTTGGGGTCCAAATCAGAATTTTATATATCCAGCGAAAAATTTTAAAAATTCAAAAATCAAAAATGTAACATTTTAGAATTTTTCACTAACACTGGGTGAACACCTGTGTTTTTCAAACTTTTTCATCTTTCAAGATAGGCTTAAATTATGCCACAATGTGACCGATCTGTTGCAAGCAATTGAAACCCCAGAGAGTGGCGCCTCTTCATTGACTAGTCATCTAGGAACCTCAAATCTATGCTGCTTCATAATGGGAACATGTATTCATCTCTTCCTCTGGTTCAGTCGGTGCAGCTCAGAGAGGAATACAACTGTCAAGATCTTGCTAGATGGATTGAAATATGAAGAATGCTGCGGTTGGGAAGTTATCGTATACTTCAAAACCGTGGACTTCCTGATGGGTTTCCAAGGCGGTTTTAAGTTTCTGTGTTATGTTTGGGACAGCGAGGACACTGTGGCACATTACCACAGGCGGGATTGGCCACAGTGGACCGAGTTCAGTGTAGAGAGGAACAGCGTCAAATGAAGCCGCTGTTGAATCCCCGGAAAGTATTGTTTCCTCCACTGTACTTGAAATCGGACCTTATGAAACAATTTGTCATAACTCTAGATAAAGAGTATACAGCCTTCAAGCCTTCTTCCCCAAGCTGTCAGAAGTCAAAGCCGGTGTCTTCGTCGGACCACAAATAAAGATGTTAGAGTGCAAGGAATTTCCAGAGAAGTTCATTACTAAGGGAGAAAGCAGCGTGGAACAGCTTTGTCATGGTGATCTGGGGCTTCCCGAGGAATCAAAAGGCTGAAAACTGTGGAGCTTGTTGAAATCCCGGTGAAAAACTACGGCAAAATGGTCTGCAGGATGTCCCTCAAAATTCATATCCTTGATACACATCTTGATAAATTTGAGAACATGGGTGATTTCTCAGAGGAGCAAGGTGAGCACTTCCACTAGTATATACTGAACTTTGAACCCCCGCTACCAAGGATCATATAACGAAAACATGATGGGAGACTATATTTGGGTGCTGATTTGTGAAAGTAAATTACAGTATAAGCGTAAATCTCGAAAAACTACTCACTTATAATTTTTCTGTTGTCTCTCTTGTGTAATCCTAGAACAAATAAATACTACTTTTTAATCCTAAATAGTTTTGTTCCTACCTTGCGTAAACGACAATATTCACATTCGGCAGTTTTCCCAATGAGAATAGGTAAACTGCAGGAATATCACAAAAAAGTTTGAGGGGGAAATTAGTCATTTTCTATACTTTTTAGGCGTAAGCAAAAAGAAAATAGCAATTGCTACCCATGTTACACAGTTTAACAGACAGTTGATAGGCTGTTTCTGATGCTTTGTAAGTTGATAGCCTGATTTCTTCTTATTGAGAATCAGTTAACAGCAGCCTGATGATCACAAAGAACAGAGGAGATAGTGTAATCGCCCTGACAAATCCCACTAAAATAAATATTAATTGGATTGATTACATATAAACCCTATTGTATTATCGTTATTGCAAATATTCACGATGATGCATTTAATTCTAAACGGAATCTCAAAAGAAGAAAGCTTCGGTTTAAAGCCGTTCAAATATGTTAGTTGTAAACTGAGACAAAGTTCACATCAATCGTAGAAGAAAGGTTTGCAAAAAATATTCAAATTTTCTGACACTCACTCCACGTTTTAGTTTTGGTCCGAATAGATTAATATAAATTAAAACTCATTTGCATCTATTTTTATCTTCTGTTTTATATACAAACTGCTCGCCACATATATTAGGTCATCCCTTAAGTTCTGTCCGAATTTTAACTTTTTGTTAAAATGAACGAAATTTAAAGAGTATTTTATAATGTCTAATGGGGCTGAACATTATTTTTATGTTTAGATGCATTTAAACTGATCAAATTTTATTTCAGAGAACAATAAAATTAAATTTTGTTTGATTAAAACCCTGCTAACATGGAAGTACCCAAGAATCATTTGAGGCACATAATGCTTTATGAGTTCAAGAAAGGAAACTCAGAAGACGAAGCGGCTAGAAACATTCACTCAGTTTATGAAGAGGAATGTGTGAATGAAAAAATTTGCAGAAGATGGTTTGCAAAATTCAGAGGTGGAGATTTCACCCTTGAAGATGAAGATCGAACCGGACGTCCAGTTGAGTTTGATGAAAAACTTCTTGAAGCAGCCCTTGAAGAAAATCCTGCTTTATCAGTTGAGGAATTGGCAGTGGTTCTCAGTTCAAACCATACAACTGTCCATCGTCATCTTCAACAACTTGGAAAAGTTAATAAACTTGGAAAATGGGTGCCTCATGAATTGTCTGAAAACAACCTCAAATCCCGAGTTGACATCTGCTCTTCTCTTCATTCTCGCCAACTTGTTTCACCTTTTTTGGATAGACTTGTGATTGGCGACGAAAAATAGATCTTTTATCGAAATGTTAAGCGTCGTAGACAGTGGCTTGGTAAAAGGGAAGGACCCCAGCCACAGCCGTGAAGGGAACTTCATGGGCAAAAGGTTCTTCTTTCAATCTGGTGGGATTGCCAAGGAATAATCCACTTTGAATTCTTACCACCTAATGCAACAATTAATGCTCAAATATACTGTCAGCAATTAGAGCTTTTGAACCAAGCTTTGAGGAAAAAAGACCTGCTCTAGTGAATCGAAAACGGGTGATGTTTCATCTGGACAATGCGCGACCACACACAGCAAGAATCACGTCACAAAAGATCGAAAAACTTGGTTAGGAGAAAATTCCTCATCCACCTTATTCTCCCGACCTTGCTCCTTCAGACTACCATTTGTTTCGTAGCTTACAGAATCATTTGGAAGAAACAGCTTTTGCAACACAGGAAGAGGTTAAAACTGACATTTGTGAGTTCTTCGAATCAAAGCCAAAAGAATTTTACAGTAATGGAATTAGTAAGCTTGTTAATAGATGGAAGGAATCATAGATAATCAGGGAAAATACATTGTTGATTGAATCTGTAATTAAATGTAACATTTGGTCGCTTGTTTTCTTTATTCAAAATGCGGACAGAACTTATGGGATGACCTGATAATTTCTGTATATCCAAAACGATCTGAAAAATCTTTTACCAAATGAGCTCTCTAAATATAAATGCTGTTGGGATACTTAATAAAAATAACATGAGATGATACCTATGATAATATATAATTCAAGATTGCATATATAAGTGAATCCAATGTAAAGTAAACAAACTGGAGAAAATTCTAATTTAAATGATTGCCGTTCATTGTAAACTGACGCTTTTGTAGGGATATAGTCACATGTTTGGATGCCATCACGAGTCATTGTATAATTATACTTTTGTCTGATAGCATGGTGACACTACATTTTTCACTCATTGAACTTCCCACTGCAGAACAAATTAATTGCACGCTATAATGACCATCATTAATTGTGCAGTATTGTAGCAAAATCAGTGCGGTGGGGGGGACTTTCAGAAATTAAATTATAAATTATAGCTGACTACTGAGTCATTGGCAGTGTGAACGGGTTTATTTTGTTCGATGAAACTAAATAAACATTCCAAAACAGCAACAACATGCTTCATCCTCGAAATCAATTTCAAACGTTAGGTCATTTCAAAATAGATGCTACTGAAAACCAATTATGAGCTATAAAATTTCAAATTTGTTCTCAAGTTTTAAGTATGGAATCCCTTTTACAGAAAATGCTCATTTTAGTCATTTCAAAATGGAATTGTACTGTTTTAAAATCCAATGTTTATTTATATTGTTAATTATATAAATTGTCCAAATTGCCGCCTAATTCGTTTATTTCACTTTCGTAACAATGCTCTTCCTCACGAAGACAGCTTCTCTTCACCCCAGATATGAGTTAAATAGCAGGGTAGACTTAACAATGTAGCCTTGAGTAGCAAACAGTTTAAGAGTGGAGAAATCAACGCGAAACCATTCCACTATCTTTCCAAAGAAGGCATGGTAATTCACAGAAAATAAAGAAAAGGAATCTGTTGAAAGATAAGATTGTCTACGTCCTGAAGAGACTTGGCATTTAAGAATACAGATCTGTTACACTGTAGTAAAGTCGACTGAAAGGATACTAAAATTTCTATAAAAAAAAGAAAAAAAAGATGACAAAAATAAAGAGATAATAGAAATGGAATAGCATCTCGAAATATTATTTCTTCTTTGGTTTCACGATCACGAATCCCGTAACTCCTTAGGGTCGTATAGGCAGAGCATCTACTGCAACCATAGCAGGCTGGTTTTCCTCCTACTAGACTGGTAGTCAACCAAGACTAATTTCTCCTACTATTTACCCATAGCTGCGGGGAAGAGATGAATTCATACGTTTCCAAATGATATTACGACGTAAGTCAATGTAATGAACACGACTGTATTCCTCAATCCGAGCCTTTATCCATTACTTCACCGTGCCTTAGTTTCAGGGATAGGTAAAAAAGATTCACTTTGTTTCATTTATTGCATTGAACAACGTATCGCAAAACTGGACACCTCTTGACAAATAATCAATTTTTATAAGGATTTATATCATTAAAAAGAAGAGGGGTTAAAAAAATGTACTACAAAATTATTTTCTTACGTTATACTGTAATTAACAATTTGCTTTAGAAATTTATGTTTTACTTTTCGGGGGTAAAAACTCACGAAAGAAAATCAATTGGGACATCCATTGCTAAACAGACAGTTCAATTTGAAAAGAAATTACCACAAATCAAATAATGGATTTAAATGGAACCTCCAGTATTTGCCATTTCAATGGTTTTACTGAATCAAAAAGTTCGTTATATTGCGTGTTTCTAGTCTATATTCTTTTTCATATGAACAAAGCAATGAACCAGGATAATATTGATTAAACAAATAAATTAATCGATAATTATTTTAAAATATAAAATATTACATTTTATTTGACTCGCAACATCTGAGTACACATTAAGAAATAATTTGGTAAAGGAAAAATCACTTGATGTGATCGCTGCTCTGCGTTACGATAACAGAAAAAGTATGGAATTGAAAGTGTGTGATGTTTGCTATTAGTCCGTTGGTATAAAAATCTAAAAGATTGTTAAACTAATTACCTTTTAAAGTGTTGAAAATTAAAAAGATCAATGAAGTGACGCAGACGGGTTATGTACCTGAGGTAATAAGTAAAGAAGTAGTGTTGCTGTAAAAACCATGGAATGCTGACCTTGAAATGATTATTGGGTTCATAAAGATGAGTCACTCTATCTCTGAGGTAACAAATGCTCTAAGTTTTTCTTGGATAACAGTAGCAAGTGTATGAGAATGCACAATATAAGAATTCCCGCCATTTATCAACGGCGTGTGAACACTGTAGATACCGACATGTGAAATAAGAATGAAATCACCGGCGACTGGGAAGAATGGTAATTACTCAATAAACAAGAACCTTACATCAAATCACATCCCAGTTCAACGCTAGTGTCACTCAGCCCATCCGTCAACGCACTGCACACATTGCATTCAACAACCTTGATTGCTGCGCTCTGGGCCATGGAAAACGAGTAGCATGTCACCTGGTCAGACATATCAGGTGTTCTCTTTTTTTAAGCAGCGACTGTCGAATTCAGGTGGGGTGGAAATCGTATGAGGCTAAAGATCCAACATGTCATCAGGCTCTTGTGCAAGGCGTTGGTGATGCTGTAATAGTGTGGGATATCTTCTGTTGTTTTTTGCAAGGACCACTAGAGTCTCTCTTAACAAGTACAATATCTTATTGCAAATTAATTTGAGCTCCTTTATATTCGCTATGTTTTCTGGTGGTAAAAATTGTTTGAACAACCTAATATGATACGAACCTGTTTCCATAAACATTCGGCTGACTTTCAGCTAAGCCACTGGCTCCTACGATTACCCGATTTAAACTCCATTGAACCTGAACGTGAAATATATTACAAACCTGCAGCCACACAAAACAAACAAAACTATTATGAATAACTCTGGTACGTATCTGACTAGATATGCTAATGTAACCTCATGGTATGTCACGTAGCTGCCGTTATTCAATTGCGGGTATAAGTATATAACTTATACCCGCTATTATTATTATTTTGGTATTACATCTTGTTTTATTATTTTCCTGTGAAAATTTCAGGTGAAATTAGAGGATATCGAGAATTTTATTCAAAAGAACTTTACTAATTAACTAGTTGAATCATATTTTCTGCAGTTATTATAGCTTGTTTTTCATCAGAATATTTTCGGATTCAAATCAACCAATAATAATTGCAGAACTTAATGTTTAGTTAATGGCGGTTCTGTAGTGGCTTGTAGTTTATTTCAGTTTCGAATAAATAAATAAAAGCTTAGAATAACAAAAGCTTCTGTCATGTCAAAACTTACTTAATAGATTCTTATCACTTTAAACGTTATTTTTAATGGATACCCATATTTGAGTAGACGCTCCGTTTATTTTAAACAGTAGATTTATTTTCGTCTACCTGCTTGAATATTCGAGAAATCTTATTAAAGAAAAATATGCTCCCTCCGGAACGATTCGAACCTGCACCGCCTTTGCAGGAGAAGAATCTGTCGTATTAATAAAGAAAAATCATTACTTCTTTAATCTAATATGACCACTGCAGTTCACATTAATAACAACTCTATCGAAAAATGAAATTCATTGTACCAAAATTTCCACTGCGAATAATTAAAAATTTTAAACAACATAATTAAATAATTATATTTAAACAATTGTAAGAAAGTTTTTTTCTCCTGAAACAAAAATGACGCAAACGTTAAGGATCGCGGATTTCTAATTACATTGTAATGGAAATGAACATTCTGATTTCTGATTATCTATTGCAATCGTTAAGGAAAATGCTTCCTTTCAAATTCTGCCATTCCTAACATGCTCGAATCAAGGATAAAAGTACAACTTAAAAGCTCATTTTTACTTTTAAAATTCCGACGAAAATTTGTATAATTTGAATTGATTTCTGCCCTATTTAGACTTAGAATATCTCTTCACCAATTTCAATAAAAAATCTTAATGCTTTATGAAACTTCGATTTAAAAACTGGTTTAGTATTTACGAATTTTCCTATATTTCCGTTATCGGATATATAGGAACATTCATAAATACTAAATAAATTGTATTTAAAAACTCCTGAGTTTGTTGTTAGACGATGTTTTCTGAATTTCATCGCACATGAAATGTGTATTACAGTTTTTTTTTAAATATATATCACAGTATATTTATTATGAGAGAAACCAGTTGATTATGAAATGTATCTATGGGAATCTTTATTTTATGAATGATCTGCAGTCTTTGTTTTTATGAATGGCTATTTTATGAATGATTATCACTCTTCACCGGATATGTTTTGTTAAAAGCATATCCGGTGAATAGTGATGAAATCGAATAAAATAAGATATCAATTTTCATTACTACTATTTCTACTGCTACTTAAATTTGTGTAACGTTTACTTTTGTACATTATTTACATTACATTAGCTATTTATTGTAAGGATACTACTACAATTGGCTTGAGAGCCGAGTTATGTCCGAAGTGAATGTAAATTGAAAATAACTTTTTTTCGTATAGCATTCACGTAGCAAATTACAACCTTTGAGCCTAATTGCAATTGGTTTGCAATAGCTGTGACACTTGGCGGCCGCTTAGTCATCTTTTAGCAATTTATATGCGCGTGACCAGCTAGCTGGATGATGAAAGCAACTCAATACGACGAATAATAATTTTTAGCTAATAGGAATGAAGGAATAAAACCTTTGGGTTTGGAATAGCAAAAGAAAAGCAATTATTATAGAGCGAATTGAGCAGAGGCTCATTAATCTGCGTGTATATTAATCAAAGTCGATAAATAATTTGAGACTTCACGGACATCAGTATTGACTAAAGAAGGCATAAAGTTATATTTTGACTTCGATTCAATAGAAAAAAATTTAAATTGCAAGGAAGTGTAGAATATTTATAACTGGCAATATCCTGATAAATAAGATATAAATAGATTATATTTCTCAAAATTAACATTTGTTGCTAAGCAGGTCAAGAGTGGTAACGTCAGGGGTCATACTAAATCGGGGGTTAACTGAAAATAGATCTAACGTAATATGTTCATTTATGTATCGATGAATTCAACATAACAAGACAATTCAATGCCTGAAATCAAGGTGACATCTTCCGCATTTTTTCCTGCAGGTATAACACGTACATATTATTGAATAAATTTTCCATCTTTAATTGAAATGAAGGCGGTGCAACTTTGTCCACTAAGGCAGGAATACAAAGACTTAAAGTTCACACAAATGAGTCATCTAAGATTTGACCAGAAGAAGGAGCTAATCGATATTGCTACTAGAGGCTTCGGATTGAGTGTCAGAAAACAAGTTTTCATTGAAGTTATATTCCATTTTCCGATAGTTATTTGAGAAAGGTGCTAGAATGACACTAATATTTCTCTCTTTGTACACACAAACATACAGACACACACACACACACACACACACACACACACACACACACACACACACACACATATATATATATATATATATATATATATATATATATATATATATATATATATATATATATATGTGTGTAAACTTACATTCATTCATATAGTTAGGTAATGAAAAGTTTGGTAATCCGTATGGATAATCCCAAGGAGGAAGTAATCCAGAGAGCTCAATAATTTTTTTAATTTAATTTTTTTTATTTTAATATATATATATATATATATATATATATATATATATATATATATATATATATATATATATATATATGTATATATATATATATATATATATATATATATATATATATATATATATATATATATATATATATATTACAGCAAAAAAACAAAAATTACCTCAACATAGAATAGTCTAATCAAGCCGTTCTGTACGCGGCTATCATCATCCCCTCAGTGTCTGTCTCGGAGCATTGTTTTAAATTTATTTTCAATGTCAGTCCTCCTCTGGTAGACGCCTTGTTAATGAGAATGGGCTTGTGTTAGCGACTGGTAGGGACGTATGGTATTTTATCCCGGTGAAAGCGGCCTGGGGTTGGAGTTTATTTATGGCTAGGATCTTTCCTTGTTTGTAGTTTAATATCAGTTCCTACTATGTGGCGTTTCTTATACGAGCCCCAAGTGTGTTTTTTCTTGGATTCACAGTAAATAGTTGTTGTACTACATGCGTCCGATATTATTAATAATCGATAGGGGATTTAAACTTAAACCCGTTAAGATTAATGTAAATTAGTTGAAATATAGATCTATAGATTGTGGGTAATACCGGAGCACCCAATGGAATAAATCATGCTGTCCAGCATAATTATATGTGCACATATCTTCATGCATACATATAGGTACATTTACATGTCCATACATATATGCCACTGTACGCACACATACACCCCGACATATATACACATGTATTCTTATGTAATTTTTTAATCTATGTCTAAATTTCATGATTAGTTCTCTCCGTTGATTTAATAGTTTGCATTGATCTTTATATTTTATTATCCTGATTTATCTTCTAAACATAGCTTGCACCTATCCTAAAAACTATTGGGAGTGTTAGCGAAACCGAGAATTTACCAATTTATTTTTATTCCTTCAATTCCCCAATTTGTTTTTTTTCAAAGGGTTTTTTGGTTTTTAATTTTAAAATTAAAAAAAAAATACATAAATTTACATTGAAAATAAATTTAAAACAATGCTCCGAGACAGATACTTAGGGGCTGATGATCCGCGTACAGATCGGCTTGAAATAGACTATACTTTAAGTTGGGGTAATTTTTGTTTTGTTTTTTCTGTAAAAAATATATATGCTCTGTTATAATAAATACATTGAGCTCTCCGTGGATCAGTTTTAATAATTAATATTATTAGGGTCCACCAGGATTTTATACCAACGGATTGATTACCTGTATTATATATATATATATATATATATATATATATACATATATATACAGTTGCAGAGAATATAGTCAGCTTTAAAGGTTTTATCTTCATTTCATAATTTCTTTATGCAAATATAGCGAGATGTTATCAGCCAATTGTCATACGTGAAGATAGAGATATCTTTTTTCTATAAAGAATTAATGTAAAAATAAAAATATTGTCTTTGTATTAATGCATAATAAATATTATAATTTTTCGCGGTAATAGGTTTCATTCCATGCCTTTCTTCTTTAATTATCTTGCAACTGACCTTTTTTGCTTTTTAATAAAAATCAGAAATATTAGATGAGCAGTTGACTTAAAATACACGTTTTACCACTGCGCAAGGTTTGTTGTTTGGAACAATAAATCTCGAGCAAAGTGACGAATAGAGAAATCCCTGCAAAAATTCACTTAGTTTAGTTTATGTTAGTCACCTTGATATCTTACAGAAATTAATGCCGTGTGCTTTAAAATTGTTTTGCAATATTTGAGGAAATATCATTGTTGAAAAGGGAAAAGTTGTTCAGCATATTTGTATTCGTTTAATATTGCTACCTTGTTAGCTTTTATTTTGCCTTCGGAAAATTACATAGAAACGCATGGGAAAAGGACAAATAAAAGGCAAATATGCTTCTTGAAATATTTCGTAACAATATGTGAATACATATGTTCTTCTGAATGAGGTACTTTATAAACTTAAAAAGCTTCATGGAAATACATATGAACTTAAAAAGCTTCATGGAAATACATATAAACTTAAATAGCTATAACTGATTGAGATTATTATAAAATGCCCAAACTATGTAATTGCTCCACAAGCCGTAAAAAAGGGTAGAAGTAAAGGAAAAGGCACTTTCAATAATGGGTTCAGGATTTTGTGGCCAATAAAAAAAAAGTTTTAATCAGATATGCGATATCGACCTTTGCAGAGGTACAAAGTCACTGTGAGAATAAACGCATGAAAAATATTTCTTTTAAACACACGATAAGTAAGATAGATACAAAACTTTCCATGTTAGATAAGAAAGAGCTAAGCGTGATCTCTACAAGATTGTAGATACCCCTGTTGGGTAGATTGGGTATCGTTTAGTTGTCAGACAAAAGCAAGTGTTTCTTACGCATGTCGAAAATGAAGGGAGTATTGATCTCCATTCTAGTTTGACTCTAAATTTTAATTTGACTTGTATCTGCATATTTTAGTAATTGGCTAACAATAACAATATTTGGAAAATACTTTCTTATCATTATCGCTAAGTAATCTCATTAGCAGCCAGAAGAATTGTTCTGAAATAACATGGATGCAACTGGGCAGATTAATATAAACAAAAACTATCCTGGGACGAGATATTAGATATTAGTTTTCGGCAATTAGAAAATATAGAACACTTTTTAGAAACTATGATTTTCTAAAATATTCTCACGATGAGTTCATAACTTTTATTAGTAATTAGGTATTAGGTATTTGCGTTGTTATTGGTTGACAACCTGGCAAATTATGCTTTTTTTTAAAATAAGGCAATACATATTTTTGCTTCATCTGATTGCTTGCAAAAACACAATGATATGAAAATCAACTTGTATTAAGTTTTACTGCTAAAGCGTATCCATTAAAAATATGAAATTGAAAATGGCGATAGAACAGACGAAATATCACAATGTATCACAATTATGTAACTATATTTTCTCATTTCTATATTCTTTCTGTAAATATATTATCAAACTACACGTGAACCAATATGAGCTCGCGCGCACACATATACACATACACACGCACACATATTTCTATGTCTTTCATTACATTTAACCTGTGTGAGCTATATGTCTATGACAATTCTATTAGTAAAGTAGGTCATTTTCTTCTAGAACATATATATATATATATATATATATATATATATATATATATATATATATACAGAGAGAGAGAGAGAGAGAGAGAGAGAGAGTATATATAAATATTTATATATATGTATATAAAGTGTGAGTGTAAAATATTGCTATGTTACATACAGGAAAGCAGATATAGTGACACGTACTGTGTTAGATCGTACTTCGATCTCCTTTCGATACACATTAATGAAATGTCATATTGATGTTTCTCCGATTAGAATTATATTAAGATTTATTTTTTAGAAAATTATAAAGCCTAAAACACATTGAAAATTGGAAAACTCCATTTTATTTTTAAATAGTCATCCCACCCTGATATTTACCGAAATTGTTTCTGTAATGATTTCTATTGAATTTAAATCGAACCCTTACGCTACACTATTTGTCCTTCGAGTTGTTTGTCACTCCTACTACTGCTACAATCACTACTTTGACTACAACTACATTATATTTTACAGGGAGATAAGCACTGTATCTTTTTCTTACAAGCAAGAATGACATTGTTTAATTTGGTCTGCAAGATGTAATATCGTACAAATCAATAGCAGACGAGATTATGCAAAATGATAACATTAACCCATAAGTATCATGATATTCGTATACTGAAGCTATTTTAGCAGGATATTAGTGAAGCTACATTTATTATATATCTTTCATATTTAGAATCTTGTGCCGCATTTATCATTCATAGTTATGCAACTATGACTAGGTTATACGCTTCGACTTTGTGATTTAATCATTTTTTCTTTATAATATTCAAATCGTTTAATACAAATCTAAAAGATATATAATAAACATATAACTATGATTATCTGCATAAATACATACAAATAGAACCTGTCTTCACACACAGACATATAAACCCGCAGTGTATGACTTTCCCCTGTATTTATTCATCAATAAAATAGATCATGATTATCTAAAGTGAAGTTCATTATAGAACAAATTAATGTAGACAGCAGGAAAATGCTGATTAGTCTCATGGCTATAATTATTAGGTATTTCCAATTGATGATATGGATCAGTGTTCAAATCTGAGTAAACATTAGAAGTTCAAATACTTGCAAGCACAGACAAACCGTTTGCATTTGAAATTTACAAATGGGATAGTGTTAATAAAATTTATGCTTTGTGACCTTGAACATATAAATATTTATAAAGTAAATATTAAGATTATATATGTGTGTGTGTGTGTATATTATTTGAAGTGGATTCCTGTATATTTAAGAAGTTAAATATAAATGTGAAAGATTTCATATGTATTTGTCTATATGTAACATATGTCTATACAT
Source organism: Acanthosepion esculentum (assembly GCA_964036315.1). NCBI lineage: Eukaryota > Metazoa > Mollusca > Cephalopoda > Sepiida > Sepiidae > Acanthosepion > Acanthosepion esculentum. The sequence continues at coordinate 67,656,679 of OZ038482.1, forward strand.
GGCAGTCATTTAACTTCATCCACTCTGCATCATGCATATGGACAAATGTGTATATAGATAGGTTTATTTATATATCGCTATTTGTATGGAAATATGTGCGTGCATGTCTGTCCATATAATAATAAATTCCGACATTTTTATGAATACATATTATAGTTTAAACATAAACTTATATCAAGTTTGAATTTGCAAAAGTGAAGTGCGTACAAAGGTGCACGTTAACCGAATATTCCTGGAGAATATATAAGAACACATATACAACTTTTAGGTTTATGTATGTATTAATATACATATATAACAACATCTATATCGATATACATATATACGTTTGCACATATATAAATATACATATATCTTTACATGTCACACACACACATACACACAGACATATGCATATACACTTATGAACCCTTGCAAACTAAGTCATTCTTAAGAAATAACTGACTATTTTTATATATAAGGTTTTAATATATATATATATATATATATATATATATATATAATATAAAATCGCATGACGATTGCGTTTAAGCATGAAACAGACTATCGTTTTGGGGTGCTGACTTCAATGCCCACTTTTATATTATATATATATATATATATATATATATATATATATATATATATATATATATGACATATGAAATATGATCAGATATACGCACATATAGATAACCATGCGTCTGGTTTCTGAGAAGTGGTCAAATGTTTGTGATGGGGCATTATAATGTATCCTTTAAAGTTTATTAGACTTCCTACTGATAATTTAAATTCTACATAAATGCAAAGTTTGTTTAAGTTTCATCTTCCATATTAGAAACAAGAAATGCTTTTCTTTGTTTTTGTTTCATGGCTGAATAAAAATGTTGTCCCCTTCCAATAAAATGTGTTCATTTTTTTCTGACTGCGCAGAATTAAAAATATTTCCCTTCTAAGCATCAGATTTGTAATTCAAAACGTTTTGCATCGTTTTATGAAACTTTTATCGGTATGGAAGAAAGAGTGAGTAGCCAACGGGATCAGTTATTGCTTTCACTGCAGTAGCAGCAACCGGAAGTGAAGGAGATGTGTTAACGGGAACTGGTGTATGAGTGTATTTTGAGTTGCATGGTGCTTTGGTATTGATTGGCTGTTTGGTTTGGCCATTGAATATCTCTATTAATCAATGAGACACCATAACATGGTCCGGAGAATGTCTACTGAGGAATGAAAAAAGTAAAACAATCCTCGCATAAAAACAATAATCTTTCTCAACCTCGCTAACCATATATCATTTTATATTTCTCTTTGCAAACATTCAAATATAGTCTTGCGTTATTGAGTGCGCATAAATACAGACACCACGTTTTTCTTTCTTTCTTTTTTTCTTTCTTTCTTTCTTTCTTTCTTTCTTACTTCCTTCCTTCCTACCTTCCTTCCTTCCTTTTTTCTTTCTTTCTTTCCTTGTTCCTTTTTTCTTTCTTTCTTCTAACTTAGCTCCAGATAAAATTGTTTTCCAGATAATTGTTTTTCTATGAAAATAATACACCTGTAGATTTCTGTGTTGTGTAACTGTTAGAATATAAATGACGCGCGTATATATAAAGTATGTTTGACTATATGCACATAGTTTTATATATATATACATATAGAATATATATATATATATATATATATATATATATATATATATATATATATATATATATATATATATATATATACCGAGAGGGAGAGAGAGAGAGCTATATGCATGCATCTGAAATTAAACAGTCAAATACCTACTTGTAGGCACTAATAATAGCAATACACACACTCATGTACAGATGGAAATATTGCCGTACATTGAAATGCATTTCGTTTGCGTGTGCGGGCAATTACCAAATCGCCAAAGCTTATGTGTATACATACGTGATTACTTTCGTGCCTATACATATGTAACTTCAACTATATACCGTGACTCTTCACGAAGTGGATAATTATGACCCTCCACAACTTCCTATCCTTTATAGCTCAGCCATTTTTATTTGCTGTCTCTCCTAATCCCTGTTCTGCCAACCGATTACACTTTAATCATGTTAAGTAGGTCACTCGCTGCTTTCCTCCGTCCCTCCTGTTGTGAGCGTGTCACGTCCTTCAAGCACTCTTCCCTCAGTCTGTGTCCTTGAATTTCTAAATGTCTCTTTCTAATTCTAAATTTAAGCGTCCTTTTTGTTTCCATTTTCTTTAATATTTCCTCATTACTCGCATGTTCATCTATGGCATTCTCATAATAATAATAATAATAATAATAATATGTTTCAAAGGACCTCATTAAGAACTTTTAAATGCTGATCATTGCAATAATTAATAATGAAAATACTTTTGGATGAAAATAATATTAATACTACTAGAAAAGGTTTTGAAGATGATGGTTAAGGTTATGTCGAAAATACTTAGAGCACTTGGAAATACCGAAAGATTTGACGAATTAGCTAACCGAAGAAGGACCTCGAGTGTCCAGACAACGATAAAGTTGGTGTTTACAGGGATACTAAAAAATGCTGGAAATTTTAGGAGGTTCGCTATCACTCAATCTCCAGCGAGAAACCAGATATCTGGGGTGGACATGCACATTGCACATTCATGAAATATAAACAACAAGAGTGGCGATATTGCAATGGATTTTGGGATAGATATGTTCCTAATACAACGAAGAAAACTTGTGATGTCGAATCGATATACAGGATGGCGTGATAATAAGGCTATTCACCTAGGGGAACTTGACTATGACTAAATAAGGCAAGAAGTAAAAATAAGGACGGTATATTTCAGTAGGATAATGAAAATGCTTGAACCCCAACTAAATAACAGAAAGCTGACATAAGGAACATCGGGCCAGTATCGATATTGAGTAAAAACCGAAGTATTCGTCGATTGGACTAAAGAGCAACAGTGATCAATTGATAGACCGACTAGGAATTATGTAATCTGACGCAAAAATTTACATCTTGAAGACGACACAGACAGATTGTATTTACATCTTGAAGACGACACTGACAGATTGTATTTACATCTTGAAGACGACACAGACAGATTGTAAAAGAAGAGGAATACGGTAGAGGACTCGTCAGCATCGAAGGCAGCAAATCTAAAGGGCAAAAATGCAATACACAAGGACTTTTTAGGAAAACATAAATCACAAAATACTTTGGAACTTTGACACCCAGAGCACCATTCACACTCCGAGAATTAAAATCGGATATAATAATCATAAATAATAAAATAAAGATCCTACTAGATCGTGGACACAATTGTATCGGCGAAGCATGGATTGAACTTGAAGGAGATTGAGAAATTAAAGGACACCATGACCTTACACGGGGGGGGAGTGAAACAAATATGGAATCTAAAGGTGAGAATGGATCTCATAAGGGTAGAGGTACATTTGGAAGTTTCAAAAGTAAAATTGGATGAGTTGAAAATCTAAACTATGGTTGCGACTGCGTTACTGATGTCGATGAGGACACCGAGAAAGGTGAACAGACTTGCTCAATCTTCAGAGACGATCACAGCACATCTGGTATGAAAATATAAATCCGTGGTGAATAATAATAGGAATAATATTGAGAAAAGTGTTGGAATATTGAGGAGAGTCTGTGTTATCTCTAGTGTAACCACCAATTATTACCTGTGCGAGCACTGAAGGAATGAATGAATGAATAATAATAATAATAATAATAATAATAAACCGTAAGAACTTTTACAGGGAAATTGGAAATGCACCTATACATGTCGAAATGCCACCATCTATTCACAATATGCAGACATTTTGGTAGAATATTTGGAGCAGTCCAAAGGAATATAACTCAAATGCAGAATGGATCAAACGTGAAGAAAAATGAATGCTTGATACACCTATGCAAGAGTGGTAAAATACAACAACAGATAATGTTAGGCAAGCTCTAACGAAATACCAAAAAATGGAAATCCCCAGGAAATGACAAGGTGCCCTATTTCTGGCTCTATCATCTCTCATCAATCCATAAAACCCTTGCAAAATCTCTATCAACGCTTGTAAATAATCCCGATGAAATCCTGGATTGGATCACTGAAGGCATTACATATCTCATGACAAAAACGAGTGAAACAGATGATCCGAAAAATTATAGGCCAATAACATGTCTCTCCACGACGTATAAGCTGATCACGTCTGAAATGACGAACTGCACTTACTCTTTCTTCAAAGCAAACAACATTCTTCCACTGGAACAGAAGGGATTCAGGATAGGTTCATATGGCTGCAAAGAACAACTACTGATAAACAAAATGATCCTGGAAAATTGCAGGAGACGTTGTAGAAATCTTAGCGCAGCGTGGATTGATTATCGTAAAGCCTTTGATAGTGTGCCACACTCTTGGATCCTTAAGACTTTGGAAATGTACAAAGTTTCCCCTGTGGTAGTAAATTTCCTTAATCACAGCATGGGAATGTGGAACACCACACTATACCTAAATCACACCAGAGGCACTGCCATCTCCAACCGTCTGAATATATGACGCGGGATCTTTCAAGGAGACTACCTTTCACCCTTTCTTCTCTGTTTGTCCTTAATCCCCCTTACGCATGAACTAAACAACAGTAGCTATGGTTACAAACTAGACAAAAAATATTCAATCACCTACTCTACATGGATGATCTCAAACTCTTTGCCAAAAACTACAATGAATTGAAGGGCCTCCTGAATGCTTGATACACCTATGCATAAATGTTTCAGTGACGACATAGGTATGGACTTCGGATTAGATAAATGTGCAAATATAACATTCAAGAAAAGGAGAATTATAGAAACACCCTCAATAAATTTAGACTTTGTCACAAAGATTATAGAACTGGAACAAGATGAAGCCTATAAGCCCCTAGGAATTAGCAAAGGAGATGGTATTCAACATACCCAAAAGAAGGAGAAGATAAGAAAGGAGTACTACAGGCATGTGCGTCTGGTACTAAATACCGAGCCGAACTCAAAAAACATATCAGCCATAAACACCTTGACTGTTCCTGTGGTGCAATAGAGCTTTAACATCTTTAATAGCTGACATTAAGCGAATGGACGCCAAAACGAGAAAGTTTCTCACTTGCTACTGCATGCATCATCCCAAAGCTGATGTTGATCGTCTGTATGTGCCCAGATCCGAAGGAGCAGGGGATTAGTTCAATAAGAACTGTCCTACAAAACTACAACAATTGGCCTTCAAAGAGAACCTGGAAACCGCAGAAGACTGGATGATGATATGTGTCGAAGAGCAGTAGTAAGCGCCTTTATTCCGTAATAAAAGAAGCCAACAAGTTCAAAATGGAGTTTCAAATGGATGAAGAAATAGAAGTAAAGCACAATACAACGATTGAAGCTGCAAAATACACAAAAAAGAAAGCAAAAATAAATGCAACCGACCAGAAACAGAAACAATGGCAAGATAAACTGCTTCATGGCCAATACTCTGCCCGTACCAAACAAGCTGATGTAGACAAGCCCCGTAGCCATCAGTGGCTACGTAATGCAGGGTTAAAAGCTGAAACGGAAGGTTTTATCCTTGCTGCACAGGATCAGTGCTTGTTAACAAGAAATTATCAAGCACACATACTAAAATATAGTGTTAGCCCAAAATGCAGGTTCTGTGATAATTACCCAGAAACAATTGATCATCTTGTATCAGGTTGCACGGTATTGGCACCCACTGAATATAAAACCCAGCATGACCAGTTGGCCAATATCTGCATTGGAAAATCTGTAACTTCTACGGGAAGGAAACTGAAAGAAAATGGTATGAACACCACCCAGATCCGGAGATAGGACCTGTTACAATTCTATAGGACTACACAATACACACAGACGGAACAATCAAAGCTAACTGCCCAGACATTGTTATTAGAGATCACACACAAAAAGTGCCTCCTTATTGATATGGCAGTACCTGTAGACTGCAATGTATCTTTCAAGATCTTCAAAAAGCTATCAAAATACAAGGACCTTGAAATCGAAATCTCAAAAATGTGGCACATAGGAACATCAACAATCCCTGTTGTAGTTGGAGCCCTAGGATTGGTTGGAAAAGATACCAGTAGACTAATTGAAGGGATTCCTGGAAGCCCATGACTTAAAGAAATACAAAAATTGTTCTCACGAGTAAAGCCCACACCTTACGAAAGGCTTTGTCTAGGTAAAATATTTTTTTTCCAGTGGAAAATGTCATGATGCCATTTCTAACCTTAGGTCCCTGGGCGGGACCCGGAAAGAAATGAGTACACATCAGAAATCAAAGGAAATAAAATAATAATAATAATAATAGCGTAAACTGGCATAGGATCCAGAAATTTGCTTTTATTGCATACAGAGAGCAAAATGTAAAAGTTTTCAAGTGAACATTGACTACTTTTTACGTTGAACGTAATGTAAAAAGAATTTACATTTTTCTACTGAAATTGTCGTAAGTGTATGATTTTATGATTAAATATTCTTTTAGCAATTGTTCCGATGTATTAAATGCCTGTTTGCCTCAGTATTATTTTATTATTATTAGAGAGACAAGAAGAAGCTTGGTGTAGCTTGAACCATTTCTTTCATCGAAGTTATATGGTTTACGTAAGTTCTTTATTTGAAGGGGCTCATGTTTCCGATTCAGTAAATGCGCAATTTTCTCTGTTAAATAAAGTATTCATTGTAAAAATAAATATATACTGATTTTTTTAGATTTGAAATTAATTTCAGTATTAAACACACACACACATATATATATATATATATCGAGAGCTATGACTGAATGGATATATATATATATATATATATATATATATATATATATATATATATATATATATATATATATATATATATACATTCAGTCATAGCTCTCGATAACTTTTCTCTTTTATAACGGTGAATTGCCATAACTTTTTGGAAAAGATAGTGGGGTTATTTTCAGTTGCCTTGTTCAAGGTTTTGAATTCAAAATTATCTTTCTTCGATAGAGCTTCCATTTTCGTTGCTGTAAGGGGTAAAGTCATGCTTTTTCCTAATGCCATTAGCATGAAGTAAACGTAGAATATTGAACTCGGCTCACTAATTCCACTTTCCGTGACGACAACAACGACGTCTACTTATATAGAGAAAAACTCTACTGTCATTAAAAATTAATATTTTTGTGCTAAATGTCCGTGGATGTATCTATAAGAAAGAAGATACGATAAAAAGAGGCTCTGGGTGAAATTAGATAAAAACTGAAGAAGGAAAATGAAGAAATGATGAGAAAGAGAAAGCTAGGGGAGAAAGAGAAGTTGACAGAAAGGAGAAAAGAGTAATAAAGTTATAATGTATGACCTCTTTAACTTTTTTAAAAATTATTTAGCCCAATAATAACCATCATTTATCAACCCGTTGTTGAAGAAAAGTACGTGTTGTATAAGTCATAAAATAAAATAGTTATAAAAAAAAGAATGCCTAGTTTATAGGGAAAGCGTTTCGTTCGCTAGTATAGCTTCAACTTTTATTTATTTATTTATTAGAACAATTTGTTATCTTTAATCTAGCAAAGCCCTTGAATCATAGACACTGCAGGGAGAATCGATTGACCAGTATGCAGAAAAATGTCTAGTAGTTCTAATGTTGGCATAATGCCCCCCCGCTGTCATAATGGCAAATGTGTTGCCGCGGAAATTAGATAGCAGTGAAAAAAATCTCTCGCTCCCTCTCTCTTTCTCTCTCTCTCTCTCTCTTTCTCTCTTATTGGACGGATCGAGTTGTGGGATATTGGAGATACGATCAGACATTATTTGTATCAAAAAGATATTTGAGTAACACCACAATTTGTAGACAATAGAATCGAAGTCATTTCATTAGCTGTTTCCTTGTTATCTCAAATAGTTTAAAATGTGATAGATTTATGATTAAAATTATATTCTATTGAAGGTTTGTTATTCTCGCATTTTCTTTGTTTCTTTTCTCTCACACACACACTCTCTCCACACACACATATACATACATACATATATATATATATATATATATATATATATATATATATATATATATATACACACACACACATATATATATATATATATATATATATATATATATATATATATATATATATATTTGAACAAAGACTTGATACCACAGAACAAATATACTGACTTCAAAAGGTACATAGACATTTTCATTATTTTTCGTTTAGGATCCTTACAACAAACACTTCTTCAGAAGGAAACCGTTCATATAAATAAGACGAGACACGTGATGATATTCACGGTAAAGCAATAAATAGCAAATGCGGAGGGGAAACTTAGGAACACGAATAAAAACAATTTATTAGTAAAATAATTCACGAATAAAAAATATAAATATTCCAAATGAGTATTAAAAAGTAAAAAATGTTACTCACAACCCTCCAACTAAATATAATGAGCGAATAAAATGCTCTTTTTGCTTACGCGGTCTTGGTTTGTGTATCTTAATCTTAAGAATCTTTAAAAGGTGAACGGACCTGGCCCTGTGTAGAACAGTGAAAAATCATCGTTATACTTATCAGCACAGTCAGGGTTATCTAACAGGTGGCCACCTTTTGCTGAGTCATGACTAGGTTGTCCGGGAAGAATTACCTGATGTTATAGTAGCAGGAACATGTTGACTAATTCGGGTCTCTAAGTCTCTAGTTGGTCCGTCCCAGGTATTCAGCATCGCACTGACATTTAAACTTATACACAATAGAGCTATTTTTAAAATGGGACAGACGATCTTTGACGAAAGAAGGAAACATCGAACAGTTCTCAAAACAACACACAACCTGGCAGACGAAAAACCTGAAGTAATACTCGCTGACATCCTGTTTGAAGTCATGAAATTGTGTTTTCTGTTCGACATCATAACCCTACCATCAGTTCGAAACAACTGGAAACATAGTTCATCAGACGTCGTTAGAAGTTACCAGTCACCAAGAGTTTCATTAATGACATTACGGGCCAAGTTGAGGTGATATCTCAACAGGACCTTCCTCTCCCTCATCCCATGAAATTTCAAATATTCTGAACTGACCTACTGAATATGCGTCCGGTACCTTCTGCATTGAACGTGGATAGGATCTCATTCAGTATTGCTTGTCTGATACCAAAAACAATTCAGGTCCGATGCCTCTTGTTATGATCGATAAGAACTCGTGGTTGGTCACCTCACTGATGGTCGATAATGACTTCCATCAGATATTTCTAGGATATATGTAGTACAGAAAATCGAGAAATATCAAATGAACCTGCAATTTCAAAACCCACTACCGTGTCTCGTTCGAACTTCAATAATTCATATTGCCTTGCTATGAGCAACATAGGCGATTTTCTTCACATGTCAGAAAACAACTAGTATTGGTCTGGGCATTTCCATGACGTCAAGATAGGGCAGTGTCAACTATCATTATCCTCACATACTACCATCTCATTATTTGGGGTATGTCATAGTATATGTACAAAAGAAACGTGTGTATATCTATATATACGCATGCAAACCCGAATATTCACGTTTGTGTGTATGTTGTCGAGAGATTTAGATGTAAAATAGTATAGCTTTACTTAATGTAAAATAGTATTTGTCTTTGAATTAGTATTTAATCATAGAATAAAATCACTTAATCCAATGGCTATTTATGAACACCCTGTGAAACTTATAACAAGAAAAGAGAATAACAGTTGAAATTCGAATTGTTCACAATTCTCATTTGTAATCAATTTAAAATGAAAACTTGCATTCTGTAAATTATAAATGATAATTTTGCTATCACTTAAACTCTTTGAAGAACAAAACCTACGACAAATAACTCAGTATGCAAAACAAATATTAGAAATGTTTCACTATATGAATTTTCGTTCATGCAGAAGATATGAACCATAGTAAAATTGTTTGTATTTATAGTTGAGCATCAACAAAACATTCAAATGAATTCATTTTTCAGTTATTAAAAAGTGTCTTCGAAATTAGTTGCAACATCAAATCTCATTTTCAACGTTCACTATGTAAAAACACCGATACAGATTTTATATATACTCAAGAAACTGGAAAAATTGATTGTCTGTCATCACTGTCAGCATATTTTACTGGTTCATTTGTTTTATTAGACGCCATCAATAACACCTATGTAACGTTAGTCTCTTTTCTATTGTGTTCGTGATAGACGACCCGCATTAAATTTGTTTCGAATTTTTCCTTGTGTTTAAATTCTAATAACATATCTAACTTTATTATATTCTCCTGAAATCATTCAGTCTTTGTTTTTCCTTAATCTTATCGTAAATGTAATAAGTGTCAAGAAAACCCACAAATTACAAATGAAATTGTTTTCAAAATCTATTTTGATACTGAATCTTCTAAGTGTCTTCAGGGTTTGGAATATTTCTAGTTGACATACTTAACTGTTGTAAAAGCTCTTCAGCTTTACAGCTGTAACCTATTTCATCTATTTCTGTATAAAATATGTATACGACACTAGTAAGAATTATAATATAACTCAAATAAATAGATTGTCATAGATAGCAATAAATAAATTTCATCTTCCATGAATAAAGTGTGGATGTTCATGTCTATTTCTTGCTTCGTTCTGTTTTGTACAATATTAATAAGAATAGTATTTCAAAAACTATAATAACACTATTTCTAGAATATAAACATAATTTCGAAAATATAATTATAGTATTTCGAAACAAAGGATTGAGCCATTTCAATGTCCACAAAAAGCATCAAAGTCTGTGTGAAGAAAATTGAAGAAAAGGTGTATGGAAAAAGCCCAAATTAATAACAAAAAAGTTTCGTTCATTGACAACTGAACAGTTTCTGTCTAAATGTCTTCATTTTTACAGGTTATCTTCTGCATGAGTCAAATATATTTCTTAGTAGCGGGGTGAGTTCCGTTCCCTCTATCATCAAATGAATTTACGGTGTAAATTAAACGTTTTCTGACATATTTATATAGTATAGACGATTCGCTATTACCCACAAATTTCATCATCTGCGATGAAAATATCTACCACGGATAAGGAGGCCGTACTTTTATTTATTTTTCAATCCTTATTTAGAAATTTCATCCAATACGTGTAAAATATTTTACTGACTTTATTTCTGAAACGAAATTAAGTAGACTACATTCTCTTTAGTACAGGATGCGATGGGTAAATTGTCACCATATTTTTAATTTCGTGCATGCGTATTGTTTGTTTTTGATTTTGTCGAGTGTACAGTTTATAGGGTAAGTTGAGCACTGTCCATGAGAAAAAGAGCACCATGACGCAATTCACTCTGCCAGAAATTTGGAAATGGCATGCTGTACTGCTTGGACAGAATCTCCAATACAAACATTTCAGAATGTTTGGATGTCAAGTTGAGGACAGCGCAGAGGATTCGGAAAGAGTTGGATGAGTTTAATTGTGATTACAAAAGTACGGTAGCTCGGAAATCTCACTCTGATCGTTCTGATAAGATAAGAACATCCAAATTCGTTTGTGAGGGCCTCAGACTCAACATGGAGGCCTACAAGTGCCTTGGGGAGGTAGTTCTGCCCTGGGTCAAGAAGGTGACAGCTGGAAGATCCTATGTCTAGCAACAGGACTCTGCACCATGTCACACAAGTTTGAGAACCCAGTCATGTTCTGCGACTACATCACCCCATACATCTGGCCACCTAACTATCCAAACTGCAACCCCCTTGATTATTATGTGTGGGGAACAGTTGAGCGAGAGACCAACAAAACTCCTTGTAACACCAAACATGAACTGAAGTCAAGAATTATGGCAGCATTCACCAACTTAAACAAGGAAACTGTCCAGAAGCGTTGTGGGAGATTCCAAGGTCATCTGGAGGTTGTGGTTGAAGCTAATGGCAATTTTATTGAATAAATTTACTCTTTAGCATTTCAAGATATTTTTGTGTAATTTTGGTAAATATATCTGTTAAATGAGATGTCAGTGTTGTTAACATTTTTGCGTAATTTACACGACAATTTATCCATCGCGCCCTGTAGATATTTATTCCTCTAGTTGATGTTCTGTCAAATTTATCTAGTAGCGTAATAAGCATTGAAATAAATTGGTAAACGCCCGAAACTTGCAACATGTTAATTTTATCGCAATAACCATTGTGGTATACAACCGGGATTTTTTTTTCTTTGAAAAATTATAGACGTGTTGGAAAGAGGTGTTATATTATAACACTTTAAACACTTTAAACAAGCCCTGCTCAGATTTTAAAAAATTATGATTATTGAATTATTTATTACTATTACATTAAACTGAAATGTCACATTTGTTATTAATATCATAATTTTATTTGTTAATTTTAGTTTTCTTGCCATCAAAAACAAAGAAAAAGGTCATTTTTACGACACTGGTGTTAAATGCCGCAAGTAATATTCGGAGCTGTTGACGGCAAAGTGATAGGAATGGAACCCTGGCGCAGTTCTTGTTTAAATAATATTTATATTGCATTGTCATTGTATGTGTCATTAAAAGCAGAATGAAATCTCTCCCTATTTACCATTTAATTATCAAATGTCTGGATGAGTTATCAGAAAGAGTTGCGTCTGATTATCAAATGTCTACAAATGATTTATCACATAGAGTTCTATTTGATAATCTTATTGCCGACGATCAAAAATATTCCTATAATTTTTCGATATAATGTTCAAACAATTTAAGCGGCGCTTCTTTTGCTTCATCTGCTGAAGTTAGCAAAACTTACAGACTTTCACATACAAATATATTATCATTAAATTAAGGAAAAAAAGGGCAACATACAAATAATAAGCAAATTTATGTGACAAATCAGGTATAAACAACAATCTATACAGAATCAATAGACTTGTAATTTGATCGTCAAATGCAACGTAAGAGTCGACAAGTGATTTGCCAAACAGATTGAATTTGTTCATCAAATCTCTGCACGTGAGATTTATCACATACATTTTCTTATATATTGTCATTTTCCTATTATTTACTTTACTTAACAATAATATATTTCTGTGCGAACATATGTTTTGCACACTTAGATGAGGCAAAAGTAGAAACACCTCATAAATTGTTTGCAGATCTTAATATTATATCGAACATTTTGGAATATTTTTGTTCGTTGGCAAGAAAAATACAATTACTGACAGGCGTGTGTGCACCTTTATTTGCCATAAACAATAAAATTGATGAAGTAGAGAATATGAGAAGCACAAACATGAATAAAAAAATTATTGCGATTAATCGTAATGAACTTGGTACTCTTGTCTATATCTGTACTCACCAAAAGTGCATGTTTCTGGAAAATTGTTTCCGCTCTATAAATCACCATCATCTAGTTCTCTTCAGTTGGTGGGAAATATTATTGGTTTAAACAGATTGAATTAGAGAGAACCATATTTTTGCAGCCTTTGGCTTTGTGTTGTAAAACACGATGTCCACCTGCTCATGTCTTTCGCATATAATTCGATAGTCAATGATATTCATTACAGTATGTGATCGTTCCAATGCCTATACGCCACTGTTAAAGCAGGTGTGTCCCGATGGACCAAACCATAAACTCACGAGCCAGTTATCCGATCAAATCACCAAGAATCGGAGGAAAAAGGTAAGTGCAAATTCGTTTCATTTGATTGATATAACAAGAGGAAATAACACGAAGACTGATTGAAGCAAGGATCATCGCTATTCTTTTTTCTCTTTTTTATTACAGCTTAAATACATACATACATACATACATATATACATATATATATATATATATATATATATATATATATATATATATATATATATATATGTGGATAAACTGTTGGTGTGTGGAGTTTACTATCAACTCAATATTTCCTCTGAAAAATGAAAAGACTCACATTGTTAGTAAATCATTAGCAAAAAATCATAACAAAAAAATAATTATTAATCTCGACACTATAAACTGAAACGTAAAAAAGACCACAAATTGAGTGTGAATTGATTTTTAATAACAATGCAGTTAAGAACTAAATTTTGATCGGTATGTTTCAGTTATTCATTTTTAAAGCTGTTACTCGAATATTTTGAGCATGTCTTGCGGTTAGCTGATTATCTTGAGAGCTATGCAAGTGTATTAGCCACGTGACAAAACGGTTCTGCATGTTCAAAATACTGCATTGTTACCACTGTTTATTCTGCGCCCTCTTTACACCTTGAAATTTTACAAGTCCGTGGAAATTATAAGTTTTGAAGGTTACAGGTTGAACTCCACACTTAAAAATTGTAAGCCATTCGACCTCATTAGTAAAAGTAATTTTAATAGTGTAAGTTTGAAGTTTCAAGTCGTAATTGTTCTTCGTTATATATTATAGAAACGTCTAATAATTATTTAAAATGGAATAGCCACATAGCACAGAAACAAAACTAACGTAGCTTATGACAGTTTTGAAGTCATAACGTTTATATTTCCTGTCTCTATATTTTTGTAATAAAAGGTGCCGATAAAAAGCAATCGTCAAAGTTACAAATGGTTTGTTCATATATTTGATTTAAATGCCATTCATTGTCATTGATTCACAAGATTTCAAATCTCGTGGTTTACTTTGAAAAAGTAATATGCAGTTTTAATGTTGGTAAAAGGTACGAAAGGTACTGCAAATGAAATACTTCCAGTTTATACAAACACAGGAAGCAAAATAAACTGTTGGATAGAGTAAGTTTTCAGCTACACAATATCATTTTTCCATGTATTCACCATCATTGATCATGCCTTTTTGAGGTTCTCACTTTGTTGGGTTGACAAATGGGGAAAGGCCGCCGCTTATAATGTGGCTTGTCCAACACATGGCTGAAGAGCATTACCCACCTATATTCACATTCACCGATTTGTATCTGTTACGTTTAAAAACGCTAGTGGCTTGCATGTTGCTTGCATGTAGAGTTGTTATTTATTCCATGATATTAGCAAATCTTTGGTAGCTGCTCTTTTATTTTACTCTACAACTTATTCAAGATAACTGAATTATTAAGCGGCACCAAGTAATTTTCATTCGTTCATTAGTGTTTTACTTTTCTGTTTTGCAGTGTAAGTCTATTTACAAATTGTACGATGTTCATCTCATTCTACACATCCTGTCTTTGCTTTTTTAATCTTCTTCCTCCTCTAATTTCGTTTGATCTTATTTATTGCTCATCACTTTCTATGCTCTTTTTCTTTGAGGCTTTCTTTTTTAATTCGATTCTATTTTCTCTACGTTTATCCATCTTCTCATTCCTCAATACTTACTTTTTTACAGTATTATTATTTTTCCTTTAACTTCTTCCTCTCTCTCTCTCTCTCTCTCTGTCTATTTCTCTCTCTGTCTATTTCTCTTTCTTTTACGCACACACGCCCGCGTCCGCACACGCACTACTTAATTTCGCTCTTTCATCACTGATTCTAACATTCTTACATACATATACCCTTTTCAGCTTTCTATTTCTGGATGTTTTCTATTTTCACCGCGCTTTCTTCCTTTTTCCGGGTAGTCGACAGCCAGTGCGGTTGGCAAAGATCTGTTGCCCTCGTTCCCATTATGATTGACAGTGAGATTCATCAGAGTACTTGGCATTTTCGACTCAGGATCGGCCTATGTCAAGCAGCGAGCGTTGCAAGGTCATGAATAATTGATCAACCAGTCCCCGAAATTGGACGTTCGCCCAGTTGGTTTGGCGACACGCCGGTGAACCTAACCCTCCCCACCCCGCAATCCTTTTGAAGGCCCGCCTCACCATAGTCCTTCTTCCTCCGTGTGTTTATGTTCTTCAAATGGACAAACCCGACCAATCACGCTCTAGTTGCTGGTGTAGGGCTTATCCTCATGTCTCTTCATATCTCACCAGCTAGTATTATTCGTACACAGACTTGGACAAAATCAGCCCAATCGAGGATTGCTGCATGTATCCAGGTTTGTAAAAATTGGATACGTATCAAACGAATAAGCTGGTTGATTGAGGTGATAAGACGCCAGACACAAAATTTCAAATTTTATATTTACTTGGCTCACAACAATCAATTACTAACAAAAGGTCGGCTGCTCTTCCAGAAAAACAAGGCGTAATTCGAGTAAATTACGGAAAAGAAGCAAATATTTTAACCGAATGTTAATGATGAAATTTATTGACAAAATATCGCATTATTTACAAGTAAAAAAATCCTTTTTATGTCTATGAAATATAGATTCATTTATTTCCATTTCTAAAAAATACATATCAAATAACACGACCGCACCCAAAGTTAACAGAGAAATTTCTTACGCTTCCAAATAATATATGTTATGAGCCTTATAACTCAAAAGCACCATTCTCACTCCTACATCGTACGAATAGTGCCCATTTAGTAAACCAGTTTAGTGTGGTGATAATCTTCGAGAATTTCATCTAAAGTCAGTGCCATAGTTATGTAAAATTTAAACTAATAAAAGTTTTCATGATAAATCATAAAAAAAGAACTGCTAAGGCATTTGGTTCTGTTTACGAAGTGTTTTGGTCCAATTCAAATATAACTCGACCAGTCGTTCATCTAAGAAGTTCACTTCGTATTAGCGCAACAGAAAAGGGTACAACACAAAATGTTTGATACATACTAATAGAGTTTTACTAAGCGTAGGTTAATCTGGTACAATACTGAGTCACCTACGAACAACAGTCCATAGTGCAGCTGGGAATGCAACTACATATCATGACATAAAGAGACTGCAGAGGATTAATTTTTCATTTTCGATTAATTTAATGGTATATATTAAGCTCTCTTCGAAATTCTGAAAGGATTTTCCCCCGACAGTTCCCTGGTTCACATATGATTAGAAGACAAATACAAATAGGCAGATATGCAAGAATAATTTTTGTAAAATTTATTTTGAAGATAAAAAAAATTAATTTGAAAGAAAGTATAAATTTTACCTTTGGTTTTATGAGAAAAACAATGTCTTATGTAATCTGTATGCGTTTGATTTGTTCATTCAAGATTTTCGTCTTATTTTGCAAATGTACTTTTTTTACAATTCGTTATAAATTGCTGTCAATGTATGAAAATCGGAAGGTTTCATATATATATTTACTACGTGTTTAAATAAATAAGAAAACTGAGTTTCTGTCAAATGTTATTTTTAATCATTTCGCCCCCGCAAGGAAATAAACCAACTTAGACACAAGGGGTTACTGGGTGTTAGAGAATATGACAAAAGCAGTATTAAGGAGAGAGAAAAATAAAAGAAAAAGAATTTAGAAGGCAGTAGAAAACGATTAACATTACATTTAAATTTTTGAATTTTGAAATTCTCGATCTGGTTCAGTCCTCAAAATCTAACCAAACCAAACCAATCTAACCAAACCAAACCAATCTAACCAAACCAAACCAATCTAACCAAACCAAACCAATCTAACCAAACCAAACCAATCTAACCAAACCAAACCAATCTAACCAAACCAAACCAATCTAACCAAACGTCTTATTTATTTATTTTTGATTTGATTGCTAACTTTGTTAAAGGTAAAAAGACTAAATTTCTAACTCTTTTACTGCCTCCATTTATAAATTTACTCTTAATGATTCTCAGTGATTGTCGCAAATCGCGCATAGCTTTTAATTTACTTTTGCTATTTCCTAACGGGAATTAAAGAGATTTGCTGTGGTCTAGAAAATGACTCCTTAGTCAAAATTTTGCATAAATGCCTGAATTTTAGACCTGTTAAAACATGCTTACATAATTCCATCAATGTGTTATTTAAGAATGCAGTCTTTTCTTGATTATGAAATTTGAGGGAATTTTTTTCTGGTAGAAACTTAGTTCTTCTATTATTAATTTTCATGTAAGGTTCTTTATTTTTGAACGTGTCTGAAACTATGGCTTTTATCCAGCGGCAATAGGCGACCGTTTATTTTTTCACTCATTTGATTACTTATTTTATCAAAAAAATTGAAAGTTACTATTTGCCCAATGAAATACGCTCAGGAATAAAAAAAATTAACCTAAACAATGCACAATGCCAAGAAACTGATTTTCCTTTCTTATCTCAGTTTCGACTCTTCAGGTTTTGTACCCACCCAAAGATGAACAGATTTCTTATCTCAAATTTGTTTTAAAATTGGTTCCTTCACAAAAAATCTTTTTTCTTCGCTTATTGCATCAGATTGTTTCA
This sequence comes from Acanthosepion esculentum, assembly GCA_964036315.1. Taxonomy (NCBI): domain Eukaryota; kingdom Metazoa; phylum Mollusca; class Cephalopoda; order Sepiida; family Sepiidae; genus Acanthosepion; species Acanthosepion esculentum. The sequence continues at coordinate 67,674,828 of OZ038482.1, forward strand.
TTTGACAGAGGAATGTGCCATCTTCTGTTAGAAGCATCAAGGCTTGTTTATTACCTTAGTTGCAATGCGTCCCAAATGAGCGTTAGATTCTAGCTCACTAATTTATACCTTTCAGAAACTATCAAATTGACGCTAAGGACAACATGATGTTTTTCGACTGGAGTAAGAATTAATAAAATGGTCAACATTTTAAAAAAGTGTTTTGTATGTAAGTCGAAGTGAAAGAAAAGTCGAACTGAAAGTAACATTAACTTATTCTCTCAAAAATCTGTATGTGTGGCTGTTTGTGTACAGTTCACTCTTTTTATGCTGTATGTATTTCGAGAGGACGTTAACACTGAATAATACTAGCGGCTAATAAATTCATTATTAACTACCAAAAATGTTTTACTTCACCTAAATACATTTCACTTGAAGATATTAATTACTCTTATGAATCAAGTATTAAATATCTGGGAAGTGTTTTAACAGAGTACGGCAAGTGTAACACTGAAATCCGAAGACACATATAGATAACTTAAGATACATTCCAAAAGATAAGCAAAAGATTAAGAGACAGAAAAACTTCGTTAGAAATAAAGAAAAGTGCCCTGAACTGTCACGTGATATCTGTCCTCCTGCATGGCATTGAATGCTGGACAATCTCCTTAAAGATGAAAAAGAGACTTGAAGCAACAGAAATGTGGTTCTACAGGAGGATGCTGATGGTAACATGGATCAAACATGTGAGCAATGATGACGTTTTAAAGAAAATGAAATCAAAAAGGTAACTTATACTTAACATCAGGAAAAGACAGTTGAAATCTCCAGGACGCATAATGAGGGAAAAGGTTTTGTAAAATCTGATACTCACAGGACAGATTGAGGGCAAGAGGGACAAAGGAAACAACACGCGTAACGTACTTAGTGAGCTTGAGAAAATGGTTGGCGGAAGAGGATTTATGAAAAATAACAAAAAGATTAAATTTATTAAGAGCTACAATGGACAGGAAGTTGTAGAGAGCCATGATTGCCTACTGAAGGGGCCATGACACATAAAGAAAAAGGATGTGTAACAACACAACAGGAAATTCGCATGGAAAAATTTGAAAACAAGTTCATTGATGGGATTCTTACCTAATAACAGGAATCATAGCAATTCACAGTTAAAAAAAAAAAGAAAAGAAAGAAATGAAAAGCCATGATCGCCTATCCTGAAGGGACAGGGTATTAAAATAACGTACAGCCTCGGGTTTGAGATACTCAGTGTGAAGATCGAACTTATTAAAGCATTAAGAATTTAAGAAACTAGCTTGCTTGTTGCTTTTTGCCAGTTTAGTTTATAGCAAAATATGGAGCACCCTGTGAGAATCGAACTCACTAGAGTTATATTGAATGTGAGACTAGTTTACCAAATATGGCTCCAATGTGAATATCCCATGATTAAAGTTATGATGCATATTTCTTTCTATCGTTTTAGATATTAAATTTAATGAAATTAAATTTCTTGATTTTTAACAAACATCTGTTAATGAATGAAGGAAAGGGCATTTTTAATAACTCCAAGGCTGTTTTCAATCTACAGAACCTGCTAGATAATGTTTACCATATTATATTTATACTTAAAATACACTGTGTAGAGCTATTTACTCTTAACCGACAGCATTATGAATTTGCAAACTATTAAAGGTGCTGTAATGTAGGATTTATTATAGAAAATGATTTCACTCGTTGTAAGCTTGCATCAAATCATTTTTTAATTATAATCATAGAAAATCCATACGAATGACTTGTCATCAAGTTGCCACCAAAAGACATGAGATAATGGAAACGTTCGTTCCAAGGGTCTTACTATAAAACATGAAATATTTGTTGAAAGAAAAATGAGAAACATAAGGACATCAACTATTTTAATATACTTTACAAACTTTACATGATCAACATTGACCATGATTTCTTAACCATTACAAATCTAGCAATAACCTAAAAAATTAAGGAAACAGATAAGAAATATTTATTTGTTTATTAGTTCTTTATTCCAAAAATTGAAAACATCTAGAGTTCTCATAATGAATGTAAGTGGATTGCATTGGTATTTGTAAACTTGAGCTCTCTTCACTGATGTAACTGTTAATCTGAACGGCGTCTGACAGCAGTGAATTATATTCCGGATTCATTCGGTATATGTTGATAATGTCATATAAGCATCACTTACCAAAATGGCGGAAATATCACAAAGCTGCTCTTTGAATGGTGCTTTGTATTCTCACTTAACGGAAGTAGCAGCAATAGAATATATTGTAGCTCCTTTGAAAGATTGTCGGAGTTGAAATTTTGAAGATCACGTAAATGTCATACAGCGTAAAAGTACTATGCGTTAATATAAATATCATTAGCAGGGGATCGGGTGTTAAGTAGGCCAAACATACTTTAATATGTTTTTCGTATTCTATCCTCATAATTACTTGTTTAATGTACTTCTTTATTATGTAAATATTTTATTCCAGCCCCCCAACTTCAAACAGAAATGTTTATGATTCAGTGGCAATCAATAAAGTAAATCCGTGTATCGGTATTTCGAATAACTAAGACCTTTAAATGAATCATGAGCCTTACTTTGAAATATATAAACATTATTTTTATATAAACTTTACTTTTTTTTATAGATCTTACTTTGAAATATATAAACCAAATTTTTATATAGAATTGATTGATCCGTTAAAAATAATTATCCGAACATTTCTAATCATTTAATGGGGCTCTCTCGTAAAGCATTTTTGTTTTGAAAAATTTATTTGTAAGCTTGGCCCTACATTTATGTTGTTTATTTAGTAAATAGAAGATGAAAATGACCATTTATATAGGTATTTTTAAGTAAAATTGTTTTTATCGAATATCTTCTGATATCGATACATTCGATATGATGTTGAAATTATTTCTTCTTCAGTTGCCATCCCATTTCCTCCAAAAGAAACTGTGATCATCAACAGCTCCTACGAAAAAGATACAGAGATTCATTTTTATAGGATCTTGCAAAAATACATGGAAATGCAACTTGTTGGTTACCTCACTTGACTTTACAAAAAACATCGCTAGAAGACGCTCCTTAAGCCTATAAATAGGAAATGGTATTTTCAATCATCCTCTCTTCCCTTTTTTCTCTTAGGCAATAAGATGTAGTCGCACGTGAAAAAAAAGTCTCCGCCACTGAGGCACGTTCACTTCACTTTCAATTACTTTTCTCTCGGACATCGACACAATCTTCATACATACAAACACATTCTCTAATTTAAATGTTTTCCTCTTTATTGTCTATGTATCCTTTTGTTAATACATACATCGTCGTTTGTTTTATATACTGTTTTGTGTTATTCATTTATTACTCGGACTCACATTCGAGTCCGCAATAATTAGGAAAATATACAAGGAGACACGTGTTTTCTACCTAAATACAACTAGCATTCCCGCAACAAACTTGATCATTAAGTAAAATCACAAAACTAAGTAACATCATTTCTTTTGCCTCTACTCTTTTCATTTTATGCTTAACGTAAATATATTCAAGGATATTCGCTTCTTTTCAACTTCTCTGCGTCCGTCGTTATTGGAATGGCATTTTTAAGGTTTAAAATGCTGTGTAATTACCATCAACATATTCCACATATTTTATTTGTTTTCTAGTTATTTTAATTTTATTGTATATATAAATATAATTTATATATCCATCTTAATATTCTCGATCAATAAAAAACGTTAAAAACATTTAGCTTACTCAAGTTTAAGACATTTTTCCTCTTATTTTCCTTTTAATATTTACTGAATTCAAACCAGATTCATTAAAAATTAAATAAACCTACAAAGACAATGTTTATTTTTCAGCTTTTAAAATTCTTCTAAAAAGTAGTTATAATATATTTTTGCCTTTGATCAGGAACACCCAGTGAGGGTCGTACTCATAGCACGAGCGAATTGACTTGAGAGAAAAGCATACTAATTATTGCACTATGGTAGATACTAAATATAGATGTTTGTAACACAATGTGTATACATTTGTGGTAGACACTCTGAATATATATATATATATATATATATATATATATATATATATATATATATATATATATATATATATATATATATATATATATATATATGTAAATATATATATATATATATATATATATATATATTATATATAATGCATATGCATGAGTTAATTTCTTGTGTTCTTTTAAAGCGAATGCTGTTAGTGTACTTGTCCTCTGCGTGTATTTGTAGCTGTTTAAATAAACGAAACTACATGTGTGAGTGAACAAATACTGATTTGAAACATTCTTTACGTTCAAATCCATGAAAAGAAATTACTGGAATTTGCTGAGAATGTTAGTGAAACAAAAAAAAAAAAGAAAGCCTCGCACAAACGGCGCCGAGATGCGTAATTGGCATCATTGGATGAGACAGTTTATTGAATTTGTTTTTATCGATACCGAAGTTTAAAAGATGTTTCTATGTTTTTTAAATAAACATAAGTCATCGGTAACCTCGAGCGGCGTAACAATAAGTCTGCCGCCGCTGGCAGATGTAGTCACAGCAATAATTGGAATAATAATTAGCTGATATCTCTCCGACACATCTATTTAATGAAACAATGTTCGTCGCCAGAGGATAGGGCGGAAGAGGTGAGAATGCAGAACGTGAACAGATAGTAATGTAAGGAGTGTATGTAGTGGGGAGATGATATGCAGATATTTTGAGTTAAACAGAAAGAAAGAAAGAAAGATATATATATATATATATATATATATATATATATATATATATATATATATATATATATATATATATGCAAGCAGAACACGAAAGAAAAATGCAAACGGAAAAAATGTTTGCAGAGGTGCAAAAAGAAGCGCGAATAAATAGAGAGAGAGAAGGGATAAAAAATGACAAAAGAAAAAACAAAGAAAAGTTTGATAGGACAATACCTTTTCTAGATTAAAGAATGAATGAAGTCATGTTCACGGAGATCTGCATATCTTTATTCAGTTAATATCGACAGTCTCAACTTGATTAACAGACAGGCGGTTACACAGCCAATTGAGCCAACAGAGGCGATGGAAAGCACCGTTATGGCCAATACAATAACAGAAAATAACCAGTCAAAGGTCGAGTTAAATATGGAGACGATTAACAAAATTGCCTGCAAAAGTCTTTTGGGGGTGAAAAAAAGGAGTATTTAGGGCAAAAGAAAGGATAAAATTCCACTATCTTCATATCACATGTCATTATTTAAATTGTTACAACAAACTATTATTTCTCTAACTTTATTACAGATTCGTGGATAAATGTACAATATTTTGTTATTCAAAATGTTGTATGCATACAAATGTAAGAATACATAATAGAAGATTATGTCAGTCTTCCAAGGGCGGAGAGCACCCACCTGTTTAAAAATGAGTCAAAAGCTGACCTTTACCTGGAGTGGGGAAACCGATTTCTGACGACGCCGATGGCAGACTCACGACCATTTATTCGCTGTACTGACTCACTGCACTGGTTCATAGACCGATCAATAGATGGTGAGGGGAAGCAAGATGGTGACTGTTGCTAAGCGTTAGGAAAACTTACTGTTCATATGCTGTAGCTGTTCTCACTCTCTTTATATATGTTTGTAGTACACTGTTTCCATAATTAATCACTATTTTGACTTGCATTCAAATTTACACATAATGTCACATTTGTTCTGTTTTGATAATTTTGAAGTCTTTACTAAGAAAACGTATAAAAACAAATGTATAAATAGGCATAACAGCGTGAACTGAATACACAAAGCATAACAGATTGAATGTAAAATTGGAAAGAAAGGATTGCGTGACAATGGGAACCAGTTAAAAGGAACATTAAAATAGTTTCTTTAGTATTTTCTGACTCCTTCAGAGCCTTATGATAAGAATCCGACAAATTTAACTTCTCTGATTATGGCTGGAGCCATAATGTAAAAAAGATGATGTAAAAAATATTTATAAATTCTATTTATTCCATTAAGCAGTTCACATATTGTTTTGAGTTGGTCAGCTTATAGTACGATGGTTGTGTAACAGTTACATTTAGTAGTTTTTAAAATCCTTAAACACATGCTTTTCCTACTATGGCTTGTAGCGTTGTCTCTTTGCTCTTCTTCGTTATTGCTCAAGGTAGTCGGTAGCAGAATCCAAGATCAAAAAGCTCCGCAAGTATGCATTCAATTTACATTTCAATCTATTCAAAAGTCAGTCTATTTAGGATCTGTCTCAAGTGACGAGTTTCAATTATTAATATTTGAACAGTACCAATTTTGACTCATGCAGTTTGCAAATTAGAAACTTTTATTCCAGGCTATTAAGATAACAAACACTCAAGCAAATTAAATGAACATTCTAATTAGACTAATTAGATTAATTTTTATCATGGCACATAATACAATATGAGAATTGTTATAAATTTCAAGAAACAAATTACTTATTTGATTTAAATATTAATTTTTAAAATTTATTCAGATTTATTTAATTGTGCATTTTATTTATTTCTCAAGCCAATAAGGGATTTATTGTTTTTACCAAGCAGAAATCATCCGTAAAATAAATTTGATGTAACTTGTTTAAACTAATCATAATTTTTTCTAAAATTTATTTTAATTGATTACGTACTGAACTGACAACATCGATTTTTGAGACTTCTAAATTAAAGAGAGAGGATACTCATCAATGAAAAAGTATTTTTCACTCGAACAATAAAATCCATGATAATTCTGATTTTCATAAAACCACAAATTTATAAAATTGTATGTAATTATATAAAAAAACAAAAAAAATCAACTGAGTTGACCCAGTGAGTGTGCACCCACCATTCATGCAAGCATTTCTTTTGTCTATCGGCAAAAATTCAGATATGCTTTTAATTGAGACTAATTTTTATTTCAAAATATTGATTTTATGTGTACAGATGTGTTTGGTAACCCAACATTATACGTACTTTTCAAGAGTGTTGAAACCATTTTGAATTGTAGAAAATAAATTCTAAGAGAATAAGCAAAATTAATTGCAGCAAAATCTGCAGAAAATACAATCTCTTCTCCAGTTTCGATTAAAATCTTTTGTACTATCGAATAACAAATAGAAATGATGATTTATTTTTAATACAATAGGGAAAGGTTTTTGCCTCCAAAAAGATTTTAAAAGATTTTATAAAATTACAAAAAAAATTCACAAAACGAGTCAAGATTTTAAAAAACGGTTTGTGTTTCATCTTTTCTTTCAAGATTGGTAAAAGCACGCAGCAGTTAAAAACGAAGTCTCACTCATTCGACCATGTCAGCGAAATATTGTGCCGATCTCACGATGACGTGTTCCATTTTCTATTGCCTATCTTTCTTTCTCATCATCACAATTCCTATTTCAGGTGTGAGTTATTTTTATTACTTTTATGATGAGAGACTCACTGTCTTCTGATGTACATTCCCTTACAGACTCATTTCTAAGGTGCCTACTGCTTTAAGTCTATGCTTTGAAGTTTTACCGACATTACGCTGTGTATAAACTTTCATATTTAACAAAAAGATTTTTTCCTAAGTGGCAAATAGAAAATAACAGAATTCTGCATTTTGTTATTTTTAGATTGCCTGCAAAAATTACTTGATTTTTTATTTCCCCAGAATTTATATGCTGTATAATATATACATACATACATACATACATATATACACATATATATATTTATATATATATATATATGTATATATATATATATATATATATATATATATATATATATATATATATATATATATATATATGACAACATAAATATAGGGTAAATACATATTTGCATAGTACATATGCATGTACGAATTGATGAAACATTATTGACCTGAGTACATTTGCGCAACTATATATATATATATATATATATATATATATATATATATATATATATATATATATATATATATATATATATATATGCATACATGAACACGCATCATATTCATATATTTATCTGTGTGCATATGTTTTCCTATGAAAAATAAAATATTATTTCTACGTTTTAATAGTATATTTCTTCAAATTTTGCACGTTTCATCATTAAATAAAAGTAAACATACACACATAAACCTATGCATGTACATGCATGTCTGTATGCATGCATATATGTATGTATGTAATCATCATATCAATAAGTGAATGATTTTGTCATACTATGTCATTTGGCTGACTTTGTGAGTTATCTTATGAGGAAAGTGATCGTTTCAATTATAAAGGTTGATGAGATTAGGTGTTAAAAATCCATTCATCGATTCATTTGATGCTTTTCCAATTATTAATCACACTTTGGTATATTTGGAACCGACAGAAGATGAAATTCAACTTTAGTCCATGCAAATTCTATTATCACTTTACATAAACTTTTGTGATACTTTCATTTGATATATCTCACCTGTGACAATTTATCACTTTTTATGATTTTAAAATTCTCATGAGTTTTGATTCTTTAATCGTTTGCTTCTGATTATCCTGAATGCTGCAATTGTATCTGGTGTCCCGGACTAAAAGTATGAATCTTAAATATAGACAAAATTACGGATGATTTAATCAAGAACTGATTAAATATGAGTGTTGCTTCGCGTAAAGTTAAAAAGTTTGTCCTTCAACTTATCATCATTGAGTTCAAATTCGCAAAGCTTGCTCCATACGTGAGGCTTTGTCCCAAGATGGAGCAATGTTTCTTCAAACTGATGACTTTGTCCTGCAAGACAGTTTTATTCTTAACGAAAATTGTATCATGGAATTTACATATTATACTAAAATAAACCTTGCAAGATATTTTTCTATGGTCAGAGAAAATTTTAATTACGATATTCTTAAAGCTGAAAATAGAATTCAGCTTCATTTAGAATCTTATTTTCATTGTTTAATCACTGGTTGCTAAATTGAGCGGGGACGTGATTCGTTTCACACACACACAGAGTTATTTTCATTGTTTTCATACATGCACACACACACACACACACACACACACACACACACACACACACACACACACACACACACACATATATATATATATATATATATATAGTCGCACTGAGGAGCTGTGATACAGCGAAACAGTACTGTCTGTGAATGACATGATTTAGCTCTTGAAAATACATTTCAATTGAGCACTGTTGAGTGATAAGCTAATTCTATAAACAACAGCCACCTGCACTAATGCAAAGCTCTTCAGTAAAATGAATGGAGCACTTTGGCTGTTGGCATTTGTTTACATTTGTAAAAACAATACGCTAGATTTAGTTGTGTAACTCTACCGAGTGAAGATAGCTCTGGCTGACACCAAATTAGTTGTGTTTCAATCCTGGCTTGAGGCATTCGGAAGTCTAGTCGCACTGAGGAGCTGTGATACAGCGAAACAGTACTGTCTGTGAATGACATAATATATATATATATATATATATATATATATATATATATATATATATATATATATATATATATATATATACAATGTTGTTCGATAAAAGTGACTCACCTGATTTTTTTACTTTAAAACTTTTTCGCCTATTGTTTTTGGGGTCAAACTAATTTTTAATCTTACTAATATAAAGACCCTTTCCCAACCACCTAGTAAAAAATTTACTTACCCTAAGGTATTCTATTGATAATTATAATTTTGGATATAATTGAGATTTAGGGAAAAACTTATTTCCTGCAACTAGTAATCAATAGAAACATAACCGAACAGCTTTAAATAAAGAATAATAGAGGTATAATTTATTTATAATAGGTAATATAGTTCGAAATATTTAATAATCTATGGGTCCTCCTTTATTTTTAATAACCTTTCCAACCCTTTTTGGCATCGACTTGATTAGGTTCTGGCAAATTTCATCTATAAGCATTGAATTCCATTCGGATATGAAATTCATAATCAAATCCTCTTTGTTGCTCAACTGCTTTCTCGAGAGCCTGTACTTTATAATGCTCCATAAGTTTTCTATGGGGTTGAGGTCGGGAGATTGGGGCGGCCATGTTATAACACTCACCTGCTTCTCATCAAAGTATTCCTTCATTAATTTTGATTTGTGACAGGGAGCATTATCCTGCATAAAAATGAGCTTGGTGTGGCCGATTTGCACCCTTTCAGCAGAAGGGAGCAGACAAGACTCTAACATTCTCTTGTACTGCTCGCTCCTGAGGGTCTTTTCAATAGGTTTTAAGAAACCAGTTCCATGAAAAGAAAAGCATTCCCAGAACATTATACTGAACGGATGCTTCACAGTACTTACTGCTAAATTCAAAGAGCTTTCAAAGCTTCTTCTTCGGATTTTAGATCGCTTATCCTTTGAATTTAGCTCAACTTTCGTTTCATCGTAGAAGAGAACATTTAGTAAAAAAAATCAGGTGAGTCACTTTTATCGAACAGCAATATATATATATATATATATATATATATATATATATATATATATATATATATATATTCTTGTTTTCGTTCTCGAGATATTTTTCTAAGAGAAACCAGTAATCATAAACATGCAGAGGGGACAGGTGTACCTTCACAGAGACAATACATATATCTATATAAAAAATAAATGTAAATATTTACACGCATCTTTATATTTACTTTGTTTAAACTGCGGGGACGGCTTGATGACACATGCCTAATGTTGCAGTTAAGGTATCAAAACGCATGAAGTTGGAAATGTACATTTTACTATACTTCACTTGCTTCTCTAACTCGTCTTCCTTTCTTTACGTAGTCAAAACCCCGACTTAGCGCGACAGTTGAATCATCATAGGGGATAAGCATTTCTAATAACGCGAGTGAAATGTTCTCCCCTGGCAAGTCATTGCTTTGTGCGTGCAACTTTTAGATATGTGCGTGTTTGTGTACGGTTGCTTACGTGAGTAGATTTTTAGCTGTGCATATTTATGTTACAATCAACGTGCTTCAATATTTACGTATAGCTTTTTGTATGAGTGTTATCCATGAATACAGTTCTATTAGTCTGTACGTATAAGTGGTTTGACTGGCAGTAATCATTACAAACTTGCATATCATTTTGTCTATTTGTTTATATCTTGATGCATGTTATTATGCACATGAGTCTGTGTGCATGATTAATATCTATGAATATGTGCAGGTAATTGTAACCATATAAAAATTAGGCAGCGTATATCTGAGCTGTTTTGTGAGCAGATAAAAAAATGTCTTATATGATATATGAGTCAGAATGTATATGTAGCCATTTGACACTTATGCTCAGATGCGGATTTGTGAATATATATGACGTTATAATTACATAGAGCTAATGTGTGCACGTTTGCATGTTTACATGAGCATGTGTATGCGCGCTTGTGCATGCAGTTCATATTATGGACGCACACATATGTTGATATATGCACACACGTTCCTATGCGTACGTATGTGTATGTGCGCGCATCTCTATATATAGCAGACAGAGAAAGGGGAATTGCCATCAGTATGATGTGCCCGATGTTGGGCGGAGTCGGTGGTGGCATAGGGTTAGTGATGGTAGGTGAGGTGATGCTGCGAAGTGGTGGGGATTGTTGGTGGGTTGGATTGGTGGCAAATGCACCGATGTCGGGAAGAGGAATAAACATCAAAGGCGGGTTTGTCTGTAAAAAGGACCCAGTATGACAGCGAGGGTTGGGGCGGAGTTGACGATGGAATCCACAGTTTGGCCGGCGGCAAACGAACAAGGAAGAGATGATGAAGACGGCGACGACGATCACGACGTCGACAGATGATGAGGAAGTATATTGAGCCAGGAAGATAATGAAGACGAAGAAATGAGGAGACGGGGGAGGGGAATTAGATGCGGGAGTGTGGAACGGATGAGACGAAGAAGAACGGATAATGAAAGGTAGGGATGTTTTGGGCTTGGGTGCGCAGATGGTGGATTCGTCAAGGTGCATGTCATAGACGGCTTATGAATGATAAGAATATGCCAAATGTAAAGACAACGTATTCGTATGTGGGGCGCATACAGGCATATATATATATATATATATATATATATATATATATATATATATATATATATATATATATATATATATATATATATATATCAGGAGAGAGATTGGGAAGGAGGAAGGGGGAGGAAGAGAGAGAGAAAGACGGACTGACATATATATATATGTATATATATATACATATATATATGCAAATGTATGTATTTATTATATATCTATATATATATATATAAGTACATATATATATACATATATATATATATATATATATTTATGTATTTATGGAGAGATTTATACATACTTTTGAATATATATATATATACATATATATATATATATATATATATATATATATATATATATGTATATATATATATATATATATATATATATATATATATATATATATATTATAGTTTTATATATACTCTATATGTGTGTGTGTAAGTGTGAATCTGTAAGTGCATTATATCGCTATATGTACTTATATCTTGCTTATATCAAACTTTATATGTATTCACGCACTTATGTATAAATTCATATGTACCTGTACATGTAATTTGTATTCATAGACACATGATGTAGGTCTACCGACATATGTACTTACAGTAGTTTATGCTTATGTGTTTGCGTGTGTTAACCTGCATTTCTTGCTTTCATTTCGGTATGTATGTGTAACAAAAAAGTGTATAGCGATTTGAATATGAATCTTCACGTAACTCCTGTTGGTATATTAAAACAAAAAAAGAAAATGTATTCGCTTTGATATTATTTTGATATAAAGTAAGAATGTATTCGGAAATTCTATTCAAAGAAAAATATGAACGCCTATAAAATTAGATTGTATAATTTTTTTTTTTTTTTTTTGCATGTTGGTCAGAGCATAAGTATATATTTCTTCTCTATGAATGCTCAAGTGAATATTTTTCATCCAGTAGAATGCGTCATTATATTTTTATCTCTCTGAATACTCAACCATACTTATTTAACAGAAGACGTAAGTATATTTTTCTGGTCGTATATTCTAGTATATATTTATCTATCAGAATGAACAAGAATATATTTCATCTCCCAGAATGCTCAAGAAATTTGTTTATTATATTGCTCATATATACTTTTCATCTATCAGAATACTCAAAAGTATTTTCATCTATCAGAACGCACAATTATATCTTTCATCTGTCAGAAGGCTGAAGTCTATTTTCTGCTGTTAGAATATTCAAGTAATTTTCGTTCTTTCAGAATACACAAATATATTTTCCACGAATTATAAACCTCAGGTACACTTTCCATCTCTTAAATATATTTGTTATCTATCAGAATGCTCAAGTATATTTTTCTGCTGACAGACACTCGAGTATTTTTATCACTCTGAATGTTCAAGTATATTTTATGTCTATCAGAATCCCCAAGTATACTTTTATCTCTCAGTATTTTACAGTCACATAAAATTGTTACAGTTCTTATCTCTGTAACCGGGTCTGGATGATGTTCATACCAGTTTCTTGCAGTTTCCTTCCCGTAATAGTTGCATATTTTCCAGTGCAGATATTGGCTCACTATATCATGCCGAATTTTATATTCAGTGGGTGCTAACAATGTGCAGCCGGATACAAGATGGTCAATTGTTTCTGGCTATTTATCACAATTTTTCAGTATGAGTGCTTGGTAATTTCTAGTTTGCAAGCATTGGTCCTGTGCAGCAAGAATAAAACCTTCGGTTTCAACTTTGAACTACGTAACCACTGATGGATACGCGATTATTATTATTATTATTATTATTATTATTATTATTATTATTATTATTATTATTATTATTATTATTATTATTATTATTATTCCGTATGTATTATTTTCATTTCACTATATTATAAATATGTTCATGGGTACTTTTCATCTAGCAGAATCTACTACTTTTATTCAACAAAATGATCAAGTATACTTTGTGTTGTCAGAATACTCAAGTATCTTTTATCTCTCAGAATGCTCAATTATATTTTCAATCTCTCAGAATGCTCAGATATATGCTCCACATATGTCAGTATGCTCCATTATATTTTCCTCTGTCAGAAATACTCAAGTATACTTTTCATCTGCCTGAATGCACCACTATATTTTTCATCTCTCAAAAACCGCAAGTATATTCTTCATCCGTCAAAATGCTTGTTTACTTTTTATGTACTGGATTCTCAAGTATACTTTGTATCTATTCGAATACTCCAGTATCTTTTTATCTCAAAGAATGCCAAAATATACTTTTCAGTTCCAGATGCTCAAGTATATGTTCATAATTCTCAAGTATGTTTTTAATCTATCATAATGTTCATGGATATTTCGTCTTGCAGAATGTTCAAGTATACATTTTACTCTCCCGAATATTTAAGTATATTTTCTGAGTCAGATTAATCAAGAAATGATTTCTATCGCAGAATGTTCACATATATTTTTCTATGGTTATGCTCAAATACACTTTTCATCTGTCAAAATGCTCAAGTATATTTTTATCTGTCAGAATATTCAAGTATATTTTATCCTCTCAAAATGCTCAAGAATACTTTACATCTTCCAGAATAGTCAAGTATATTTTCTATCTTCTAAATACTCAAGTATATTTTCCTCTCAGATTGCTTGAGTATACTTTTTATCTTCCAGAATACTCAAGTATATTTTAATCTATCAATATGCATATGCATAATTTTAATCAGTGACCTTGTGTACTTTTCATTTCTCAAAATGCCCAAGTATATTTTTCATCTTTTAGAAGCTATGACATTCTATGCTACGTCCACAGAGTCAAGTCACCACCACATTTCCTCCGTATTACATTTGTAAGGAAGAAGTTTCACTCAGACAGCTTTTCCCCCAATGAACTACTATGTCGGACAAGCTCCCGCGTGGCTGCTTCCCTGAACACTGCAATAAATCTATTCTTCCTTATTCTCATAAAGTTCACTTCTTACCATTCCTGTTAAATTCATATCAGATATGTCATTCAGAAATCCTCTATCCTGCGTGGTTCTCGGGACTTGTATTTGGTGAAAGTTGGTAAAAAGTTGTTATTTGCAGCATTTTGTAATTGTAATTTAATAATTATTCCTATAATTTAATAATTATTTCTGTCAAAATATATTTTTGCGGTAGGAATATGCTTTATATTTACCTTATGAATTCCGCCATGAAGTTATTTCTACCACAAAAATATATTTTGACAATAAATATAGGAATAATTACTAAATTATAAAATACTATAAATAACAACTTTTTTTACTAAAGTTCACCCAATACAAGACTCGAGAGTCGCTCAAGATAGAGTTGTTGAAGTTTTTGATATTCTATAAATATATAAATTGATATTCTTTTTTGTTGAAGTTGTTGATATTCTATCAAAGCAACTACCGCAAAAGATCTGACAATTGACGTAATTTTAGTTCATCATATCGTCTCAAGACATGCCCCACGATATTCCAACGTTGTACATCATAAAAAATAGCAGGATTGAAATTGATAATAGTTGCCTTATAGTTGACAGTTCAGCGTGACTCGAAGGAGAACATCTAATAACTTACTTAAGCTAAAATTAATTTATTTGAAAATGTTAGGAAAATTGTAAAAGCATAATGAAAATGTCTTCTCTAACTTCTTTAGAATTTAATT
Organism: Acanthosepion esculentum; assembly: GCA_964036315.1. Taxonomy (NCBI): domain Eukaryota; kingdom Metazoa; phylum Mollusca; class Cephalopoda; order Sepiida; family Sepiidae; genus Acanthosepion; species Acanthosepion esculentum. The sequence continues at coordinate 67,690,493 of OZ038482.1, forward strand.
TACTTTAGTATGAGAAAAATATCATGTTATCACAATTGACTTTATGTGTGTCAATATTTAATTGAAGATTATTTTAATGGTTTGCTCAGTATTTCTAGGTAAGAAATAAGCTGAGGAATTTCAGAATATTCTTTTCTTCTCTGGTGTATATTTTCAAAGATTATGAATGTGGGAATCGTCATGGCATGTATTTTATTACCATGCACATTACTACAACGTGTCTTCCAAAGGTTCGGGGAATTACTATAAAAATGACTTACGCAAAACTTATTTTCCAACGTAAAACAATTGCTTTCTATTTGCACACTAGTTCGCAAAGCGTTCTGCTCTAAAAGAGTAACGGCAAAATTCCGTACTACATCCTGTTGACGCATACTGTTCTAATTCCCTGAATGCTTGAGTTGTCTCATTCGATAAAATACTTACTTCCCGAATAACTATTTGACAAGTAGTTTTCATTTTGTTTATATTTGCTCTTGATTGAACGAACTGAAAATGCCCCCAAATACCGAAAATTTTACAACACTTCGTCTTGAACAGCAAATATAAAATTTGAAGCCGTTATTAAATAGTTTTGCTGACAAAAAAAACAAAGGATCCTATGAGAATAAGCCGTAATTGCAGATTGTAATAATTAAAACAAGAAGTGAATTCATGGCAGCAACTTTTGATATTAATAGGATCAAGACTCGAACATAAAAGAAAAAATGAAAAATAATGCAATTGAGAATCCTGCAAGCGATTTATGAAAATTATGAAAAAAAAACTCTAATAGAAGAAAACTATTTGATTATGTGACCGGAAAACATAAGAGTATTTGTTCGACAAAGAATTACATGCAGGTCGAGTTAGGGTGAAGACACAGGAGAGAGAGAGAAGGGAGTGGAGGAGAGCCTCAAAAGTGATTCGAGGTAAGAGAGGTTGATAATGAAGGCTAAGGTGGCTTGGGTAGTAGTGTTCTTAAAGAGGAGGAGAATGAGGATGTCATGTTGATTGTGCTTATGAGAGTGGGGCTGCTGGCGATGACATTGAAGACGCTGCTGCCATTTATGATGATAATCATTGTACGGATAGTGTTGATGATCCTTGTGATCAGGATCATGGTTGATGGTGACGGGGTAATACTAGATAGTGTTGATAGTCGTTCAAACAGTGCTACTGTCGTTGACAAGATTAGAGGCGATGGATTGGCTTCTACTGTTAGCGAGTAAGATGATAATCAGGCTGATTACATAAAGACTGTTCAGAAGATTAAGCTGATGGAAGATAAAAGTTTATTGATAGTGGTAATGGAAGTGGAGGTAATAGTGGTATAGGCGATGACCCTAGAACTATTAATGGTGGAAGTAATTTTAGTGGTAACGAAGACAGCTGGAATTGTTGGCTGAATGACAGGTATGCTAACTGCTTTGAAGTTGGGCCTTGTTGCTGATAGCGGTTAACGATGACAAATAATTAGGACCATGAGGAAGAACGACAACGATAGTAATGATGATGATGGTGATGATGATGAAGAAAATAGTTATGTAGATGATGGTGATGATGATGAAGTTCGAAAGAAGGCTTGTAGCATAAAAATGATGGAAGGAAAAACAGAGAAAAAGAAGCAACAGAAACTGCACACCCAGAAACATCGCATAAAATATATGACGTGGTTGGTTGGTTGGTTGGTTGGTAAGAGTTGTGCAGGTAGTGAAGGTGCATGTCGACCTTTATCAAAGGAATGAAATAGATGATGAAATAGAGGACACAACAGAGAAACAGATATAAAGAGTTTCTCATCCTTTCAAATTTCCTTTCATTTTCTTCGTTTCACGATTTCTTTGGCTTACTTATTTTTTTATTCTGAAGTTTCTTCTTTTTATCCTTTTATCTTACTCTTTCGTGTCCCTTTCTCTTTTCACTTATTTATCTGTTTATCTTCCTCATTTCCTCATTCTACTTCTCGTTCTTTTCCTCATATCCTTATAAGCAGTTGCTTATCCCCTTCTCCTTAACCTCTGATTCAACTTTTACCAAAGGGACATTCCAGCGTGCCAATTATTGAATGTAAGTTCACATATGAACAGAAGGAAAATTACAGACCAAATCTTATGAAGTAGTAAAACGCTATTTCAAATTCATCCAGAATAAGTGAAACTGGTGCGACCCCACTTTTCATTAAAAAGCAAACACACACATACATGCATATATATATGCGTGTGTGTGTGTGTATATATATATATATATATATATATATATATATATATATATATATATATAGAGAGAGAGAGAGAGAGAGAGAGAGAGAGAGAGAGAGAAATTTTGGAAATGCTCGTACAGACAGAAACAATAATTAGACATCCAACTGGTTTTCACAAAGAGCTGGTAAAAATTGTACTAATTTATAATATATTTATTTTCCAGAATTTCTAGTTTTTTCTAAAAATAAAACATTAAGTGTCTACAAATCCAGGCGGAGAAAATGTAGGGTTATCTTTTTTTTTCTACCTATTATTATCTTTTAAAATGGCTGCCACTCTGGATACAAGTAAAAAACGAAGATCTGTTATCGAATTTTTCTTTTGGAAAGAAAATGTGTTGCAAGCATTCACAGTAGGTTACTGAATATTTAAAGAAAGCTGCACTTGGTGTAAACACAATAAAGAAATGGCTCGATAGAGTTTGATAATCTTCGAGAAAAGGAAGAAACTGGCCTTAGTGGCAGGCCAGTTGCTGTGTTAATGAACATAAGGCCAAATAGGTTGATATTCTCATTAAAAAAGAGAGAAGAATCATTATTGAAAACATTCAGTGAAGCTATTTGCAGTGTCTGTGATTTAGTGCATTATCTCAGCTACGCAATGTCCTACGCAAAGTGGCATGATTTCATGAATAAGCAGTGAATGCTTTTTTTTCTTTTTTATTATTTCACCCTAATCAGGGCAATAAACCACTAAAGCGCAAGGGGGGTAACGCCTTGCGCCTTAGTGGCTTTATAAACTTGTTAGAGAATATGAGAGAGAGAAACACTATTAAGGAGAAAGAAAAATAAAAGAACAATAATTGAAAAGAGAGCACATAATGATTGACATTATCATTAAAGTTTTGAAGATCAAAGATGAGTGGAAATCAAGCGAGAAATATGAGAGAAGAAACTGTTCGCATAGAACTTACATTTAACCATTTCATGTATAAAATGGTGAGACCATGTCGCCAAACTATTACTGCGCTTAAATTCATAAAGTTTAGGTTCCATAGATGAAAGTGACTGAAGGCGAGATGCCAGGTTAGCACAAATGGCATTGCAGATTCTTTTGGGGATTCATCTGTAAATATATAGCAGGAGCACATGACCATATGTGGCAGAAATATTTAAAGTGTGGATGAATGGTAGACTTATAAATATGGCGAGAAAAGTTGTCTAGCACGACTGAGTGAACAAACTTTCCTAACACCAGATTTAACAATTTATTCAATGTAATCTTTCTACTTCATGTCAGCGGAAAACGTTACCCCGGGAAGTCGCATTATGTCACTATCCTGGAGGTTAGCATCAGCCATACCTATGAAAGATAAAAAGTGTTCTCTCTGACGATTAAAAGAGAACAATTTCGTTTTGGACGCATTAAAATTAACACGCCATTGCGTATCACAGATTGTGGGAAATTTTTAAATCAGTTTCTGATTTGACCTTATCGAACTGATCAGACTTACTATTATGACAGGACTAAATAGGAGTATAATAATAATAATAATAATAATAATAATAATAATAATAATAATAATACCAGTCCTCAAAGATACCTGGAAATTACAGAAGACTGGATGATGATTTGCGTCAAAGAACATGAAAGAAATAAGAAACTTTATTCAGTAATAAAGGAAGCCAACAAATTTTAAAGGGAATTTCAAGTTGCTGAAGAATTGCAAATAAACCATAATAGCGGCAAAGAACCTAAAGTTCTAAGTAAAAAAGTTCTAAAGTAGAAATCAAAAGCAAATGCAATGTACCAAAAGCAGAAACGATGGCAAGATAAGTCTCTTCATGGTCAATGCTTTGCCTGTACTAAACAAGTTGATGTAAGCAAACCCCGTACCCATCAGTGATTAAAAGCTGAAACCGAAGATTTTTTTCTTACTGCACAAGACCAATGCTTGCTGACAAAAAATTACCAAGTATAAATACTGAAAAATTGTGTTGACCCCAAATTCAGATTCTGTGATAAATATCCAGAAACAATTGACTATCTTGTATCAGGTTGCACAGTGCTAACCCCAACTGAATATAAAACTTGGCATGATAGAGGGCGCCAGCATCTGCACTGGAAAATATGCAACTTTTACGGGAAGGAAACTGGTATGAACATCATCCAAACTCGGTTACATGAGTGTTCTGAGGTGATATTCTATGAGCCTATATCATGATTTGTTTTCATTTTCAATCAGTTTACTAATTTCCTTGTTAAATTTTTGTATTTCAGTAATTATTTTCTGTTCGTTTATTTTTTTCGTATATGTCGGTATCGTTGAGTAGTGTATTAATTTTTTCTATGTAACTATTCTTGTTCATGATCGCAATCCCAGGCCCTTTGTCAGAGGGGGTGATGATGATTTCCTTATTTTTTGATAGGTTCCTAGGTTGCATTTAGGTATCTCTGTGGTAACGTATTTTTGTTGTTGGCAGAAAATAAAATATGAATATGTTATTATATAGAGATTTAATACAGCCACGAATATGTTAATATATACAGCTAATATAGTCTGGTTCTAATAAATTATAATATATCGAGCTCAATACGATCATAGGTTACAAAAAGGGGGTATGTCACTAGTATGACTTGTGGTTGTAAATAAGTGTTGCCAATAGGCGAACTGAACAAGTCAGGCCATAAAAAAGTGGAACAGGTCTGGAATCATGAGGACCAGGAAAGTTGTGAAACCTCCTGCAGAGCCTATTGAATAGCACATGGGCATTATTTGGACAGACAAAATTTTACTGCAAGAGAACTGATTGAATAATGTTCAATAATGTTCATTGATGTCTCGACAAACACCAATGTTGAGCGCAAATTCTAACATAGAATCCCAGACCATGAAGTTAGGGGTTAAGATGTGTCCAGTAGGGGAATATACTCTGGAAGAAGTCGCTTCCCATGTGTATGTTGCACATGCAACTGACCATCACTTGCATGGAGGGAGATCCTGATATCATCATTGCACACAAAAGAGCATAATTCGATTTTTCCATGTTAACCTTTCGAAACACCAATGGAAACGATGATTTTTGATGTGAGTGGAAGTGTGGTTAGTGGCAGACATCACCTTTGACAACACAACAGTTTTTGTTTAGACTCTTGGAGTCCTAATCTGTGTTATGGACAGTGTTGGGTTCACCACTATACCCCTTACAATGCCATCTTGATGTGTATCTGTATTGCGTGTCTGTTCAGACCTGGTCTCCAGATATAGAAAGGTTAACTGAACCACCAACATCGAAACACCAAAGATGTTTCACGTCCCACACACAAGGCGATTTTCTGTAGACCAATCATTCTCTTGATTGTCAGTTCAACCCCTCTCAAACGCTTCTAACTAATCAAAAGTATCACATGTGCCTGTCTGATTCATGACCCCTATTAGCACTAAACTCTTTCATCACACTGAACCTTATCGCAGCTTGTATTACCATCTAAAGCCCACACGTACACGGTACACTGGCATGTTTTTTACAATATCACAAGATCGACAACGTCTTTTAAGAATATTTACTACCCAATAACATGCAAATACTGTATCGTAATTCAGAGTGCTGCCATATAGGGGACAGTCCCGTCGTACGAGACGTATGAGGGTCGAACAGTTCAGTTTTTAGAACAAAACTATCAAATTACACATACATCTAAATTGGTTATGGTGATAAACGCTTAATTTGAATTTACATATCATTTGGATAGGTCTTACAGTGTAAAACTGCATTCCTAAATCTTTTTACTGATTGTTCGGAAGACATTAGTAAATCCATCTTCGTAGCAAATGAATGCAAATTCAATCATAAAATCGACTTAATGAGATACATTACTAAACATATCCAGATTCTAATGAATAGAGCAAGAATTATAATTGGACAAGACCGGTGCGTGCGTGCGTGCGTGCGTGCGTGCGTGCGTGCGTGCGTGCGTGTGTTATTTTTTAAGCCAGTGGAACAAGAAATGCGATCTTTATAATCAGAATGATACCAGAACGAGCAATACAAATGCACAATAGCGTATACCTATGTTTCATGGACTACGCAACGATCTATTTGAACTAGCCAGGAAAACTTTATTTGGGAAAGATATAAAAAAAACATGCAGAAAATGTACTAAATATATAGCCTAATATAAGCGTACTAATAGAAAACGAACTGGGTATGTACGCAAAAATAGAAAGAGGAATAAGACACGATTTATTTAACCTCCACAGCGAGAATTAAAATTCTGACCGGGATTCCTTATTGGCGAACACAATCCTAACAAAATAATATACGCAAATGACACCGTCGTGTTGATAGCAAACACAGAAAGAAAAATAGTCAGCAAGTGGAACAACCTAAGATGTCTGCTAGAAACTGGTGGTTTCAAAATGAAGCAAGTGCAGACATCTAGGAAGTATTAAAACAGACAACGCAAAATGTGACACTAAAAATCCGAATAGATATTGGCATAGCAAAAGATGCCTTTCAAAAGTTAAACAAAGTATTAAAAAGCAGAAGAGTTTAGAAACAAAAAAAGATTTCTTAAATGATACGTAATGTCAGTCATCCAATATAGCGGTGAATACAGGACAATTTCCTCACAGATAAAGAGGAGATTTGAAGCAAAAGACATGCAGTTCTACAGAAAGATGCTGAGAATATGGACGGAGCACGTGAGTAAGGATGAAGATTTCAGAAAAATGAAAACAAAGAATCAGAACGAAGCAGTTCAATTTTCTTGAGAACATATTGTGAAAAGGGTGTTTGACACTTGCAGGACATATTGAAGGCAATCGCAGTAAAGTGAAATAGCGAGTAAACTATATCTAATAGGCCTGTAAAAATGGATGACATAACAGGGAATAGGTGATAGTAAAAAGATAAACGTTGCTAAAAGCTCCAAAAGAATTTGTGGAGAGCCACGTTCACCCACATCCTGAAGGGACGCATCAGATAAAAGAAAGTAAAATCGGAATTTCCAGAACTGATAACAGAGAAGTGATACGCAATGTGCCATAAAGTCTCCAAATAGCTCGGCTAAGGCTTAAATTCAGAGTTGTCCTTCTCCAAGACATAATGCCAACCAAGACTAGGAGAGCCCAGTCTGCCTTGCTATTTAACCCATTAGAGGAAAAAAGATGGATACATATCCATCCCAAGGGTATTTTTTACGAAAGTGAAAGGATCTTCAATCGGTTGTAGACTGGGACAGGAATTGGCTGGCTAACTTTAATGCCTCTAAAACAAAACTGCTCTCTATTACTCACCACAGGGAACCCTCCCTGCCTCCCATTAGAATGTCTGATGCTTAACTCCACGAGAGCACCTGTTTGCGACTGCTTGGTCTCACACTGTCCACTGAACTGAGATGAAACAATTATATTGAATCAATTGCTTCATTCACTGCAAGGAAAGTTGGTTCCCTGTGTCTTGCCAAAAAGTTTTTCTCGCCCGAGTCCATACTTCAAATCTTCAAATCAACCATTCGCTCTTGCATGGAGTACTGCTGCCATATATGGTCTGGTGCCCCCACTGTTCGCCTTAAGGCCCTTGACAAGATCCAGAGACGGATATGCAGTGTGGTTGGTCCTGATCTGGCATCTCGTCTACAGTTGCTCTCTCACAGATGTGCCGCCGCGTCACTCTGTCTTTTCTACAAATACTGTCACGGTAATTGATCCTACTTTCGCTAGTTCTCTGACTGCATGAATTTAAGCGTGCTACTAGGCTGGCATCACGGTCCCACTGTCGAAACGGTTAAATGTGGCCGTCTCTTCTACTCCAATAGCTTCATGTCTCGCACCTGCCGTCTGTGGAATTCCCTTCCTATTACTTGTTTCCCTGATAGCTATAATCTCCAACTTTCAAATGTAATGTTAATTGACATCTCCAGATGTCCTGACCTCTCTCCTGTCCTTCTCTTCATCCTTTCCTCCATCACGCCTCTTTACTCTCGTTCCCACTCCGTAACCCCTTGCTTGGGATGAAATGCTTTAAAAAATTAAATATCCTGGAATTCGGACACAACAGGCAGATTTTTTATTCCGAGGTGCTAACCGTTTATCAATACATATAATCAGATGAGGAACCTAAAACCTAATCTTGTACGCTATATATTTCTACATCAACATTTATACAGACATATTGCTGTTTGACATAAAAAGAGAAAATTATTCATAAACGAGAAGAATGAAAACACGGTTTTGTGCATATACAAAAACACATCAGTATGTCCGAAGCCTAACACATTATCTAAATTTTGGCTTGACATTTTCCGTGTATTATCTATGGAAGTTTAAATGAATTGGAAACGATGAAGGTTATGCTGAAAAATAAACATTTATTATGTGAAATAAATGTTTTTCAGTATTAGGTGACAGACATTGATGTACCTCCATACATAACTTAACTTGTAAGTAAGGTATTGACAGGATGCAGAACGATAATCTTTCAAACTCTAAATTATTTAGCGCAATGTAAAAGTTTATCACCTACGGGCATTTCATTGGATAAGACTCATAATGCACAAGGAATTTCAATTTCAAACAATTACACCCAATATATAAATTACAGTGAAACAATCTTATCAACAAAATATAAGTAAATACCACAAAATAAATGTAATATTTATCCATTGCTGGTGAAAATAACTGTTTCAGAAATTAATAGGTTTTTCATTTCAGTTTTCTCATATAGCTAACATTTGATAACTTATTTTTATGCGTTTCATTTTAAGGTCAACGTCGAATCCTAGAAATGTTACGAGTGTTAATTTTTGTTTTACTAACAGATGAACCTTGTCAAATAAACAGTAACATATGGTTTAACATATGAAAAAAGACATTTTGAAACATAATATATTCTGTAAAGTTTTATGACTTTAGTTTTAGCAGGAAGCTTCAGTGTACCTCATATGAAGAAGGTTCTTTCCTATTTTCAACAGATTACTAGCGGCCATCACTACTTATTTCATTTATAACAGCAAGGATCTTGAAACTTTCACCAGTACTGAGGGCTTAACAAATATATGAGACTGTGGCATTTGATCAAATTATCTACTAAGAAAATCGATAAAGAAATTAAGAGTTAAGGCCAAGTCAAATTCTTAGGCGATCATTTTCGTTACTGTCCTTACTGTTAAAACCTTAATATAGATATTTAATACTTATACTGACTAGCAATGGAAGTTTCCACTAATTTTGATCAATATTTTTCATGGCAACATTTTTTATACAGAAATCTGCACATGTATATATTTCGGGTATTATAAATGCTGCTTAGGTAGGCGTGTGCTGATATAACCGCGTTGGTGGATTATGATAGAGATAGAGAGAGATAGTAAAAGAGATAGAGAGAGATAGTAAAAGAGATAGAGAGAGATAGTAAAAGAGATAGAGAGAGATAGTAAAAGAGATAGAGAGAGATAGTAAGAGAGAGAGAGAGAGAGTAAGAGTATATGTATGAACTGCAATGTTTACAGTATCTGTATAAAGCGTGTTCTGTCATCGTTTATTCTTCTGTGGTTCGAGCATATGTGCTTGACAATCAAGTTTTATTTCCAATGCATGTTCTTTTTTGTAATTTCTAACCTTAGGAATTGAATCAGTGCTTGCAGCCTTGTTTTCAGTTAAAGAAAAAAAAAAAAGATTTACAAATCCGAATAGACGATAAATCAAATTCTTGTTACTCTATTTAAACTTTTTCTGTTCAGACGAGGCAGCCACTTTCCTCTTCCTCCTCGGTCTCTTGTTGCCGTTAGTTTCCACTCCTATTCACCAGACACCGCCAAATCGATGTCGCACAATTAAACACAAACTTGGGTAAGAGCAGGAAAAGATTTTGCAGAAGTTATTGGCTGACGACCTGCAGCTTGTCTACAACTACTGGCCTTCCATATGACCTAGACGGATTCCTCTTTAACGATTAGGCAATCAAACATATAAGTAATATAATTATTACAATGAAATGAGTATTTAACTCCATAAAAGGGATATTTGTATCTGTTACAATATTTATGGGAATAAAATCAGCAAATATTTTCGAACATATGTTGAATAATGATTTTTAATGTATTTAAAAATAATGAATGAATGAATATTCTCAATGAGATAAAATATTTCAGTGTCTTTCGAAATGGTTGCCTATAAAAAGTACAGTTGATTTGATTCACACTATTTGTTTTATCTGCAAAAATAAAATCTATTCTAACAAGTTATAATAACAAACACATT
>OZ038482.1:67705938-67888438 GCA_964036315.1 Acanthosepion esculentum
CTCTTTGTAATTTATTTAGTATAAAACTAATTTTACAGAAACTTCCTTGGGGAAGATCTAAACTCTTAAAAGTACTACTCTACAAATAGCGATTTCTGCCAATATATTTTGCAATCCTAAAAAAAAAATTACTTTGAAATATTTACAGCAAAATATAATTAAAAGAAATGAAGAAGTCTCGGGCTTAACTGAACGAAAGTTTTCACTTTCGATTGTACAGTTGACCTCGATATCAAAGTTGAATGTTGTGTTCCAGCTGAAGTGAACAAATCAACCGACAAATACCAACGATATTGGAGATCAAATTTGGTAGATGATATCAACGTTACTACTGGTCGTAAAACGCACCTCATACATAAAACTCGAATATATTTTAAACTTTCTGAAAACTGTCAGTATTAGTAAAAAGTCGTTATTCTGTGGTTATATCTAATCTCTGAGACAACTCGATTAGTCTTATTCCTTTCTCAAACATTTCATCGTTTTATTTTTGTATTTTGGCATTATCTTTAGAAAATAAATTCTATAGTGCCCAACTTTTAACTTCTATATTTATATACGTATTTAGTGCTAGCAAAAAGTTTAATTCCAGGAATGCTTTCAAATATATATATATATATATGTGTGTGTGTGTGTGTGTGTGTGTGTGTGTTATGACGAAATGTTAATGCCTCTATTTTAGTGCATTGAGATAGGATACTGAACGCGGTATTAAGTCAGTCATCTTGCTTTCCATTTAATAAGCTCTTCTTGGGGATGTAATAATTTCTTTTTTTTACCGAAAATTCCTTCGTTTATTTGCAAGCATAAAATAACAAAAATATTGCTAATCAAAACGAGAAAAGCTTGGTTCTGTGATAGAAAAATGTCATGGGATCACGTGAAATATTTTTGCAGCCAACCCCTCGGTTGTGTGTCTGCTTGAACCACACAGCTTGGCGCTTATTAACGCGCATCAACTTCTATTAATACTTGCCTACAAAACCTCTGCGGCTTTCAGGCACTGTTACTGTAAAATAGTAATTAAATTCCTATAAATATAAAATAAAAACAGAAGGAAGAGAGATCTCGGAAGAGGAAGGATGACACTTTTAACTTTCACCATTCATAAGATGTAGATGAAAAGACACAAGATATCATTCAGATCATGACATGGGCATGATGACTAGAAAGTTAGTCTTGATTAATTCCCTCCTGTAAGATTGTTTCCTCATTGAGTAGCTCAATATTGTAGTAAGCTTATTTGACAAATAATATTAAAATTGCTATTTGTTTTCCACTATAAAATTGTAGAATGGGGTACTCGATATGTCATATGCTTGCATTTTATGGCGTCTCATCCAAAGATTCTCCGACAAAATTGACTACTGCTGCCAAGTGCATCTTTTTCTTTCCACACTCTTAATGAAATGAGGAGGTCCTGTCTCAGGCCTGAATCCCTAGTCACCATGTATCAAATATATTCTTAACTTGAATATATCCTATTCTTAGCTTGTTCAAAGCTAGAAGAAGATGCGCTGTTCATCAATTTAGATTCACGACGTTTCAAGAATCTATCTCTTGTGTACTATTTGGGAAAAGAGAAAATTTTCAAATGAATCCTCGTTTTTTGGGGTTTTTTTTCGAAGAGCCGATAAGGATATTTGTAGTCAAGAAATTAGTACGAATTGCCTCGAGTCCATTATCAAAACAGGATAGGAATTCTATGTTTGTGTCATGTCGGAGCCTGAAATAAAGAAAATATTCAGAAAGAATAAAGAAGATTTTGGGTTTCTTTTTCTTTCAATGTTTTGAATGCATCTTGCTCCAATATTCCAGAAGTGAACAGTTTTGACAAATTCATTATCTGAAAAAAATATCCTAGTTGCAACTCGATTAACTTTTACTTTGCATAAAACAGTTTGCGATTGTTTATATTATTGAATAAATGCTTGATTCAAATTCGATGTTTATTTACTTTAATGGTGACCCGCTAAAAAAAGACTCGTTTAAGCTGTAACTTAAAAAATCACGAAACCTATTTTAAAAAGAAATATATTTATAAAGCTGAAAATAATGCTATTTTAGGAAAAAGCTCAACTGAATAAATAAATAATTCAGCATTGATAAAGATTTCTTCGCTGTCATGTTTTTTAAACATTCACTGAATAATATTATCACATACGTGCTCATTTACTGTTTTAGGTTTAAGATGCGAAGGTTTTGTAGATTATTTGCCTAAAATCCAGTGTTGTGTATTTTTATAATGTCTAATGAAACCTGCAAAATCTAAAATGCATCATATGGGCTCATTTCTGTTGATGTACATGCAAAACCTTATAAAGATTTATATCGAACAGGTTACATCTTGCCTTGAATAGTATGCAGGTGTCTACTGTTCCACTCTAGCTTCAACTCTGAAGCCAAAAAAGTTCAAACACTTTCATTCTCTTTTCTATTTCGAGTGATAAAGCACAGGTACCGCGTGCTTCTAAACATCAAATGAAGAAAAAATAATGATTGTATTGCATAACAGCAAATCTCTCATGTAATCCAGCTCTCTCACTAGTATTTTTAATGATTTTAATAATGTTGTCGTCTAGATGGTTTCAATTCTTCTTCGAGTATTACATTTTTCAACTTCTTTGACAAAACTCTTCAGTACTATGTCAGTATTCACAACAATGTTGGGTACTACTGTCCCATTCAAATTCATCAATTTTTCCAATTCTTTGTTAAGGTCCAAATATTTGTCAAGCTTTTCAATCTCTTTCAGTTTTTCTCGAACCCGGCACCATTCATTATCTGGCAGATTTTCTTCTCAGTTTACGATGATGATGTTTTGTCTACTGGTAAACATTTTAAGAATCCATAAATTTAACTGTAGAATATTTTTTAATTTTTGAAAAACATTAAATGAAAGTGCTAAATATTCAAACTTATACATTTAAATAAATACGTGGATTTATACTAAATGAAGATGCCATTGTTCACGCAAGTACATTAGACTTTTTTCAAGTCTCTCTCTATATTTCCATACGAGAAACAAAATATATAGAAATGCATAAATATAAAGAATTGCCGTAAAGCGACGGTTACGGTATTAGTTTCGTGAACCATTGCACGACTTTCATTAGGTGCATCTCTAATGTGATCTTTCTTCTACCAGATGTGGCGTCTTCAAACTCCATAAATGCAGACGATTTAAACATAATCACATCACTAGTCTATGCTTACGTTCTCCATATCGCGAAAGTATATATCTATTTAGAGGAAGATTGTGCAGTGAAAATAACATCCAAGTATAAAGAGCTCGTCTGCTTTGAAGAACAAAATGCTGGCCCCTTACCTACACTCGAACTCCGATAACGGGCACTCGTATGAAACTACATCAAATACCAGGTAGACTTGTGGGTACAAGCTAGCTCGCTAGCTTGCTAGATTGATTGATTTCATACACAATATTACATATATATTAAAGTTCACATGCCATATATTTACGCATCAATGTGCGTGCAGACAAATAGAATAGTCCCTACAATATTACATACGACATTGAAATATTAATCCTTACGTTTGAAATTCATTTTCATATGTAGATACGGATGTAGAGAATCATGCTTATACAGATGCATTTACATACACAAATACATTCAAGAATCTGACATTTTACGTTAAACCCATTGAAAATAAAAATAAACTTTATTCGACATTTTCACCCCAACTAAATTATTTTTGAATAGTTTGTCTGTCCATTGAATTTGTCAGCTGTTCACAATTGATTTGCTTATTGCATTTTAAGTTTTCTACGTCAGCAGCCAAGGCAAAGAAAGACAAAGATTAGTCAATTGACTGAGCAGAATCAGTGACGACGATCGGTTGCCAAGGTCCGAAATTGATCCGCTTGTTGCTAAGAGCTTCACAGCTTATCTGAAAATTGAATCACGTCACACACGCAGTAAAAGAAAAAGCGCAAAATGTTCTTGCCAACAGCCGACTAACACGTACACGCAGTTATGAATATGAAAAATATTATTCGCATGTCGGCACTAATATGAGTCACCAATAAATAAATAAATATTAGTATTTCTTTTAAAGGCCTGCGCGTTGAATATGCTTCCTATCATTTACATAAACCCATTACATTTCCCAAAACTCTGAGTTTATATTTGCTAGAACTGGCAGATATGGATTGAGGGTTAATTTATTAAATTAGATTCATTGTTTTTGTTTTAATATTGATCTCACAAGTAACGCTTGACATAAGTATGAAGTGCACTATTTGACTCAATACTGCGTCATTTTCATTCAAATTCTCTTTGTTTTATTTGAATATTTTATTGAAATGGATAAAGATAGTGGATGCTTACACTCCACTCATTGCATACAAAGTAAATAATTTCAGCTCTGAGTGAAGTGCGAGTTAACATTTCCCGATATTCCCCAGTTATGTATTTTTGCTTTCTAATTTGAAGTTTTTGATTTTTAGTTTTGATGTTTGAAGTAACAATAACAGCTCTGACGCTGTGAGATGAGACGAGACTTTTATTTAAAAGAAGGATTCGTATGTGTAGGACAGCGGTCTAAACTTTAATAATATTCAAAAGGCCGTGTGAACGCCCTGATGACCAGAAATAAAACAGAACCAGGAAGGTTCATTAGAAGAGATTTGATTTTCAACAGGAATTTGGAGGAAGATGTGCGACTAGAATATTACAAAAGAGGAAATATATATTAATGGAAGAAAATGAACAACAAAGAGAATAAAGTGTTGTAATAAAAATATCACAAAATAATGGAAAATTCTCCAACAAACAAAATTATAAAATATTACAGAAAGAAATGAAAGAAAAATTAAAAAAGAATACCTCAGAAGAATCCTCGAAATAAAATAAATATCACGAAATATAAAAACTAATGAGCAGGTTCTATAATTATGCCTACCAGTTTTAACATAAACGAGACAAAAGATAAACTCAAACTGCTGTATCGACAGAGTGGAAAATTAATGGCGATCCATATGTTACGATCTATTGCAGAAATAGTGTTGATCGGCCGCACATAGAAAAAACAAAGAATTAGAAAAATTATTCGTTTGCATAGAATACTGGGCTTAAAGTGGTTAAAAGACTATACAAAACTGATTAAAGTAACAATAATGACAGTTGGAAATTACAAAAATGACAACTAAATGAATTAAAATTTGAAGTGAATTCAGGAGATATATTTTCTGTTAAATAACCGATAAATGGTTGTACAGAAGGCATTTGAATAAAGAAACGCAATGATTAATGGTATCATTTCAAAGCAAGAGTATTAGAAGTACTTATCAAACGTCGCCTATGAAGAGAAAAGGGTGAAACAGTGAAATATAATTAATAATTGCAGCTAATTGTAGTAGAACTGTGCAAAAATAAAAACGACTGAATGAAAACCAATTCAACTATTCAAGCATGCAAACAAATGACACAAGAAGCGTTGAAAATAATAAATGTTTATTTAATTCGGACAGATGACACAATCGAGACAGTCAAATATTAGTTATAATAATCCCAACAGATTATTAAATGAAAACAAAAGTTAAATATGCATGATGGGTACGAGATTATTTCACACATTTTTAATTTATCATTTTCCAGTACTTATCTCTACATTTCCTTATAAATAATCACTCATGAAATAAAGAGAATTGATAAAATCCATTCTAAAGAAAAGGAATCTAAATTAAAGCTTTATTCTTTCAAGCTTTTAGTAATTCAAAAGATAAAATATGAATTATTGCTAAATGTCTACGGTAAAAAAATCAGTTTATGTATTGAAAAATTTAAACATTATTGAACAAATAGTGAAAAAAGTTCGTATTATGAAATATAAAACGCGTTTCTTTATGCGTATGTATTCACATGTGGACATGCAAATGCTTATCGATTTAAACTAAAATAATTATATATATATATATAGAGAGAGAGAGAGTGAGAGTGAGAAGGAGAGCGAGAGATACATATAATTAAATATATATATATATATGTGTGTGTGTGTGTGTGTGTGTGTGAAAAAGTAAGTTAACTCCTAAGATAATATTTAAAATAATTGTCTCTTTTTTTCCAGATAATCAACAAATCTTAATTAAACTATATATTCGTTAAGAAAAAAACTTTATTAAATAAATTACAACCACTTTCAAAAAATTTATCAAGCTGGAATAAAAATATTAATTAAAAATTAAGATGTAAGTGAACCCTTACATTTACACTCTGTATTTTTGTTTTACATGTTTGCCAGTGCAAATAATTTTTTGTGCAGATAAAAATCAAAATGACACGTGCTCATTTTTTTTTTTTTTTTGTAAGCTTCGTATATTGCAGTTAAACAATATGCATGCAAAAGTGTGCAGTTAGAGACTAAATTTTAAAAAAATATATGCAAAGATCAAAAGCACTTCCCGAACCTTTAAAAAAATAGCATAGTTGAAACCTATAATGATGGAGAAGGCTACAAAAAGCTATTAAAACGATTTGGAGTGCACTTCACCATGCAAAAAAATATTTATAAATGGAAGGCCTTTGGTATGACGGCATCACAATCAAAAAGTGGTCATCCGCAAAAAATAACAGCAAGTGCAAGTTGGCATCTAGTTCGGCAGGCCCAGGCAAATCCTGCTGTGACTTTTTCGTTTCTCGATTTCTCACTGGCCAATGTCGGAATCAACGTGCATATATCTACGGTTCGACGAAATCTGAACAATGCCGATGTTCATGACACAATGCCTAGACAAAGCCAGCCACTGAGCTTACGAAATAAGCACAAGCATGCTCGCCTCAACTATGCCAAAGATCACATTAATAAGCTAGAAACATTCTGGAAAAAAGGTTTAATGGTCGGATGAGATGAGACCAAGCTAGAGCTTTTTGGGAGAAACAATAGGTGGGATATTTGGGGATCTCCTAATACGGTTCTTGAAGAAAACAATTTGATAACAACCATTAAATATGGCGGTGACAGCATTATAATTTGGGGATGCTCTGCTGCAGCTGGAACAGGCAAAATAGTACGCATTGATATCACAGTGGACTCTACAAGATACCAAGCAATTCTGAATAAAAGTGTTTTGTCCTCGGTTCAAAAGTTTGGTTTAAATCGAGACTGGCACTTCCAACAGGACAATGATCTGAAGCATCAAAGCAAATGCACAAAAGAATGGCTTCGTAAAAAGAAATTTCAAGTCTTGAAACGACCTAGTCAAAGTCCTGATTTAAACTCAATTGAAAATATATGGTTCAAGTGAAAGAAGTCAGTACATGAAAGAAACCCAGGTAATGAGAGTTTTGCCAAGAAGAATGGTCAAAAATCGGCACTCACTACTGCCAGAAACTTCTTAAAATTTATGGAAAATGACTGGTTGACATTTTAACCTCAAAAAAGGAGAAGTCACCAAATATTAAATGTAAGGGTTCATTTACTTTTGCATTTCTTAATTTTTAATTTTTAAGTGGCTGTAATTGATTTAATAAAGGTTTTTCTTAATGAATGTATAGTTTAATTAACATTTATTGATCATCTGGAAACAATTAAAAAAAAAGAATTATCTTACTTTCGCACAGCACTGTATATATACACAGTATGCGCATATTGCAGTATGATATTGTGTAAATGTAAAGTGCAATATATATTACATATAACTGTACGTGTGTGTGCGTATAAATGCCTATTATTGAATGCACACACATACACACACACACAAAAAAATGGGAAAAAAAAGTCCCTGATTTAAAATCCTAGAATACCAAACGCGGGTCTAATACAGATATAGATAAAACAATCACAGAGACGGACAGATTCCGTAAGCAGAAGATGATAAGCGAGTGTAATCAATTTGATTTATGATAACCATTTATCCTCAAAGATCCTAAGACTTTTGTCTCTGGTAAATACCGAGATCCCAAGACTTTTTGCTCACACAGTTTTTTTCTTTCTTTTAGTCAAACTGAAGAAGCCAAAGAAAACATAAACTTTCTCCGACAAAACGTATCTTTGATAAAACAAATTTTCCACGTTGTCTCATCATCTTCACTTTTGTTTCGGATACTATTACACACACGAACACACACACACACACACACACACACACACACACACACACACACACACACATATATATATATATATATATATATATATATATATATATATATATATATATATATATGGTCAAATCACGAATGCACTAGTTCCCATTTAATCACCAAAATTCAAGTAGAGTCATTAGATGGGGTTCGCTCTAGAGAACACCAAAATACCAAAATACCAAAAAGTTATGTTATTGGTTATATAATCGTCATTAACGTCCTACTATCAGACAACTCGAATTTTATGTAACACAAGCAGTCTCCAATTATCATAACTGGTTCTGGTCATTGGATTGAGGCTGTCTGATGCTTAGGGTCCACATAACGCATGGCTATAAACAATAGCATAGGTACCATCGGGTTTCCGGAAGTTGGAGGGGGGATTACTTCATCCTCCGCGGTCTGTTTGGTAGTAGTTCTCGAGCAGCGAGTGGGCAACCATCATCATCATTATATAAAGATTTTGGCTTTGTGATACCTTCGATATGTTATGATTGTGATGTATATGTGCATATATCTTTTAATGTATATCGCAATTATAAGCGTGTGTTATATATATTATCATTATGTAAATATATCGTGTATATATGTATATGTGCGCCTGTATGTGTGTATATATATATGTTATGAGGGTTGGTATTTAAGTTCTCCAACCGCATAAATCAAGGTTTAGGCCAGATAAAATAATGAAGACGGTATCATAATGAAGCAAATTTATTTCTCTTTAAAATTAAAACTTTAGACTTTAACATTTATTTGTACTTCATTTTCTAAATGTTCTATTCACATTTACATTTTGTTCATGAAGAAAGTGTTTACTCCAGCCCCGTATGAAAAATGTTGACCTTTCAATGCATCTTTCAATTTCGAGAAGCACAAGAAAATCTGATAGTACCAAATTGGGGCTGTACGGAGGGTGAGCAACAATTGGTAATTTTGCATTTTGAGTTACTGTGATGCAAAAATAAAATTCTCCTTTCACTCTTATTCTGCAGATGTGTTGTTTGAATCCACCAATGGTTTTCTTGCATTCATACCTCTGTGGATTTCGATTGGCGGACACATCTATCATCAAATACCACATCACTATATACATATATATATATATATATATATATATATATATATATATATATATATATAGAGAGAGAGAGAGAGAGAGAGAGAGAGGACATAGATATCAACATTACTTAGTGACTGTTTCATGCCTCAAGTACTCTTCAATGTCTCTAATCCTTATGCAGACGCATTCTATAGATCAATGGGGACCTATGGAAAGTGGAGGGAATACGGAAACATCCTTCCCAGTCTAAAGGAAATTATTTAGGTTATTTATAGTCCTGCTTTGAGTTTGTTTAATTATTTTATTTCATTTGTATATTTAATTTACTTTTTATATTTCTTTTTTTTAAATCTTCTAATTATTTTCTATTTTAAATGAAGCTTATTAGATTTAGGTTATGGGATAGTCTTTTGAGTCGTGATGTAGTTGTAGGTAACAGAAATAATTTGTCTTCGTGTCTGCATTTGAAGACGAACGCTGATATTTTGTTTTGGAGCTTATATTTTTAAGAAAATGTAATTATTGCTATTTTCTTGTCTAAGCAATTTTTTCTTAAAATTGAGGCGTAGGTATTTCCTTATTTTCCACGTTATTTTTGCTTCATGTTTTTGAGAGAGCTGTGCTATTTGCATATGTCTTACGATATTTTATATGCTCAGCTTTTCTGTTTCCACAGACCTTCTATTATTCCTATATATTTTTCTGGGTTTCATTTAGATCTTACGATAACTTGGTATATTACACTGCTTTTCAAGCTGTTACCGTTTAGTGAGAATTTGGACTTTGTTCTGCAGCTGTTGTGAATGTTTGTGGTTTACTAGAGATTTTTCTGTTGTATTTTCTCATAGTTTCGAGCATGTTTTCGGAGCAATTATAGATAAGATTTAGAGTAATACTACTGAATCTTTTACGCAGTTTTCTTGATTTCGAAAAGTTTTGTCGACGTGTTATATGAATATTTTACCTGTATTTTTTACATTCTTCTACTGTGGATTGAACCACATGACCCACATATAGAAGCAGGAGTAGTGACACATAGTATGATGATTGCTTGGGGTATGAAACTGACAGTTAGCAGGCACTGTCCACACTCTCTATATCTATGGCTTCGTCACCGATATTGAGCACTCTTCCTCTATAAATATTTAAACAAGATAATAGTAAGCACACGCACGCGCACACACACACATATATATATACATACATGTGTGTGTGTGTGTGTATGTGTCTGTGTGCGTATGTGTATGTGTGTGTACTCACACAAGAATATATGTTTACAGGCAGTATCACACATAACCGGGAGTACGCTCAAGTGTATCCTTCAAAAGATGACTCACATCGTTTTTATGAGTGTGCGTCATATGTGTATAGGGATTAAGTGTAAACAAGCGTGTCTTGAAATGTTCACAACTCGACCAAGATCTGGTTATTTGGTCAAATTTTAGGAAGTGATTCAGGTTGAGAACTTCTCAGCAGCCCCTTGTAAATTTTTCCTTATACGTGTTTGACTCAGAAATAGTACACACATATAAAAACAGTCGACAACTGATGCGTTCCCTTTGGAACACTCACACTTACATGTATATGTATAGAGCACACACGCATTCCTGTCTTTAGGGTAAACAAGGATTATAGGACACAATTGCCATTCAATTTAGTGTCATGTACATCCGGTGGGAACGTGACTGATACATGTGGAATTAGATCGCTGTTCAAATGAATGCATTTAAAAGATTTATGTTTCTCAACTGGAGTGATTCTCCAGGTGTGTGTGTGTGTGTGTGTGTGTGTGTGTGTGTGTGTGTGTGTGTGTGTGTGTGTGTGTGTGTGTGTGTGCGTTGTGCTGGGAGATATGAGTGGCAAGGGAAGGTTTACAACCTGGAACCCGAAAATATTGCCTCTTGTGGTATTTCCGTACTGATGCCGCAGGTCTAGCTACGTGCTTCTCTACTGGCGCTGATTAGAGAGAAAGGTAGTGATCATTCACTTGTGGGGGAAGAGCAAGAGCAGATACAGCAGCAATGGAGCAGCCGGAAGTTGAACAACAATGTCGAATACGCTTCAAGCAGAAAATCCGTAGTTTACGAATGGAAATATTTATTAACGTCTGGGCCTCCGCTCGGGAAATTAACCTCGTCAATAGACTCGGCTTTCGACTCTGGTGAAGGAAATTGAAATTTAGGTGCCATGTATTTTTCATTGCAGAACGTGAAAGGGAGGGTTAGGGTTATCTTCGAATAGAAAGATGGGCGAATACAGAAGTAATGACGGCCGACACACTTCCTAAAAATCTCACCAAATGATTAACATCAGAATTTTTGGAAGAGCTTTTCAGCACTTATCTCATAGAGCGATACCTAAAATTCAACTAAAAATCTTCGAGTTTGACTTAGTTAGGCAAACACAGCAGACACATTGGCACTCGATGTACATGCACTCACAGAAAGACAAAACAACTCGACAAAACGCATCTACATATATGTATCTATTAATTTATTGCATATATGCATGCATGTATATATATATATATATATATATATATATATATAAACGCATCTACATATATGTATCTATTAATTTATTGCATATATGCATGCATGTATATATAGATACATATATGTAGATGCGTTTTGTCGAGTGCTTTTATATATATATGTATATATACACATACATTAAGCTAATTCATTATAACATTTATTACCTGTCATTCCCACAAAAAATACTGTAAGCGAACATTGAAATTTGTCTATATTAATGTGAGTGGGTGTGTGTTTATTGGCTTTGCATCTATTGTCTGCAGACAAATACACCTATGCTTTTAAGCACACTATATTTTTATGGAGAATTGTCGAAATTATAATGACATGAATTATAAGAAGAAAACCTAATAGTTTTCAGTATTCAGTCAAATGCTTGAACTATTCGATTATAATCACAATTGTGTGAGTAAATCTATTTGTGAGATCTACAAATAAATGAGCCTGACAACATGCCCTTCTTAGTGTTTCTGCATGACCACACAGAGAAAATGTCTCAGATTTTGTTTTGTATAAATTATAGATTCAGAATTCCTTCTTTAACAAAAATCACATTTTTGTCAAGCATTCCAGTTCATAGATAAGTAATTAATAAATATACGCCATTAACTCTTTCACATTCAATTTGATGAAGTTGCAATTTAGTTTTATTGGGGTAAATTAATAGCTAAATATTTTCGTATCTTACATATGAGTTTATTTTCGAAGATAATTTAATGCAAAATCCTATAATAAACATTGCTTTTAGACAAAATAGAAAAAATATAATTTTTGAAACAACAAATACCATTAAAATCTTACAAATACCATTACAACGGATATCGCCTTTCTGGTTTCACGCTTCCAACATGATTATAATAGTATTTAAAATAAATCTAAAAACACTGAAAAGATTAAGAATGTCTTTCAGTAGCAGAAAAATTATAAGAGTTTGATATTTTATTTTCTAAATGAAGATATAATAATCGGAAAAATAAGTTTATGTTTTAACTCCAGATTCTTAAGTCTTTGTTGAAAAATAAATAGCAGAAATTTACCTATATATATATATATATATATATATAGATAGATAGATAGATAGATAGATAGATAGATAGATAGATAGATAGATAGATATAGATAGATAGATAGATAGATATAGATTGTAAGGTTAGTTTACGAGTCTTCTTGCGTCATTATAAGATGTATTGTACAGTTAGTCGTTAAAGTAAAGAATCTGGTATGAGAATAAATTTCCTCGTTTGTAACCTGAATCCAAGGATATGCGACATATTGTTCGTTACATGTCAACCAGTACAGATAAAAGTCGGTTCATGAGAAAGGGTGACTGTTTCTGAAAGAATGTCGTTAAAAGCAGAAACGACAACAAATAGAGACTGAGTAAGAAATATAACATAGAGAGGATGTCCTTCGTAGATTCATATGGAAATGTATCGCAAGAATAAAAGTACAGGCCTTTTAGCAGCAGCGGCAGCAACAAGTCTCGTTGACACCTAAAAAGTCCTCTCTTACCATCTTTCCCTCATTCTCTTTCTGTCTTTTTGTCTCTCATGGTCATAACTTAATAGAGGGAAAGAAAGAAAAATAGTAGAACGAAAATAGTGTAAAGCGTATATTCAACACCATTTAGTGTATACTGTTATTGTTGCATATATATATATATATATATATATATATATATATATATATATATATATATATATATATATATATATATATATTATGCAGTGTGACATTAGAACATGCACATATCCACTACAAAATTATACATATTTGTTTCAACGTCAAAAAAAGGGATAACTTTTTTAGACGTTTCACCAGGTGGGGAATTATATATATATATATATATATATATATATATATATATATATATATATATATATATATATATATAAGGAAAAGGCTTAATTAGTCATCATATAATCGGTTAAAAATTTATTTCAAGTTATATATATATATATATATATATATATATATATATATATATATACATATACACACACACAGACGCACATATGTATGTATGTCTATATATAACCGTTGAAATAAATTTATAATCGATTAAATGAGGACTAATTAAGACTTTACCTTATTATTTATTTATTTATTTATCTTACTCTGTATAGAAATTTATACATTGAGCTCTCATTGTCGATTTAACTTTTTATTAATTTTATATTGAAATGACCTCATTGGAATAATCCCTACCACCTACAGATTTGGTATTTCATACACACACACACACACACACACACACACACACACACACATACATATATATATATATATATATATATATATATATATATATATATATTAATTTAAAGAAAAACAGACCACTTTAAGGCTCCATTGTAATAATTTATTTCACCAGACTTATTTATATATATCCGTACTTTAGTGCACTCTATGCATGCATAAAAAATTTGTATACACATATCCATACATTTTGTACAAGTTTAAATATATACATACATGTATGTATGCACACACACATGCGCACACAGATAGATAGATAGATAGATAGATAGATAGATAGATAGATAGATAGATAGATAGATAGATATTATAGGCATTCATAAATTTTAAAAATCTTTACTCATATTTGTTGGATTCTCTATTTTTTTCTTTTAGCTTATTTACAGAATCCTATTTTTAGTGTGGTTTTATTTTTATTTCTTTTCACATGCTTACGGATTAATACCGGATGGAATAATGCAAAAAAATTAGATTTTGTAAAAATATCTTTCGAAAGGCAGATTGTTTTATAAGTTAGTTGGATGTAGACTAGTGTTTAAATCTCATAATCCCAAACTTAGAATAATAGATGAAAGTCTTTAAATAAAAATTAATTTACTACTTGGAAAACCTTTAAATCGATTCTTGTACGTTTCCAGATTATAGTTTAATTAACTACAGATCATAACAAGTAGCCAATCATTTAGATTTTGGTGGCTTTAAAAAAAGTTTCAGCTAAGTCTTTCATCATCAACCTTTACTGTATTGGTAATAAGTTACCAGTTGACTAATACTGAATAGAATAAGTGAATTATGAAAGCCGAAGATACCTGTCCTGTGTATACCTTTGGTATCTCATTGAAGAAATGATCAAATTTATATAATCTTCGAATATGTAGTATTTAACATTTTCGACTAATATTGTATATTTTCAAGGGATGAATTGCAGCTGTGGAAAATCATAAACATTCACAAACAACATTCATACTCTTTCCATGAATAACATACGTGTACACATAACTGCACCTTTTGTACGAGTTTCAACAAAAGCAGTAGATTTTTCAATCCCTTTTACGAGTTTTAGGTGTTAAGGAAAGATGCTAAATTGCATGAATGACATCATTCAAAGCAACGATGAATCTAACCAATGTGCATTACGCACTACTTCTGCTTCTGTATTCTGCCTGTCTTTTTCATAAAGCTGGCAGTCGAATTGCTGATGATGATAGTTGATAGTATTTGTCTAATGATGGTGGTAGTGATGATGGTTGATAATGAAATGCTAAAATCAGAGGAAGACGCCAAGAAGAGGTGGGAGGAGGACATATGCTTTTGTCGAGTAGGAGCAACCAAAGCAACAGTATTGGCGGTTTCTGTAGTGGAAACAGTGTAACTGCTGCAAATGGATTGCTTCCTTCTCCTCCTCCTCCTCCTCCTCCTCCTCCTCCTCACTCTCGTCGTCGCTGTCCCTTCTTACTCTCCTCGTTTAGCTTGTTGTCTGCTATAGCTTCGTTCTGAAGTTTATGAAACGGTCATCTCGCCCCCTCCCAATGAGACAGTGACGTCATTCAACCATACATCCCATCACCACCATCATCTATTTCTTCCCTTCTGGCGTCTTCACATTCTTACCTTTGTTGGGATGCAGTAAGAAATTCTGCAAGAAAAAGCGTGGGATGAAGAGAAAAAATTAAATAAAGACAAAAAAAAAAATACTCCGAGACGCACACGGATTCTGAAATGTGTGTAAAACTAAAGGAAAATATAATTTGGTAAAAGTTTATGAAGGATGTAAGGGCGTGTGGATTTGGAGATGAGGTTGGAGAGTAAGAAATAACGATCGATGAAAAGTCATTTCACCTTCAGTAAAAAGTAGGAGTTATTGCGTTCACCTGCCTCTCAAGCGACACCACAGCGTCCTCTGTTTCCTCTATCTAACCTCATTACAAGTAGCACGTGTGTGACATAAGAACTTGAGAGGACACTGAAAAATACAGGATTTCATAAAACTAGCAGAAGAGAAATATACGAACAGCCAATATATATATATATATATATATATATATATATATATATATATATATATATATATATATATATATAGTTATATAGATATAAAGGTGTTGGGAGTAAATATGATTCAACATGTATGCAAATAGTATCGACTAAAATGTTTACACGAAGGGAGACAAAGAGACGGAAAAAAGGCATTTAAACGATGGCATATTCTCCTCCACGTATAAACATGTTCTCCGAATATTCACAAAGTTCCAAACGCGGTCACATTACAAATGCATAAATGTATATACTTTTGTTTCTCTCTCTCTCTCTCTCTCTCTCTCTCTCTCTCTCTCTCTCTCTCTATCTATCTATCTATCTATCTATCTATATATATATATATATATATATATATATATATATATATATATATATATATATATGACAGAACTAATATCAACTGAACAGGTTCCGCAATATGAAATTTGAGTTATATATATATATATATATATATATATATATATATAGAGAGAGAGAGAGAGAGAGAGAGAGAGAGAGAGAGAGAGAGCGAGAGAGAGGTCCATATACATATGCATACACACTCATGTGTACATTCAAGCATATGTGTACAAACGCATATATAAACATAGGCATGCATATCGAGATACAATACATTTATATACCATATATACTAACAGATATACCTAACCATACACGTACATACATTTTACATTAAAATATGAATCTATCAGATTGTCTGTAGATTTCAAGCCATGATTCAAATTCCCTGAAAACTTAATTCTTCGAAAATTTATGATGCAATGCACACGTGATTCCAAGTAAATATAAAATATACATGCCTACATTGACATGCCTCCAAACATTCAAATCCTCTTAGTCTCCGTAATGTGTTAAGATATACTGTGATGAAGACTTTTCTCTACACATATATAGGAAACTTAAAAAAGCGTCGTTTTCACTTCTGACAGAAAATAAAAAAAAGAATAATGCCCCTTTAATGATGATCTTTTCCTCCAAACCCATTCGAAGTAGCATATAGTAAAAAGAACATAGACTAAAAACACGGATTTATACATGTATATAATCAAATCACAAATTCTAAATCCATATCCATTTTGCCCTTCACCATGGCAAGCGAATGGAAAGCAGGAAAATAAAATAAGCAATTGCACACAAAAAGCTGTTTGCATATTTACGTGGGTATGGCCTTAATATTCAAGCAGGCAACATATTCTGAAACTGACGAGCATTTGTTGAGCATTTTATGTTTTTTCAACGAAATAAGAGAGAAAGAAAAAACGAAAGAAGAAACGAAAGAAGAAAAGAAAAAAAATTAGAAACAAAAGTTATAGAAAGGCGAAAGAAGTAAAGAAACCTGTATAAATATTTGTCTGTTTACTAAATATCTTATTCTCACTAGAAACCTACAAGATGGGAAACATTTGTAGAGCTGCGATGCAATAAACGCAGAAAAAACGTATTGCTTTATCATGATAAGTTTACACAACGAAAAAACTTTTTGCATATCTTTAAGTGATTGAGGATACGTTGAGCTACGTTTAGACAAATTCTTTCAGTAAATAAAGAAATTCCATTCATATTTTCCAAAAATAACATTCTACTAATTACTTCTACAAAAGATATCTATTTTGTCAATAATAACCACAGAACAGGACCAGTGGTAAAATCTAAGTTAATAACTAGTATTCTGTCATATCTTTGAATAGTTTTAGGCTGTACCATATGAAATATTATATTTTTTGTTTGACAACTTTTCACAAAAACAATGACAAAATTTTATTAGCATAAATCCTTATTTTAGCGGTTTTGTTTTACTAATATCTTTGCAATTTTATTTTTAGGTGGCTACTTTCATAACAAGTCTTAGTGGCCTCCAGAAAACAACAACAATTAAACAATGTCAGCTGTTCATATTATGAGTTCAAATTAGGCCACGATGCCCCAAAAGTTCTGGGAAATATCAGTAGTATTGTTAATGTCAGTATACAGAGGTGGTTTAAGAAATTTCGTTCAGATTAGACCCTTGAAAATTAATCAAGGGGAAGACCTAATTCAGAGGAGGGACTAGTATAGAATGAGACACATTATAATCTCTCACGACTTTGGTTCTAGAGATTACTGGCGGCACTGCAAGAAAGAAAATCCTCAGTCCCTCTTCTCGTCAATCAATGAGAAGTGTTGAAATTTATTGCAGATAAAGCAGAATGTTTTGTTCGTAAATTCTTTCAACTCCAGACTCATCTGAAGTATCTCTGGCTGATCTTCCCTCTAGAACAGTTTCTCTATTGAGTGATATCCATAGATTCTGCTATCATTTCTAAAATAGATCTCCACAAGACAACGGAATCCCTGTAAATGTCCTAAAGATATGCGCCTCTGAATTGGCTCCCGTTGCATGAATATAAACGTGCTACTAGATTGGCAACTAGACATCACCGTTTTACTGTTGAACTAGCTACATGCATCCATCTGTTCTATTTTAATAGTTTATTTTCTCTCACTTCTTGCCCGTGGAACTCTCTTCCGATTTCTTGCTTCCCCAAACACCTATAATCTTCAAACATTTAAATGCAACGTCAAACACTATTTTCTGTCTTCTTGCATCCTGTTCCATTATTGTCCTTTTCCTCACTTATCACCAATAAAGTCTTCTCATTCTCTTTCACTCTCTGTAACCACCTGTGTCATTTCATATAAGACAACCTAATATCTGTCATAGAATGATTTCGGGCGTGTTTCTCTTAACAACCAATATCTTAACACATCCTGAAAAGGCTTAAATTAATCGTTCATTGTGGTAACAACGAGTTTTGATAAACATATAGATATATTCTTAAGAAAATCTCAAATTAGAAATAAGAGTTTATTTTATTACGTTTAAATAGTTGCCACTATTTTAATTATTATTTATATAAATAAAATAGAATTTATTTACAGTAATTTATTTATGGCAAATAATTTGGTCGTTTAATTTTAGATGAATATGAAATATCAAAAATAAATCTATGCTAAACGGAAGTTTCAAGAAAGGTCCTTCTTCACTGTAAATCTGTGCCATGTTAGTGGCGAAAATAACTATTTCTAAATTATATTTATCCGATTATTACAAAAACGAATCGAGTACAAAGCATTTTCATAAATATGACTCCCCAAAGTGGAATGTATCTCATGTTTCTTGCTATTTCACGTCAGTACTAATACATTGTGTAAAATCATCCGATAAACAAAATTGTATTTTATTTACAGTTAACATATTTCTCTAAAAATCTGCCTTTGTTACCCATATCGTTTATATTTTTTATTTAAAGTGGAGGTTACTATATTATTTACCATATGCCTGTTTTAAGTGTTTAACACGCTATCCCATAAGACACATATTATATACAAAAGAGTTAGTGTGTGTGCATCTGTGTGTGCGTGTGTGTGCGTACTTCAACCATATCAAACATTGCAACAAGAGTATAACGATGGCAATAAATATCCTAGTATAAATTAATGAAAAAACGATATTTGAACGGCAAAAAGGGACAAAATGCTGCTTAGCATGAAACTGATGATTGCAAATTCAATAAATTTATAAAATTGTCGGAAAACCTGTCTGGATGCATATTAACAAAATCTGTACGTAATTTTAAAAAAAAATTGGAACGCATTTCATATTTTAATGTTGCTTTTATAATTCTTGTGAAACTTTTGAAACATCTACCACCACCGTAGTGTCTGCGAAGGAATGAATTTATGGAATTCACTTCCCCTCAAGAAGATATGTTAATGTCTGACAAAGGAAGCCTGTGGTACAGGAACAAGTTTGTTCACGTTTAATTATTCGGAATGGCGCATATATCTTAGAGATCTTATAATAAAATGATACGAAACTATAAACAAAGGCCAAATTCAATAGGAGAACATCTCTCAGTAAAAGAGAGAATTTCTGTTCAATAGATTAAACAAGTTGTGATTCAGGTGAAGAACTTCTAAAATAGAAAAATTAAAAGAAAATCTATTCTCTCCGCTTCTCGTCACATTAAATATGGCTTCAATCTACTAGAAAATAAGTCGGGACTTCCTCAATAGGGTATCTCTTCTGAAAAGAATCACGCACACGCACAAAAATTAAATACCTTGCTACTTTTTATTTTTATTTTTTATTGTTTCTTAAAAAAATACAAAATTTTCAGAATGTGCAGCTGGTAAATTTATTAATAATGAAGAAATGCCTTCAAGTAAACTATAAAATGATTGTTCTCTGATTATTTCAGTGGAAAGAATAACGATAGTTGAGTTACAAGTCGGATAACATTTCACAACTAATAAATATACTTCCTAGAATTAAAGGGTATTACTCTATGTACAGCGTAAAGAAAGGGATCGTCCGCTGCTTACAACACCGAGCAAAAGTCATAAGTGGCGACCCAGAGACGTTAGATAAGGAATTGGTCAGTATAAGTAGTACCCTACAACGTAACAACTACCCTGGGTACATGGCAGCAGTCCCCAAAAACTGGGATAGGCGGGTACAAGAGGAGGAGGAGGACAACAACATTTAGAAAACAGTCTACCTGCCTTATGTGAAGGGGTTATCAGAGAAAATACAAAGGATCTGCGGTCCATATAACATCAGGACAACCTTCAAAAGCGTGACAACACTTCGCAGATATCTCTCTCGAGTGAGACCCCCCCCATAGAGAACAGGACTAAAGACTGTGTGTACGCTATCCCGTGCAGCTACGGAAAGGAATATAAAGGAGAGACAGGCCGCCTCCTCAAGGTAAGGCTTCAAGAACACCAGAAAGCTGTAACGCGAGGGGAAGTAGAAAATCAGGCGTGGCTGACCACATATGGAGAGAGAAGGGAGATCACCGTCCCCAGTGGGATCATGTTGAGATCATAGACAGGGAACACCATTGGAAAATTCGTAAACTTAAGGAATCAGCACATATGCTAGGCCACAAAAATTTCCTGAGTCGACCAAGCATAGAAATAAATACAATATGGGAACCAGTAATAAGGAGTGCCAGAGAAAAGCAATGATAACAAAGTTGCAATATGAGTTCTGGTAAAAACATGAAATGATAACAACAAAAATTGCACAGGTAAAAAATGGTTGCTCAAGGACACATGACACAGTGGATAAAGGCGTTGGTTAGATCCAGTGACAGACCCAAAGAGTGTGAGTTCAATACCCGGTTCAGGCAGTGGAGAACTTTCAGAGGGAAAATTAGCAGGAGATAACTGAAAACTGACATCCATCAAACATGGCACGTGGAACTAGAACAGTCTACCCCAGTGATCGAAATAAAGGGTTCAGTTCGAAATTCCAACCACCTGAAGAAGGCCGGAGCGTACAACGGCCGAAACGTTGTGAAAAATATGGCGACAAAGATGAGGACAATAGTCCGACTAATGTAAATACTGTACATAATACCTCATCTCAGAAATATAGACAGACTCTAACCGTAATCTGTAATCATAGTTTCGAGCCCGATAACAAACATTGCGACGTTTTACTACTTTTTGAACGTAGAGGTTATTTTGTGTAAAATTACCCAATAAATTCTGCTGAGATTGATTGGCATTTTCTGAAAAAAATGAAGCATTTTGTAGTTAACCAGTGCAAATTTGCATTAAACTTCTAAATTCAGATACAATTTTGGGATGGAACAAAGAAACTACAAAGACATTCCTTTTTTTCTAATTATATTAATCATTAAATCAATGTTTAATATTTTGCAAAATATCTTTTGCATTCGGGAATATGAATGCAAGCTGCGCATCTTTCATGTGCCAAGTCCCTTCAGCACTTAGGGTCATGTCTCTCGACGATTTCCCGTCTTTTGTTGCTTTAAATAGATAGTAAATCAATTTCATCTGCTCGTGAATTATTCCAAATTTTCTAACAAAAAGTAAAAGTTTATTCATTAATGAATTAGAAAGCCTGAGACAGATAATCAAAATACAGATATTTGTAATTTCTAAATATGTTTTTGTATATAACATAATCAGAAATGTCTTAAAATGAAAATGCCAAAATCTGGTAACATGTAAAGATATAGTGATATGTTCTCGTAAAACATGACATAATCAGTTCGTTCTAAAATATAAATGGTTTTCATAACGTTTTCGTGAAGTTTTCATAGGAAAACACGTAAGTTTTTATTTTTATGAAGCTTTTTAACATGAGGTCGCGTTTGTGGGAGGGGCGACAGTCATACACATAATTTATATATGATAAAAATTTGATTTCTGCTTCTGCTCATTATATTATGTTTCATCATAACTGCAACGGGCCGTGATTAATGCAAAACAAAAATGTCAATTGCAGATATCAAGTGTACCTTTCGACGATATTTCCATTCTGTGTCTGTGAGGACTTTATTGAGATTGCTTAACTGCACACTCTAGTCAATCGCCCGCAAAAAATGTAGACCGGCTGTTCCCTCTGTGGGTTGTTGAATCTGATCTCCAGTGAAGTTCAACATTTCGTCCCCAAAGGAAAAGCATTAATTTATATGGTAATGTAATGCGTGACAGATTGTCACAGACAAGGAACTATTCTGTTTCCGCCATGAACCGTCGTCACAGAGGGATTTGGGGAATGTGAAACTCCTGAACGAACTAAACTCCGAAGAGCCGATGTCAAGATAAACGTTCTAGTGTGAAGTCCTTACACTAGAATCTGGTCTTCACTATCATCAACTTCCCTCTGATAAGCTGATCGGATTCCCCTTCAGAGGCAAACCTTCAAAAGTCGACATCTCAGAAGAATTTCACTTCCGTGTATCACTATTAATCTTGAAAGATTTCCATTAGCAGACAGCCTTCATGTTGGGTAGACGTTTCATGCTCGTCTCAATTGATCGAGGAGACCAAGGACTGTTGTCCACTGGCTGTCCTAAAAAGATAAAGTCCAACTTTGTGCATCTTACTAATTTTCATTTATTTTGTATTTTATATTTTCCATACAAACAAGATGTTTTGTTTTCAAACTGCAAATATAATTCAGTAATGGTTAATTAGAATTAAAAGGAAATAATCGTTTAGAGTTGAAAAAAATGACCTGATTCTTTTGGCAAAGAAGAAAATTATATTTACCACCAAATGTTTATGTTCGAAACTTGTAGAGATGCGTTACATTTTTCATTAAGTTTTTTGTTTTTTACGGAAACTTTGAAGCCAACTGAGAGAATCCTTTATTAAGAGCTGCTATAAAAAAGTTGTCCTGTTCTTTGAGAAATTTCTACCATTTGGAAAACTTGTTTTCGCTCGGCGTGATTGTTTACTGACGTAGAAAAAATATACAAAAATGTGAAATGATCTATAAATACTTTTCCAAAAATATTATTTGAATAGTGATCAAATTATTTTCTAACTTATTTATTAGTATGGTACACAAGTCAATTATTTCACCAGTCGTTAAACTTCCATATTCCAGAAAGCGACGTTCATATTTTCTGTACTCTTCTTGCTTATGGGATATGCCAATGCAAGTCATTGGGAAACCAACCGAAAACTTTCCGCGTACTTTTTCCAGGTCATTTATTCCAAAATAATTACCGAAGTCTATTTTTTTTTATCTGAGAAAAGCAGGTTTAGCTAATGTCAAACCTAGTTTTGAGTTCTTTTCTTTGCTTTGGTGTCTACTCCATTTTTATTACAAAATATCTAAATAGCCCGACAGGATAATGTGGCCAATAATAAATCTTCATTTATTCAAACTTGAATCAGTTAAGAAGTATCCAGATAAAAAAGCTGAAATTCCATCAACATTTAAGTAATAATTTCAACGCTTACTTCCATTATCATTTTCCTTTCTTTTCGCTTCATTTTTCTATTCATTTAACAACAGTTACACAGTTTGTAAGTGGATTTTTATAGAATATAAAAGTTAAAAATTTCATAAAAGATAGACTGCAAGACTGTAGACAGGAGATAATCAACCTGAAGTTATGTTACTTAAAAGTTAACTCGTAATCTTTTTCAACCAGAAAGTCACTCCGGTCAGTTTTACAGTGGCAAATAGTGTCACTGAATAAGTGGTGTCAATTTAGTCTTTAGTGATCTATCTAATAGAAAAACTATAATGTTGAATTCCACTCAATCTATTACAAACTTCTTTCTGTCACTTGATGATAGACAAAAGCAAATAAACCAACAGCAAACCATTTTTAATAATAAATTATTTCTCTTAAAAATATTAGAATTCCAAATGATAATAATTTCATCTTTGTTTCGTAATATTGTTCGTGATTTTGTTCTGGATGAAATTACTGAAATCATTGCGTTAAATGCGCTACTGTAATAGCACTACTTGGTGTATATTTTCATAATATACCATCTTTGAAATATTTAATTATTGTTTCAGTGGGTAAACACCTGTTCGTCATAAGTTAAATTATATTTGAAGTATGGAAAAGAAGCATCCTTCAAGATTCTTCAACATCGGAGAATAACGTAAAATTCCATCATAAACAAGGTGTTGAAGCTGGAAAACATCAAATAAATTTATTTAGACACGATACTTACCATTCCTTTGTAGATAAAAAACGATCTTGAGATAACATCTCTAAAGATTTCAATGTATCAGAGAAAGCCTAACCTCAATAAGTGCTGTTACTGATATCATAACGGGGTGTAAACTGACTTTATCTAAATTATTATCCCGTGAGAAACAGTATCCTGTTATGTCATGCTTGGTAACAAGACATTCAAAATATTATGATTTTGCAAAAGATATATTCCGAGTAACAATTTACGGAAATATAAAGTATTATATACCTAACTTATTTATCAGGGATGCTGCGAATTGATAAAACATTAAAATTATCAGCAGAATTGAACAGAAAAAGTAGAGACGCTTAAAAGAATGACGCATTATTAATTTAGATGTAATAAAAAAGAAGAAAAATGATAACAGCAGCAAGTAACAAACAAAACCTGACAAAGAGAATGTTACTGATGATAGAATATTAGACTGAAGATTTTATGCTTAGTTCTGTTGCAATCACAGAAAACATGGTAGATGGTAGGAGAACATTGCGAATGATCTTCATAATAGTCGGATTCTTTTAAACCGGCTCAATTTTTTTCTGTCTACGCCTCGGCGTACTTTTCCTATTCACTGCATTCGTTTTACAAAGATGAAAAAGTAGATAAAGGACGAACCAGAATGATTGATTCGTGACAATAATAGGCAAAAGGAAGTGGTTAGTGATTGGTAGCGAAATTTAGTTCGTTGATCGATTACTTGTTTCTACATCGCTTGTTTGTCTACCGAATGGCTGCCCTGCTTTCCCGGTATGTCATGATTTGATGATCTACAATGGAGTAGATATTGCGTCTCTGCAAACATAGTTCATGCAATCAGTTCATGTAATCTCCCTCTCCCCCTTTTATTTCCTTCTTTGTGCATGTCCTCTATCATTGCAATCATAGAACTAATATCAACTGAACAGGTTTCACAATATGAAATTTCAGTTATATATATTGTTGTGGATTCCGGGATGAATCCGATATCAATGAATAACAAACGCCAGGAATGGATAAGAAAAATAAATGTATTAACGTAATAATACAAACTGGTAATACGGGTTAGTAGATCCAGGAATTCGGGTTAGTAGCACTAATGTATATACAGTCTTGGTATTGCAGTATCGTGGATGACTCCTTACTGAGTCTACGTGCTCGCTAACTGTGACGCTTGCCTTAACTGTGACTTATTCTAATACTACTGAACTCTACTACTCTTCTGTCGTTCCGTCTCAACTCCCTGACTTTTCGGATATTCACTGGTAGTAGTATATGTATGCCTTGGGTGAGTCTATTTGTGTGAAAAGGGGAGACCACTTAACATATATATATATATATATATATATATATATATATATATATATATATATATCAGCATGATTTCAATTGCGAAAAACATATAGTCCAATAGCTGCTAAGTTTAATAAACATAAAAGTAACAGTGAATTTTATTTTGGCTTAATGAGATTTTTAAGCCTATATAAACTGATTATAAATATGTCAGCAAGATTGATGTGACAAATTCCTTAAAGTGGTCTGCAATTTGACTGTAAATTATTTTTCAAAATTAAATGTAAATTTGTTTTCATAATTTATCAAATGAAATCAATGGCAAATTATATAATTATTACAACTGGTAGGAAAATGTAGTTTATTTGGGAAAGATATTTGTGTAATCGATAACTTATAATGGGAATAAAGCAACTGTATCCGGAAAGAAAATGAATTGAGCAAAACACACACAAATAGAAAGAAGCGCGAGACAAGGATATATTTAACATCTACACAACGAGAGAATCCTAAGAGAACTAGAAGTCCTACCAGAATTTATTATTACTGATCACAGTCTTAACAACATAAGATACGCAGATGATATCGTATTGATTGCATTAAGAGAGAGAGAGAGAATTGCAGGAACTTCTAGACAAAGTAGTAAGAAAGGTCAAACCATCAACTAAGAAAACGGAATGTATGGTTGTAAAAAGAGAGAAATGGCCCAAGGTACAATGAATCGAAGACGAAGCAAATGCAGAAATTGAAATATCTGGGAAAAGCTTTAATTGATGACGGAAAATGTGACACCGAAATTCGAAGACTCCTTTCAAAAACTAAAGTATTAAGAAACGGGAAATGTGTGTATATGCGTGCGCGAACAAGAGACTTGTTACATTTGGTGTAGATTTGTAGTTTATTAGCTGTTTATCTCTGTCCGCCCTTCCTTCAATGTGTCCTGGGAGTATCAAGTTGATCAAGGCTTCTTTCTTAAAATTTCCTTTAAATTTTAACTATCTTTTTTTATTCTAACTATAATTGTAAAGACACACACTTTTCGCATAAAAGACTGATGCAATGCAAACTTTTCATCCCCAGAGAATACAGTACGGTCATGCACTTGCAAAATCTGAGGTGTCAAGGAATACATTAAATTTTTAAAAAAAGGTGGAACTAGAGATAGAAGTAAAAGAAGCGAGGAGTGATTTTGAAGAAGAAAAATAATGTAGAGTGGAGAGCGTACAAAGGAAAAGTTAGTAGCGGATAAAAATAGATCAGCACTCAAAATATTTGTAACACAAAATGCCAAGCGAATACAAACTATTTAAGAAGATCAACAAATAAAAACCAAGTGAAGCTAGAATGAATTTCAAAACTATGTGCTTTTATTCGCTTAGCAAAGTGAGTTTTGTTGACTTATTTGTGAGAGCCAGGCACTGTTGAAATGGATCATTCCGGCTGCTATACCATTTACCTCACAATTTTGAATTTTTACTAATAGAAAAAGGGTTCCTTTTTCACACGAAATACAACTGGCGAGGGCTGAAGTATGGCATATTAGACTCTCTAACCTTGCGTGGTAGCCAGTCGAAAAGGACTGCGCTGAATTCAAAGACGTAGAGAAGGTAACGGGAAGCTGCTCTACTATTTTCCTAAGAAGTCATAGCAATTCATATATAATAA
The DNA here is from genome assembly GCA_964036315.1 of Acanthosepion esculentum. Classification (NCBI taxonomy): domain Eukaryota; kingdom Metazoa; phylum Mollusca; class Cephalopoda; order Sepiida; family Sepiidae; genus Acanthosepion; species Acanthosepion esculentum. Next base: position 67,733,403 of record OZ038482.1, read on the forward strand.
AAGAATCTGTAGAGAGCCATGATCATCTACGTCCTAAAGGAAAATGGTATTTAAACAAACATACCCGATTTTTTTTAAATCACCGATTTCAATTTTGTATGCAAGCAACGTGATCCCGCGTTAAAATGAAATGGTTAGTATTTATTACATTTCATATAAGGAACAAGAGTAAACAATTTCAAAATATTTCGGCTTTCATTTCATAAGTAAAAAGGATATTTACTTTGCTCCAACTGAACAAATATACCCTGGTCTTTTTTTGTTTGTTTTTTACTTTCATTTACCTAACTAATGCTTAAGATAATTGCGTCATATATAAAAATCAAGAATCATCATATGATAATAATGTCTTCAATTCACACAAGACCGTATCATATTTCTTTCATTCTCTGAATGACTATTGAAATGGTTAATGACTAATGATCCATGCAAAAACTTGAAAACCTTTTCTTTAACAATATTGCGTGAAATTACTTTCAAGTATAACTGTAGCCAATTTATTTTGGTTTGGTAATAAGGTCCCCTAAGGTTAACCCGAAGTATTCTAGTTTCTCTTTGACCTCATCTACAGACATTATACTTTCATTTACATATATATATATATATATATATATATATATATATATATATATATATATATATATATATATATATCATCAATATATGATGAGGTGATTCGCATTGTCACTTCCGTCTTGACTATAGCTTTCATAATCAGAGAGGTGCCACATTGAGACCGAATCCTACACGCGTCAAGCAGTACCATTTCCTTTATTACTTTTTGAAATGGCCACAGCGACACATGGTCGTTTACCTGGAGATAGATCAAGCAAGACCACATTAACACCTTGTTGGCACCAATCCCGTAATTTGGCAGCACATACGTCTGCATTTCAGTTAAATCATTCACGTGTTGGGTCAATTCTCAGTAATCCAAGACCGAACGTACCTTGTCTTTGTTAGGCTGTGCAACAGCTATCAGAGGGATCGGGCCCTTGGGGGAGTCCTAGTCGTTCTGGGGGAATGATATCAGCAAGTTGTTAGCAATCCATGTCGGCAACTCCTCTTGATATGGAGCCCTGATCTTATTGGATACTGAGTATTCTGAAACTACATTCTGTAACTGCTCTGGTACTCTATTGATGGCCCACTTCCACCTCGCAGTCCCGGCTTTCGCTTTGTGGTCAGAAGTAGCACACAAGTCAGATTATTCAAGAGACATTAATGCGCACAATTATTTCCTTCTGCCTAATGTCTGCATCGCATCGAGAATCCCAATAAGCAAATCATAACCAGTAGGTTTTTCCTGCACGATCAGAAAGCCAACTTCAGCACAGTCACCTTTTGCTCTGTGTGAGTTGTAATAAATCCAGCTCCACAGCATGCTCGAGACACAATACCGAGTGTTATAACGTCCATGCATTGTTTCATCCACGGTCGACAACGATGCGCACTAACTGTTGACCGGGAACATCCTGTGTCAACGAGTGCTGAACACTGCACAAAGTCTACCGAGTTGCCGACTACAGGTAATGTTACGTTCACTGTCTTACAGGTGACAAAGTTAGTGACGATACCTTGTCCACGGATGCATTTCCCCGAACAATTCGGCGCCACATGATCCAGCTTATTATAGCGATAACACCTCAGCTGTCTGTGCTTCCCACATCACTTCGACTCCGGAACTCTCTTGTAGCACATTTGTAACATACGGGGTTATCGCACTTGCCAATGGCAGAAGAATCACTTGGCGTATGTCTCTCTATTTGGGATACTGCTCTGTCGTTCATTTTTGCTGCTGCTACCACTGGTTTTGCTTCCTTGCGAATGGCTCGGGGCTCGGGTCAATAGCTGGTCGATCGAGCTCATCCATTGTAGACGTTGTTCGCAAAATCCGACTGACATCCAGCAATCCTGCTATAACGGCACACCCCAGAATCTGATCATTCACGCCCCAGAACGACACAGAAAGTTTCCGTAAACCAGCCAGCTAGACGTCAACTGTTTCACCGGGGAATAATCAGCGCCCAATAAACTGTTGATATGCTACAAACTGGTCCGTTTCAAAGGCCGTATAAAGCGCCCTTTTTATCTCGGTAAAATCGGCTTTTTCTTCCTCTTTTATCTGCTGGTACATCGCGTAGGCGCCCCAACAGCCTCAAAGGAATGACTGTTGCTGGCAAATGAACTCTGCTTTCTCCAACAGATAGGCCAGTGGAATAATCATATCGAACTCAGGTATCAGCGTCAAGTCGATCCATGAGTGTTAAGTGCCGAAATAGTTTTCAGTTTCTTCTGGCCTATAATAAGGTTTCCTAATCAGTTTCCTCCAACCAACAGAGCAGCGTAAGCCAAACAATCCAACAAGCTGTGTCTCCTGTTCAAGATTTATTGCGTATAAAAATACAACAATTGTGGCACAAGGACTAAAAGGGGGAATGGGTTGAGGCTGGTCAACACTAACTATCTTACACCTCGCTAATCAAACTCAGGACCCATTCATTCATTGCAATTTACCCATCCACCACAAAAACTCGTCCGTCGTCATTCAATCCTACATATACCACAATACTGCACACACACAGGGAACCTAAAAATACGCTAGGACCTAAAAATTCTTGCGTATAAAATTATGTATAAAAATTTCTTGATGGTAAGCAATGAGTGGGGGGGGGTAAAACCCGAACCAAATCACCATTCGAGACGTGGTTAGCAGCAACAAAAACACCACCCGGTTCACCCCAGAATACGGAGACGACACATTGTCACACGCGTATGCACAATCAATGAGCACGATCGATACGGGCCGTCAACTCGCCGATAGTCCCATAGGGGGCACACCCGAGGACAATGGTAGAAAGCGTGCGAAGCCGTTTCTTCTAAACGAAGGTCACACTGATTAAAGTCTGGCAAATCCGCCAAACCCCATATAAAGGCCACGTCATTGAGAGATAACCTATTTCGAACGAATCGTCAGATAAGCGAAAACTCTGAGGTAATCCGCCGCTGGCGCCCAAGACCAAAACGAGCGCAACTCATGCGCTGACAAGCCTAGCGGATCCCACGCGAACCCCTCCACTAGTTCACGTTAAAAGAGTCTCCTAGGCGGAGAACGGTCACTAGACCGAGGAATGACCCTCAAGGCCGATCGACACTCGAAGAGGAAACTCGATTGATCCCGGAGCTTACGAAGACGCCCAGCCTTCTAGACGGGAGGAGTGATAGTAAGGTAAGGGTAGGCTCCTCTCACACTCGAAAATCGAATTCAACGAGCGGTGTAAAAAAGCCAGCCTCGTAGCGCGTTTGTGACTCGCCAAGTGCAGTGTTCCCAGCCCCCAGTTACACGGACGTTGGGCACAGACTTCTCTGTCAACATGATGCTTGCGTCCACCCCAAAAGAGGGAAGAGAATAAGCATTCGATCGCTTCCTTACAGAGAGGAAGTAGAGACAACTGGTAATGGATGAGAGAAAACCTGTTCGCCACACCGTTGTCACATTCAGCACTTTTTATAGCGGGAGTGACAGTTCAGATTTGCATAGGTGGAAAAGATGGTGTATTTATTATGCATTTGAATACAGCATTGTGGCACAAGGCCGAAGGGGAAGTAGAGTAAGGCTTGTCATCCCTATCCTAGACCTAGTTAATCAGACACATGACCAATGCATTACCAGTTACTAATTCATCACAAAAATTCACAATACCACAGTACCACAATACCACATGCTCACAGGGAACCTATAAAACAACCCCATGATGTAAAATTTCTCTTATGGACAAATGTCTCTTTTTTCCACAAAAATATATAAAAATTTCATCAATCATAAAATGAGTTGGGGGATGAATCCAAAAACAAACTAAAAATATAACAAAAATCAAACTAAAACATAACAGATGTTAGTAGGACCCGACCACCCCTCAAAATTTTTCCGTTCAATTCCGTTCGACAGAATCAAGCAGCACACTCACTAATGGAGTGGGAAAGAAAAGATAAATGACAGAGTGGGGAAAACTAAAAACTGACCCAGTAGAAATTAAAAAAAAGCGGGGAACAAAGACAAACTGGGGATCTCGACATGGATCATAAAAGAGAGCACCGGGAGAAGGCAAGGAACAACACTTACTCACATTAACTAGGTAAACAAACAGCGTCTAACTTAACCAAGGGAGAGTTCACAGGAAACCGAAAAAGAAAATCAAGGCTACCCCCCCCCCCGTTCACACGAACCAGGCTCGCCAAGCTACCCACCTTTTGCTGAAATTTGCTGACCAGATCCTGGTGCGAACAATGTTTGTATCGCAAGATTCCCTCCATCCGCGATGTCCATACCGCCATCCTTGCCACTGCTAGCAACGTGAAAAACACCATCCGTTTCGCCCCATAAAACGGGGATGGGGGTCGACACATTATCGCACACGTATGAGATATTAATGGACACAAGCTGCTTGGGATTGTGTGCGTTCAAAATTAGTCAATGTACAGGTTGCGCAACGGCAAATCTAGTTCAAGTCCCAGCTTGGTCTGTTAACTTTGCAAAAACATCCAAAAATGTGAATCTCCTATCTCCAAGAGCTCTGATTTTAACAGAGGTGTAGACTGGGCTACTGTAGGAGGACGACAATTCTGAATTTAATATCACGCCGAAGGTAAGAGAAAATCATTCCCTGCGTCTTCATGAGACATGGCATTCAAAAAGCAAGTCAAACTATTGAAGGGATCATATAGCTATGCTCACATTCTACTGATGGTTATCTTATTCAGCATTTCTTGAAAATATTATTTTACCTAACCTGGCATTATTTTACCTACATAACCCACAAGACAAATGTTAGATTACTGTCTAAAAGTTTTCAGGTTACATCTGAAGTCTCGTTACTGTAAAGAAGACGTGGAAAATAAATAGCAAATTTCAAAGTAGTATACCCTTTTTCCCAGTTGGTCAGTCTAGTTTCGTGTATACGTATCCCACTTTTATGATTTATTCTATAAATTCTGTATTGTATTCGGAATTGGTGAAGTCATTCAATGAGTGAAAATGTTTAGAACTTATGCTGGTTGTATGGATTTATTGATTTTATTATTATTTTAATGTCTGCTAGATATCATCTTCTCATTTGATATTTATGTTATATATCAACTTCCCTTATAATTTTTATAATATATATTATCTTCCCCATAATGCTTATGTTATATACCAGAGATGGCGAAATTTTATAGTTGCCGGGTCATCTTCGGCATTTAAATATTTTTCATAAACATAAATGGGTCACTCGAAAATACTTGCCGATATTTTTTTCGTGAGAAAAATGTTGTTGTGATTTAGTTGCTAATGTACTAATTCATCACAATTCGAGGTTCATACATTTTGTTGTATTCAGTTTAATGCGTGCATCACTCATGTATATACCAAGGCGATTCCGGGTGCTTGATTTTATATAGTTCATGGATGAAACAACGTTTCACATGAGTAATAAGAACCAAAAATGGACAGCATTGTTAAGGTCAACTTTTTAATTTATGCAAAAGTGTTAGGCACAGAATAGCCTTCTGTAAGAATGAGGTTCTCAGCTCTGCTTTCTAAGAATTCATTTTCTTTTCTTACACAGGCTAATGATTTTACTTCTTTTTCTTCTAGCGTTAGGTGAAGTTCTATAAACTTTGTCTTCCACACCCCACTTTCTTGGAAGTATACCGATTCCATTTTAAAGTTATTTAGATCAAGTCAATCAAACATGGATAGCTTAAAATCATGAAATTGAATAGTATGGGGAAGTAGATTAACTGTAAGTTGGTATCTAGTTCCTGAAATTGAGAAAATCTCTCTGAAAGTAAATGCTTGGCATTCTTTACTATTGACGAATACTTTTTGCGTAATTTCTCTCTTCCTCACTGTCAGTTGAAAAACCTGAAGTTAATAAGTGCTTCTTTAATAATGGAAAATATTTCAGTTCGTTTTCTTTTCAGATCTCTTGAAAATATTCCTAGTTTTCTTTCGAAAGCTTTAATATTCCCAAACGTCGACGGCACAACACTTCTATTACCTTACAATTTTATATTCAAGTTATTGTGATGTAGTGTGAAATCTGCAGATAAATTTACGTCATTTCAGCCAGTTGTTCTGCATGGTCATTTTCTTTTTTGCATAAGAAAAGTCTTATTTCTTCGGGCATCTCCACAAATCCATTTAACACTTGGCCACAGCTTAACCATTGACATTGCTGTACATGATTAACCTAGACAAATAACTGTTAATTTCATTCAGTAGTTTGGTGAATTGACGTTTTTTAAGTGCACGAGCAGTTATAAAATTTACAAGGTTTGTTACAAGCGACATGACATTTTCTAGTAATCTCAAATAAGTTTTTGCACAAATCAAGTATTTTTCCAACCATGCTTGAGCTCCGAACTTAACTCCAAGTTCAATAAATTCCTTATTCAATTCATCTATAATATCTAGTTTTCTCTGAAAACATCACCAATTTAATCAGCTATTCCTTTATTATGTCTCTTGCAACAATTTCTAAACTAGCAATTGATGTAATGTCTGTACTTTCATCCAAACACATTGAAAACATTTGCGTTTTTCAAATCTAATACAAGTTGATTAGTTACATCTTTGTCCATAGCAATTATTCTCTCTTTGACCGTATTTCTAACGACTGTAAACTCATTAATTCCTTTGATGATCTTATTTATATTCTGAAAGTCTTAAAAAAAATGTGAGTAGTTAAAAAACTGTTCACATTTTTTGTTTAACGCCTTTTTGAAAGCCTCTTTTAAACAACTACCATCAGAGAGTGGCTTCCCATTTTTAGCCATAGTAAAGGATAACTGAAAACTAAATACTGTTCTTGTTTTTTGGTTTAAATATCCTTTTGAAATTATTACATTGTTGTTTCTGTTGCTTTAGTTCTCTCCGAATAATTTAATACCTTTCTTCATTTATCATTGAGCATAAAATCTTGTGGATTGCTTTCAAAATGGCGCTTCGTATAATATAAGCGTGCAAAAATTAACTCCTTGCATATAGAGTAAAAAGCCTTTTGTATTTTGCTCAACAGCATCATATTTTTCACTTCACTATTCGTGAAAAAGCCTCCCACTTCCACTATAATCTGAGCTTATTTTCCTTTCTTTTGTGGCCATTCTTATGAGTTATTTTTACAGTCTAAAAGAAACTATCACAAATGAATTCAAAATAGTCACAAATTTCAAATTATCCGAGCAGAAACTAAAAATAGATGAGACTATATCTGATAAAATGCAAAGAGAAACAACTTCCTAAACAACTGTACAAAACGTTATAAAGTTAGCTGAGTATCTGTTATGTGTGTTTAGCTATACACAACAGGCGAGATCAAAAACTCGAAAAATCGCTATATTTGTTTAAACGTATTTTATGACGTCATTTAACCGACCCTACGCCACTAAAAAGTTGATGGTGTGTTAATTCATGACCCGCGGGTCAGTGGAAATCCTATCGATGTTTAAGCATATTAAAGCTTTCGAAAGAAACTAGAAATATTTTCAAGAAATCTGGAAGAAAACAATTATCAAAGGACCACTTCTTAACTTCAAGTTTTTCAACTGACAAGTTTTTTCAACAGAAATAAGAGAAACTGTACTCAAAATGTATTCGTTAACGGTAAAGAACGCCAAGCATTTACTTTCAGAGAGTGAGTGCTGCATGAGTTAAGCTGAAGTCAACAAAGTATGAACCAACTAAGATTACAGCAACAGGTTTCTCATGAAAAAAATATAGGCAAGTGACTCATGAGTGACCCATTTATGCTTATGAAAAATTTAAAAGTACCAAAAATGACCGGGAAACTATAAAGGTTCGCCATCTGATATATACCATCATCTTCCCCAAAATGTTTGTTATATATAATCTAACTTCATAATGTTTGCGTTTTATATAATATTCTCCCATAATTATGTATAAAAGGCAAATTTGCATTAGATACGCGTAATTAGTTTTCATTGGAGTGAACATTGTACGGCTTTTAAATCACAAAGATCATTTGGTGCCGCGCATGTATTAGAAACAAGTCTTTCGTAATAGTAAGTAAAGTTAGTTGCATAGAATATGACAGTAAAAAAATGTTTAAGACACATTTACATAGACTGTACTATCACATGTGTTTTCTGTATAGCAACGCACAAATACTGAGGATACATTATATTTGTTCTTGTTAATAACAATATTTAATTAAATACATCATCACAAACACAGATACACACATGCATATATATGTATCTGTGTACATGTGTGTGTTAATGTGGTTATATAAATCGCGTAAAGCAAAAACATGTTATTAAATACCAAAACTAGTTGTGAAACAACTGCGTATACATACTATTATGTATTTTTTTATTTCAATAATTCCTCATCAAATAATTAAAAACAAATATAAAATTACCTAAATTCCCAAGACTTAGAAACGAATTATTCTGAAGCCTAATCAATGAATAAGGAAGCATGAGGACAAATTTCACCCGAAGATCATTAGAGAATGAACTGGTCAAAGTATGAAAGTACAAGCACTAAATTGGGGATAATACAAAATACGAATCAAATTCCAATAATGAAAACGAGATCAATTTTATACGGTTACTCCTCTTATCAACAAAAATGGATGTATCACCTGAGAGATTACCGGATGCAAAAATTCGGTCCTACATTCTGCTTCACTGTATTTTAATGAGGTTTTACTTCGAAGATCTTCTCGTGATTCCATTTCGATGCTTAATGATTTCGTCTTCTGAAAGTTACTTGGCTTGAATGATGGTTTTGTGCTACAATTGTAGACCTACCATAAACAAGCATATTTCGATTTTGTCCATAGAAACAAGATAGGGATTGGCTGATATTATGCTGGATTGAAAATGGAATTGCTGTAATCTCGCATAAACAGATTGACCTTAATCAGCCATACAGCTCGCCAACACAATAGTTGATTGAATCAATGAGAAAAAGAAGAGATTTGCTATCTTGTTTCACTATGGCCAATACTGGAGGCCAAGCAAATAGAGAACATCTCAGGACCAAATTAATTTAAGATTCACTGAGTCGCTTGTGATTAACTGCAGCCTATGAAGTGTATTATGTGTTAGTGAAGAGGGTGAAGCGAATGACGTCATCAGTGCTTCCGTCACTGACAATCGGTTTCTTTCATTGCAGGATTTCAGCAATCTGCAGAGGCAGCCATTTCATCAGTTTGACGTTCGTGCGGGTCAGAGAAGCCCATATTTTATGATTGCATCGTTTATTTCTATGGGTTCACGTTTCCGATCATATAAAACGCATTCTTAATGAATCGGCGGCATTAACCACGCGAAAAGGAACACAACAGATAATACAAAATAACTTTTCGTATACATTATTTATGGTTCAATCGAGGGTTGTGTCGATTTGAATGACGATCACATAGCAAAGTCTATGATACATGCAGGGGAAAATGCACCACTGTAGTGTATCCAAAACATACAAACAAAATTCTATCTGAGAGGCAAAGCTTACATATAAAAATCAAAATTTTGGTTTGAAAAATAAGTAAATGTTTTTACACTTTGATATCATTCAAGTACATATAAAATAAGTGATGCTCGTTGGTACATGAATCAAGATTATGAGAAACTAACAAATCACCTTTTATCGTTAAGTAATGTATTATACTAAAGAGGTGCAAGGTTTGATATGACGGAATAAACTTAATAAATCTTATCTCTAATTCACCGAGAAAGAAAAACCTTATCTATACGAAGCATTCTGTTTGTGCATGCGTGCGCTCGTGATATATATATATATATATATATATATATATATATATATATATATATATATATATATATATATATATATATATATATATATATATATATGTTTGTGTGTGCGCGTGTGTTTCGACTGACGACTGACAAACTACTGCGATTAAGCATTTTATTTATTTTTTCTTGTGTGCGTACAAGTGTTTTTCTGGACTCAAAGTATATAAAAACATGTATATCCAAACGACTTACGTTACACATCCCTGACCATAGCTCCATTATGACTCATTTAAACACAAAAATCTACCAGACTCCATCCGAAACATACTACTAGAAAATACAAGCATAATAACCTCGGACACGTATAAAAAAGATTTATAATAATGGAAGCCCTAATAATAAAAAGAAAAGCCCAGCACTCAATAATATTAACTATGAACATGGCAATGTGATGACCGTGTTTGGAAAATAAAGCATTCCTATAATTCTAGATACATACATAACACAACCCATAGATTCAGTTAAAAGTAAACAAATAAAATCATCCTTGATAATGGCTAAATGTATTGTCGAAATCACTAGAACATGCAGAACCCCTGGACAGTTTTTACACACTTTGTGTCCAGAAAAGAAAACACTTGTACGTACAAAAGAAAAATTAAGTAAAAAAAACTTTTAATCGCAGTACCTTTTCAGTCGTCTTTAATGAAACATGTATAAAAGAGGGATTGCTGCCTAATTACAAAATTATCAAAGTATGCGACCCGGCACCAATTTTTGTGCTGATGAGATTTGGGGCATTAGCAGTTTTCGAGGAGATGATACTTCCGGCCTTGGCGGGGTTGGAGATATTTCCATAGACATTGGTGGAGATATGGGAACTGGTATTTCAAATGCGTCATATATTACATCCATTGGTAATTCTTTACATCTTTCGTATGTCTTGGCCTTAACTGATTTAAATGTCTCTTACATTCAAATCTTCTTCCTTCGATAATGTATATCACTCTGCTAAGTCTTTTGGTGATAATTCCGTCTTCCCAGAAGTTTTTTCCACCTCTATAATTTCTATAGAAAACTCTATAGTCCTAGGCCGATACATACAGCTACGCATTAATTATTTCATTCTTGTTATGCCCGGATGACCGATATGAAATTCCTTCAGGATATTCTTTTGCGGTGTATCAATAGACAGAATCAAGCAGCACACTCACTAAGAATAAGAAAGATAAAAATAAATGACGGAATGGGGGAAATCAAAGGGTGAACCTGTCGAGATGAATGCTTATCCAGACGAATTATATTACACTTACCCGACCATAGCTCTATTTGGACTCATTTAAACACACACAAAAACCTACCAGACTCCATCCGAAATATACTAGCATCATGACCTCATCCATGAGCTGTTGGAGTAGAAGAGGTTACATTTATCTAATTCAACAGTAAAAAGGTGGGACTTAGATGCCAATATAGTGACACGCGTAAACTCACGTAGTTTATAAATATACCTGGATTCTATCCTCTTGGAAATTTTTACATATATTTGTATGTTTTGTATGTGTATGTATGTATACATATATATATATATATATATATATATATATATATATATATATATATATATATATATATATATATATATAGATATTTAGATATATATATATATATGTATGTATATTAACCACTAATATTATTTATATATATATATATATATATATATATATATATAACTAGACAAAAATATTTGCATTGAAAAAGGAAATAGTTTCATAATTATAATTTGAAAAGTTTTTATGAATAATCCGTTTGGTACATTCACATAAACCATCCTAGTTTTGTGCGCAAATTTCTCATTAAGAGAATATTTTTACCGGTTACACTAATTTCATGAATAGGAATGTTTCTTTTTTAAATAATTTCCTCTTAACATGAAATACTGGGAAAGATATACATAAATGTAAAATTTATGTAAATTACAAATCTTTGTTTTGATCTCCGATTACAAATTCGATAAAAATTCTATGGAATTTGAACATTGAAAAATTCTATATTGAAATGTTTTTACATATAGAAATGTTCTATGTTCCTATGTAGTTGTCAAGTGTGCAATATTTCAAACAAAATTCATCATTTTATATCAGTAAATATTTGTTACCACTTTTTAAAATCAAATGTAATGCAGAGAAAAAGAGGTTCGTTTCCAATTAGTGCTATTCTCGTTAAATCCATTAAACATAATTGGAAAGAATTCAACAGCAAGCGATTTGGTGCACATACTTACAAAGTGTAAGTTAATTTTAGTTTATGGCAAATACCCTTCACTTTTCCCCTATTGAAATTTACGCTGTTCAAGTATTCTAATGTTTCTCTTCTGAGAATTACTTCTGAAACTAATTTATGAATAGAAATATATTTGGTAGGAAATAATTTATAAAGGATTAGCTATTATGGAGAATACCACAGAATGTTGCCATTGTACTTATATAATCCTAATTCATAAAATATTTTCAGAAGTAATTCAATTGTATGAAGTAGGTACGATTAAGTCCTACTTACATCTCGTGCTTCTTGGCTGGCTGACATTTTGGTCGGACACAGATACAGCTCGAAAGGTCAGAGCAGTGGACAAGCATGGACCAAAAGATCAGGAGTTCATGTCAATGGTAATGATTCAATCACACCGGTTGACTGGTTCATTTAAACATGAATAAAAGGTACTAGTTTATGAGCTTTGAAAGCAACAATAATTCAAAACTCTTACTGTCCAGGTTTACATTCTAATGGCGCTACCGTTCGTTTGCTACCTTTACAAAACAGGCATATATTGCACAGACCTGATAATAACAAAATATAGTTTGTGTGTGAAAGAGAAAAAGAATGAGTGTAATTGGGGTAGTGAAGAGATAAAAACAGTTTCTGTTCAAAGCCTTACGTGTGAGCGTGCACAAAACATTGCAACCGAATTTATATATCAAAATCAGCGTGCAGTTTGCTGTGGTCAAATTATTCAGGATTTAATGCCAGTGAAACAGGAACATTAAGTTGTTTGATGTAGTTAAATGCATAATTATTCCCTTAAATTATTTAAGGTTATTGAAAATGTACTTTTGTTTGTTCAATAATGAACACGAAACATTAATAGATAGTTATCAGAAAGTCAAATCGATGACCTCACGTTGCACTTGTTGATAGGCCTACGTGATTAAGTAGGCCGTCTGTTATCTTGTTATACCCAACATGCAGACATTATAAGTTTACAATATAATGTTGCATATTGGCCCATAGGTTAACTGTAAGGATTAATAAACATACAACTACATAGAGCATTTGCATTTTCATTTGTTGCCTGAAATTATCTTTCGATTTCATCAATCCAAGTTCTTAAACGTAAAAGGAATAGCTACAAAACGTTTTTTTTAATTAAAGGATTCAGTTATAACTTGTGAATAATTGAGAGGAAAATGATATTTCTGCATGTTTATATTAGGTATATGCAAGCATTTCCAGCGAAAAATCGGTTTTAAACTGAATATTCATTTGGTATATATATATATATATATATATATACATATATATATATATATATATATATATATATATATATATATATATATATATATATATATATATATATATATATAGTGAGTATGTGTGTGCTTGTGCATATGTGCAGATTCATAAATATGCAGCTTTATGTGTTAACAAAGTTTTGATCTAAAACGTTCATTGTATAATGTTCGGTCTATATGACAAATATTTACAACTGAATTAAGGATGGAGATTATATTGCATTCTTTCTTAATTTAGTTTTGTACCCACGTATGTGCGTGTGTGTTATGTTTCAGAGAGAGAGAGAGAGAGAGAGAGAGAGATTCTTATTCGAATATACGAAATATTGAAAATGAAGCATTATGAAAAGGAAACAAATAAACAAATCGACTAGTTGACATTGTAGGGACATTATTATTGTAAATAAATAAAAATAAAATAATAATGAAAATTATAAATAAAATAAAATAAAACAGTAATATTCAAACCACGTTTAAAATAAATTAAGTAAAAAATAAAAATAATAAAAAATTCTCCCAGCACGCAACAAAAACTGTTCCTGTCGGAAATACGGACATCCTGCCAAAACACGTTGGATTGAATCTCTCCACCAACGACCTTGGGACAGTCAACACGCGTCCAACTTCTCTCTTCGGGACATTGCTTGTAATAATACGGAGGGGCTTCACCCTTTTATCACATGCAGTCAGGAAACATTTGTAACTAAATATACACACACCAGTACACATAAAAAATAAATTGTATGATATGAATGTACAATTTAACATGTTTTCACTGTTATCTTTGTTTTATTTCTGTGATGTATGTTGTTTTTATTTCCTGTGAACACGAGGTTAATTCTGTTGCTATGAAGTGAGTGGTCCCTCATAATTTTAGTGACCACCAATGTGTACAAAAAAAAAAAAAAACTATTCACCACAACATAAATATCGAACGCTCTTCTGCACTGGTTCTGGAAATCACTTGGATAAATCTAGGAAACTGTTTGAAAGTAATTTATTTGAATCAAGGTTGTCTATCGTCAGAGATGTGAAAATAGGAATAGTGAGAACGAAGGAAAGAGAGAGTTATAGGAATAGGAAAGACTAGGAGGGGGTCCGCGATATGAAACCACGGCCCGAGCGCCCCCGTGTCGCAAGGTGATGAGGTCACAAGGGGCCCGCTAACATTTTTCATATTAAAGACGTGAAATCTGACACGGTGAAACAAAATGCAGAACAGAACAAGGATATGTATGATTAATGCTAAGTTTATTATATAAAGAAGAAACCAGAGGGGTATATTGGTCTGGCGATAGTGGTCGGATTGGTCGAGTCGTGGGTTGGATTGGTCATGTCGACGGTTGGACGTTGAAGTGCAGACGTTCCGGTCGTGTCGACGGTTGGACGTTGAAGTGCAGACGTTCCGGTCGTGTCAACGGTTGGTCGTCGCAGATGATCGCTGCTGGTCGTCGCAGATGATCGCTGCTGGTCGTTTGCAGATGATCGCTGCTGGACAGTTGGTCTGGTTTCCAACTAGACGTGTCGGGAAGGAAAGGGGACCTGGCGTTGCTATGTTGTTGGGCATATCGAATATCCGGTGCTGGCGTTACGGGTCTGCTGGTCGATTCCGATATCGAAACCTCCCGTAATAATTACAACCGTAGTGTACGGGAAAGGTTATGGACGACGTGCGGGCAGCCAGAAGGGACGGAATGCCGAGAGTCGAACATGGGCAAGGAGCCAGAAGTAATGAAGCGAAGTAAAGAGAGAAAGAAAGGTAGATCCAACTCGCGTCCAGTTGGCAGACAAAAAAATGGGAGCGTAACTTAATACGCAGCTCAGGGTCGGCGTCCCGGCCACGAAGGCCAGGAGTCTTCCTACCGACCGTTCAGTGCCGACAGTATTTACTGTCCCCGCGACGAGGGATAGGTGTGGTACAAGGCCGAGTTTACCGTGGGTATTCCCGAGTCCGTAGGCTCGGCAAAAAAATGCCCGTAGAACCCGTATAAACGGGATCGGGTTGGTTATCCTCCCCGAACGAGACTCCGCCCTTCGGTGGAGCCTCGTCCGGGTTCCTCTGTGCCGACCAGGAATTCGGCGAGAAGTCGCTGTGTTATGCTAAGGGAGACTAACAACAGAAATGGTCTAGTTAAAATGCTATAAAAATCTCTCTAAAAAAAATGAGTAGAGATTTGCTACGCAAAAACTAAGGTCTAAAAATGCTTAGAGGTGTATTACGACTAGGTTCGTAATAACAACGAATTAAAAGGTAATTAGCTCATCTCTAAAACGAAATTACCAGCGTGTAGGGAACACGATGGAAAGGTCAAGGTTGTAATACCCTGTTCTCTTCCGCTTTAGGGAGCAGCCAAAGGAGGCTGCGATAGACTAATTACAAGGTGCCACGTAGATTTGTTTGAATTGCAGCTGTTCTATTTCTTCCTACCATAAGAGACGGCGCCTTGTTGCTAAGACATTATAACTTCTTCTTCTTCTTGACCTTATCATTTATCGATTATTCACAATTTTCCGTCTAATTTATTGATTTACTGTTTGCAGTTGAAGATTTAATTGTCTTTCGTCGGTAGGTCAGTTTGCGTTTTTAAACGTTCTTTGTATTTAATTTGACTGGCTGAAATTTCTCTTTTTTGTGATGTCAGACTCGTTGTCACTTTTGTGATGTCAAAGAATGCTCGTTATCACGTTCGTAATGCTCGATGTAGTCGAGACTTTGGAATCACAGATACTAGTAGTAAGTCTTTTGAATAATACTCGCACTAGAAATACTTGTTCGAATAGTAACCGCCGAATAATAATCCAAAGAGTGATCAGTATAGAGAAATAGTATAGAGTATAGTATAGAGAATCGCGATCACTTAGACGCCACGCTAATTCCCATGTATACCTTTCCTTTAAAATCACATGGTCTACTTATTAGAAATGGAATCACCTGTGTTTGCTCACTGGTGATCTGTGTTTAGACTCCAATGTCGGCAACGACATTTTATCCCTATACAACATGTATAACTGTATGATAGTAGTTAGCAAAACCTAAGAATGCTTGCAGTCTATACTTCTTCAGCTTCTGTTGGCATTCTTTTCCTTTTACCATAAACCCTTGGATGAACAATTTCTGGTGGCGTGGGTACGTTAAATGTGTCATACAGAATTTCCATTGGTACCTCTTTTCGGGGCTTTTTAATTCAGTGAATCGACGTATCAGCTGATGTTCCCATCTTTGTCCCTGTACCATATATGTCATTCTGCCAATCCCTTTTTTAATAATGCCATCTTCCCAGAATTCCTTTCCGCGCTGATACATCTTGAAAAATAATTTATCTCCAGGGTTGAAATATTTATTTGTGTTGTAATTTGTTGATGTTCTCACTTAGCGTTCAGGTAACAATTATTGAAGACGGACTTGATTTTGGTGACCATCAACTCTGCAGGCGACATTCCAGACACGGTTTTCGGGTTTGGTCGTAATTCGGTAAACACTTAAAATTTCTGAATCATTACCCCATCTGACTCCTCTCCCTCCGATTTCCTTTTTAACGTGTCGACAAACCGCTCCGCTTGTCCGTTTGATCTTGGGTGATAGGGGGGTTTGTAACATGTTCTATCGCTAATGATTTGCAAAAGAACTTAAATTCATTAGACGTGAATTGTGTCCCGTTATCTGAAACGATAGAGTGAGGAACGCCGAACCTTGCAAAAATATCGTGTAGGGAATTTATAGTTACTACGGCAGTCAGTCTCCTACATTTTAGTATTTCTGGCCATTTAGTATAACTATCGACTACTACTAGATAGTAAGCTCCGTTTATCAGTCCTGCAAAATCAATATGTATTCTAGACCATGGAATATGGGTTGTCGGCCAAGATTGAACTTTGATAGGCGGTGAGTTCGCTGCCAGAGCATAACCTCTGCTTAATTTCACCAAATTGTCTATATCCTCACCCATTTTTGGCCAGTAGGTATAACACCTCAGATTTCATCCTAGAAATTCCTGGATGTCCTCTGTGAAATTCTTCTAACATACGTCTTTGTAACAATGCTGGTATCACCATTTTTTCTACGTACATCAGTACAGCATTACATAATGAAAACACGTTATTTTCCTGAGGATTTTTCCCTTTAGATCTTAATTTCTCCTTCATTTTCATTATGAAGTTCTTTTCCACCTTAATTTTTATTTCCGCCAATGTTATGGGAAGTTCTCGTACGGTATTATATAATACGTTATTTATTTCATTTTCAGGCATTTGTCGCTGCAATTATTGTGCCTTCAAGTGATTCACAAGATCTTGGTATCAGTCTAGACAATCCAATCCGTCTGCATGACAATATTTTGGATGGTAGAAATTCCATTTTATAATTATAATTTAATAGGATAATCCCCAGCGCTGTAGTCTATTCGCTGTATGTGTAGGAACACACTTTTTATCCATATATGGACAATAATGGACTATGGTCTGTCTTCAGTATAAATTCTCTACCATGTAGAAATTTGTGAAACATTTTCATGGCAAACATGTTGGCCAATGCTTCCTTTTCTATTTGGCTGTAGCTTCTTTCAACCGCAATTAATGATCATGGGTTAGTTGTTCCGTCTTCATATTTGGGAAATATCACTGCTCCAATACCCAAATCACTTGCATCTGATGCAACCACAATCTTTAATTTAGGGTCAAAATGAGCTCGTGACAAAGCCGATGTAAAGACTTTCTTGATCTGTTCGAACGCACTTTGAAATTTATCTGTCCAATTCCATTTTATGTCTTTCTTCAGCAGGTTATTCAGTGGCGTTCTTAATTCGTACATATAAGGTATGATAGTAGTTAGTAAAACCTAAGAATTCTTGTAACTTTAATAATAATTTGTTGAAGCGGGAATATTCTTTATTGCGCTCGCCCTTGAAGTATCCCGTCGTCTACTGTTTTCATCAAAGGTTTGCCCTAGATATTTAAGTCTGGACATAAATAATTCACATATTCCTTCACTTATTTTAAAACCATATTCTTTGATTCTCTCAAATACTTCCTTTAGATTTGCTGCATATTGTTTTCGGGTTTTACTTTTAATAAGTACACTCATCCAAATATTACTTGAGCACAATTCAAACCGTCAAGCATGGCATCCATTATCTGTTGGAATCTGCTTGGTGCTACTTTTATACCGGAAAGAAGTAGCCATAACTCTAACCCTCTATGAGTGTTAATTGTTAATAATTTTAAATATTCTTCGTCCATTACTACTTGTATCTATACATCTGAATTTAGAAAAAAATACCTCAATTCAATTTGGCAAAAATCTCTCTGGACTTGGTAACGGGTAGTTATTTTGTTTTAGACTTTCATTTGGCCCTGTTGTAAAATCAGTACACTCGCGGATTTTATTATTACTTTTTTAAGTAGACTGTTGTTGAAGGCCATTCAGAATAGTCTACTTTTGATATTACCCCTAATTTATCTAGTCTGTCCAATTCATTGTTAATTGGATCTAAAGCCGCAAAAGGTACACTCCTTTTTGGCTTAAATGTTGATGTTAAGTTGTCTTTTAACTGAAACTTCGCTTTTGCTTTCGTGCATGTCCCTAGACCTTCTGAGAAAACTTTTGGGAAACTCTTTTTCAGTTCATTTTTCAATTTTTTAGTTGCCGTATTAGTAATGGTCGTAACAATATTTATCTTATTGCAAAAAGAGTTAATTGGTAGGTCCCAAAGATCAAACAATGCAATCCAGTTTGTTTTAAACAAATTAGCAGTATTTCTTAATACAAATACCACCGTTTTTTCCGACAAAAGAAACGTTACACCTGAATTTACCCCAAAAAGTTAATCTCTTTCCTGAAACTCCATACGCAACTTTATCAAAAGTTAAACTGGGTTTATTCATTTTTGCATGTCCATTTATAAGAGTGATATCCGATCCTGTATCTAGTTGCAATTTTATTTTGAGAGTTATCTTTGGATCCCTTTCTAATTCAGCAAGTACCCTGGATCTTACCTCTGTGTCCTTATTAGAAGTTAAACCATGAACGAATATCAGACATTTAAACAAATGAGGAGTTAGTTCATTTAATTTGAACTTTTCGCATTCTCGATTCACGATTCCTGCGTACGTGACAAAATCTTCAGCGTCAGACTTTACCAATTAAGATATTGCCTTCGTGTATTAAACAATGAACTCCTATCACCAAAGATTTTCGATAGTATTAGGATGGTCTCATCAAAACTGATCTCTCCTGATTTCTTCGGCAAGATATAATTTACATATTTTTCATGTTTCATTAATAATAACCGAACTTTATATTCATCATTCCAATGCGAACAATACATTTTGAAGATTCCTTCGTATCTTCTGCAATAGGATGGAAAAGTTACCCCTTCATCTGAATTATACACATATTCACTGAATTAGCGACAGCATCTGGAGTGAAAGAATCTGAAGTACTGATAGTCAACTCTGCCAAATGCCTTGGACTTTTCGCTTGTCGTCTTTTACACCCAATATGATCGTGCGGATCAGATGCAGGTTTCTTTGAATTGTCCGTCCCCTCACAGCACAAGTCTGCTCAGGACTCAACAAGCTCGTGACAACTGACTGCAACCTCTCCATCAGGATCCTGGCCAAAATCTTTAACTCTGTGTTTAACAAAGTTATGGGCCTGTAATCATCTAAATCCCGCCCTTTTTCAACAGCGTGATCACACGCATGGAAATCCGGTCAAAAATGGTTTTCTGCCGGAACCAGTTGTTGAACAACGCTGTCAAAATCGGGACAAAGATGTGCAACAGCATCAAGAATATTTCGTAGAGCAGAGCATCAAGTCTCTGCCGACCTTCTTCAATGCCAAGTAAACTTCGCCCTCTGTGATCTCACCCTCGCAGCTAGCCGCTTCAGTCGGCGAAAGCCGAGGAAATTCATCCAAATATCTGCGAAACAAGACGGTAATGACCTTGCGAATGTCTCGATCGGAACCTCGACGTATTTCATCCTTGCCTAATTCTGCGCCAATGGTCATGGCTTCATTAGGCATCTTGTTTAACCTATGACCCTGGTAACGCTTGCTTAACACGCGCTGCAGGGCCTGCCTAGCTACGACTATCTTTACGGTATCCACCTCAGGCACCGCCTGGGACAGACTGTACTTCTATAGTCTTCAACTTTGTAGCCTTATCTAGAGCGAGTCGTTGGCTATATTCAGTGATGAAGAACCTAATCCAATCCTTAAGCCTCTCCCACCAACTATTCCCAATATCCGCCCCATTAATTCCCGCTGCACGAATGTAGTTAGCTGTTGCTGAAAGTCCTGCCTGTCTAGTAAATGTCCAGCCATTCAAGGCCTAGCACTTAACACCATCCGAGTCAAACGAGTCTATGATCCGAATAGTCTAAACGGTGGATCGTGGGATAATCTAGTAGATTTAGGTCGATCCTTCTCACTAACATTCTACCCAGACGGGTTAATTATGAGCCCACGTCCACATCTCCAACCCCGATCCAGGGTTTGCTTGCCTACCTGATAGGACTTTGTCCCCCAACCTGGGATACTTTTTTTTCTTCTTTTGGGAAGGGGTGTTGGGAAGAGGGGTGTTGGAAGGGGTGGCGCTGGGTGGAATGGAATTGTTATCCGATGCAGGAGTGTTGGGAGAGGGTGTGATGGATGGAGAGGTCTTGAGAAGCAGGATAGAGGAGGTTTAAAAGGGGAACAAGGGAAGCTCCTTGTGATGTTGTTTATTTTTTGTTGACGAAGCCGGAACGGATGGGGTTTGGGTTTTCCATGGCCTTATCCGCCCCACTTCTTCCAACTCGTTTCTCTTTCTTCGTGTTTTCTTTTTCGTCTTCATCCGTCACTCTTTTCAAGGATGAGGACCAAATTGGGTGCATATCTATCATTTCCACCTCGTCTTGATGGGGTTCCTCCTGCTATTCCTCATGTAATACCTCCTGTTACTGTTTATGTTGGCTCTTCTGGTTCAGTTGGGGCTTCTTCTTAACTTTTTGCTGCTTTTGCTGCTGGCCGCTTTTGGATTCGTTTGACTGTGGCTGGTGGGTAGGGGTTGCACTTTTGACCCCTTTTTCGTTATTTCCGTTCATTCTACTTGACCTTTGCTGACTTTAGAACTTGTCTGCACTCTTTCATTTTTCTTCGAATTTTGTGGCTGAGATTGCGTTTCCAGAGCATGCTTTGGGAAGATGCCCCGCGACTTCACAAGCTCAGCAAAGATGATGTCGCTCTTCAACCACTACATATATGAGACGACCTCCACACATCAGCATATTCGTAATTTCCATAAAAATTTTCCGGGTAACAGTTACCCAGATCCCCATGTCCCCCGTTGCTATTTCCATTTTGCTTTTTACGGACGTGACTTCAGACACCTCGTCAAACTGTGAAAAGAAATATCCCAAGTGATGCTCTGATATGTAGAGTGGAACTCCATGCAGAGTGGCTTTGGTCTTTCTGGTTCCTAAGTACTCGGTTACTGTTTTGGTTAAGACTATGCTCCACGCCAGGCTCCTTGTTGCATCCTCTGTGGCCAGCAAGACATCCCACATTGCATTGCTTCCAATTAATTTGCGTGTCTTAATATTTGTTGTTACAAGGAAATAGTTCTCGTGTTCAGTGTTTCCATAAGTTCAGGCACCGGTACATTTCTCTCAACAAAACTTCCATATTTATCCTTTAGTTCCTTATAATAATCGGGTCCTTTTGGTGGGGCCCTATCCTTTGTCCATGCCGAAGGAACTGTTTCAGTGGGTGTAGCATCAGAATTTTGGGATTCCGCCATAATGTTGGCCTTCCCACGACACCGGTTGGAAACACCGGTTAAAAGCAAACACAAATTGACGAAACGAAGTCACTGACTACAACAAATACAACAATGAAAGACGTAACAAAACTCACACTTACTTTTCAACAATGTAGCTTTGTCCAATTTATAGTCAAGAAATTCCAGGCGATTGTGAAGCAAATTTCACTCTCGTCAGATAGTATAGTGGATAGCGATCCAAAATGATTTTCTAAGCGTAGCTTAGATGTGGCACAAAGCCGAAAGTATGGAGCACTCAGTGAGAATCGAACTCACTACTCAGTCGTAATTGTTCTACCGAGACAAGCTTGCTAACCATTACACCGACTCGAGGTGTCCAAAGGATAGTATAGAGAATCGCGATCACTTAGACGCCACGTTAATTCCCATATATACCTTTCCTTTACGATCACGTGGTTTACTTATTAGAAATGGAATCACCTGTGCTTGCTCCCTGGTGATTTGTGTTCAAACTCCTGTGTCGGCAGCGACACTTTATCCCTATACAACTTATATTAGCGCGAATTTTCCCAAGAGATTGATTTCTTTATTCGAATTTTTAAGTCATTTGTTAGAAATACCAGCGATAAAATATATTATAGTAAAATCAGTCAAAACATACGAAGATTCTTAGATTGAACACACCAACAAAAATAGAAAAGTTTTTGCTAAACATTTGTTTTCTATAATCAATCAGCAGAGATTCGGCAATTTATCGAGACAAATATCATTTATTGTTGCTTTAAGATTCACTAGTCGTTGCTTTTAATAATATTTATAATAGTAATAATAATAACTAGGTTCAAACAAATGATATTAATTAATTAAGGTTATAATTTATTGTCGTCAATATTTTTCTTCTCATACACGATTTTTAGGCCATAGAACTATATCGATCGATGTTTTTCCAGCCACTGTAATCGATTTGTTTTATTCCCCAAAATGGTTGCTTTTCATATGCACCAGCTTCTGTGGTGCAACCCACAATCTTCTGTCTGATTCTTTTGCCAACTTTCTAGGTTTCCACTTTATTCTATTGGAGCCGTTACAGATTTGATACATTTGCTATAATCGACTTCAAAAAACTATATATTAATATTCTTGTACATCTTTCACAAACACTTATTATTCTCTTCTTTTCTGCCTGTCTATTTATACTATTTATTTTGTATAAAAGATAAAAGTATGTATTACTTTTTATTTCATTCTCAGTGTTACCCTTATCACAACACAAATTTCTTAATGATGATTAATATATTTCAACATTCTGCAGTAATTAAAGCATTAACTATCTGATTATTTTTTTCGAAATGATAGTGGGATAAGAAGAAATTGTGGGAAAAACAAGAAAACAGTTCGTTTCATTTCCATATTAAATATTCCAGGAATTGTTATCCGCAGACATTAACGTTGGCGTTTACTTGAAGCAGGCAGTGCTTAAGTATGTTCTCTTGTCTATCAGATATTAATACCAGCACAATTAAAAGACGGTGTAGTTCATAGTTCCATGTATCATTGCGCCAAGAGTGCTTCTCATAGGTTAGTCTCCTTCGTAGTAATTATTTACTGTGTAGCTTAGTTTTGGTACAAGACCACAAGTGTGGGCACCTAGTGAGAATTAAACTCACTACTAATTACACTACGATGAGATACCTTAGATGCTTTTTTGCTCTTGCAAATTAAGTGCCAACCGCCAGAATCTCGAATAACTTATTCGCCTGTTGTCTATATTTCACTGATGGATATTGACAGACGATAAGTGGCTTGTTCTTCAGACGATTTTTTCTGGATTAAGAGAGTACTTTATTTGGGACCTCTATCTTTCGAGAAAAAAAAATCAAAGTCCCAGTATGGTCCAGTTGTTCGACTTTTGAAAAATATCTAACGCTAACTAGGACTTCTTTTCTTTTTTCGATATGACTAAACAGTTAAGGGCTTCTTTATAACGCCTCCAAAAAGAAAGGATAGAAAAGACAACTAAAAACGCAACCCAAAACAAATATGAGAATACTACCCAGACAAACGAGGAGGCCAGACAAAAGGGAACGAATAGCGGCAGCTAACCTAAAATGGAAACTTCATCTGCATCCAAAATCGATGAAATAGAGGTCATTCAGAAGGACAATGCATGCACCCACCTCTTCAATGACGATGGGTTACTGGTTGATCTGCTCAAAGTGAGTGCCATCAGAAATTCAGTAAAATTATAAAGCTATCAATAGATTATGTAATTAAAAAACTCCCGAGATTCGAGGTTAAAATTCTTTTAGGCGCTAAATGCACGAAATTTCTCATTGAGGGCATACCTTTGGTCACTGCTGAAGATTGTCCATGACCAAGACGGATTTGGAAGGTAAAGAATGTATTACTGAAGTTAAATATTAGATATAGCGGAGACCCAGGTATATGTGGTGCCTATTTAGGTATTATAGATACACATGACCGTCTCTGTCTATCTCTGTCTCTCTTTCTCTGTCTCTCTCTCCCCATATATATATATATATATATATATATATATATATATATATATAGTTTGGAGAAAGGTCGGAGTGACTTCTGACCATAGACAAAGGGAATGGAGATTCGAACTGCTGTTTGACAGGAAAACCTTCTGCTACATTCCTGTTTTCATGTGCTAATCGTATCCATAAGTAAACCAGCATTCTAGTACTGTGAAAAAACCATATCCTCTCCACAGTTTGTCCGGAAAAGAAAGATTCTCAATAAACCGGCTCTCCAAATACGAGATTCTCCTCGTCGTAGGGTATTTAAAATATTAAATAATACCCCACGACGAGAATATGGCATCTCTCTGATCACTTAGCATTATGTTCAATACTCACTGGATTCCCCATACTTGTAAACTTGTGCTACATCTAACCCACATTGAATAAATCAGTGTTTGTTTTGCTTAAGACAATTGCAGTAGATTACATAACACTAATTACGTAAATCTATGTATCTTATATAAGATTACTTTTAGCCATTTTTAGACATTTGATAGATTTAACTAGACACTACAAACTACCAGAAGTTATACCTAGTCTAAGACCATAATACTGCGATATAAAATGCAAGTGGAGAGTTTTTATTTTATAAAATATGATAGTAAACAGTTAATAGAAAAGTTAATGGCATAGAAAATTGTCATCTTATTCACACTGACACATGTTTATGTGAACTACATAAGCATATGTCAGTGTGAATAAGATGACAATTTTCTGTGAGTTGAAAATTGATTCTACAATAAAACTGATTTTATGAATCATCTTCGTGAGGTCAAATGAACTGGTCCAGCTGATATCGACGATTTCTTCCGTCACGATTTTTCCTGGAAGGAAGTTTCTTTTTTTGCTTACGGAATAGATTTGTCGAGTAATGGTTCGAACTAAGCAAATAGATGAATTGTCCTGTTGTTCGAACAATAGCGAATATATTTGCTTATATTTTTGCATTCTTTTAATGCCTTTCATGCTTTTATTTGCGTTTTGAAAAATACATTTTAAGAGGCGGTATATTATTGATAAAAAAATGAAGTTCATTTTCCTGTAACTCAAAATTGATTGAATAAAATTAAAAAGATTCAATAAATATTTTAAAATATTTCGAATTCTTAATTTGCAGTATTTATCACGAGAACAACGAAAAGTGTTTTGAATATCCAGAATCCGGAGGTTTTGTTTTTTAATTATAGCAATTTATCTTTGATAGTTTGGAAGGAAATTGTTATGTGTATCCTTTATTTTGTGACTAGCCTCTCGTCAGTCATTTGCAATCGAAAAACTAATTACAACAAATTGAAACATTTTGGTTCACACTAATTGTCTTAGTTTTGCTCTTTGAAGATTTATATTTGTTTTATCCTCATTATTGTAGAACTTATTTTGAGGTTTTGTTTTAATACGTGATCCAATGCTTTAATGTAGAATCTTTTAGATTTAATTATAAATAATACAAGTTATTATCAATAGTTTTAATACAGGTAGATATTAAAAATTGAAACTCATATATTTTGTTCATATGAATCTATCGATCCTTTTGTCAGTGACAAACGCGTTTGCTTAAATATAACAGGATTATATCCTTTCTTCGGAATGCAAGTATTAAGACAATAGACGTCTTTTTCAAGCGATATAGTTGCACAAGCAAATCATGCATTGACTGGTAATGCCTCAAAAGTTGATTAGTATTGAACTCGAGACGGAAATTCAAAATAATTACTTTTGGAGAACCACAAATAAAAATTATTCGATATTCCTATATTTCACAATTACTTTTTTTCTTTATTAGCAAAAATTCATAATCATTACTGCATTCGTTGATTTAATAAATGGAAAGTATGAAAAACTTTGATATTAACAAAAAGATGCTTCCTAAAGTTTTGCTTTTACAATGCAGGAAAGAGGTACACAAAATTGGTAACAACAACAATCAACATGGCCCATGAAAGTCTGATAACTAGACAACAAATCATTCCTGCATGGCGTACAAGATCTCGTTGAAAACTCATCATAGGTGGCGTGCGAGACATCACTGAGGGATCATAGAGGGGTTCGAGATCTCATTGAAGAGTTATCGATTACTTCTTATTTCGCATACCTGATATTGTTAAGGAGTGTAGGATTTGATGTAGACTTCTGAATCTCAACAGATCGGATGTAAAATCGAACATAATAACATGAAAGTTTTAGTCATTTCAAAATGAATGTTTTGAAACAAATGAGAAAAAGAAGGGCGAGAAGAAAGCACAGAGGGGAAGATCTTTATCGTGAATACATTTCAAATAGCTACCTCCACATTCTCGATAAAAAAGCATATTGTAATGAAAAAAGGCCCAAACTTGATAAAAACAATGTTTTATCGTCAAAATGTTTATTATAAAGAGGAAAGACAAATTTATCATTTTATTAAATTTTTTAATCCTTTCTACTACGTTTGACCAAAAGATTGCTATGTATATTTTAGCGCCTTTAAATGAAAATTTCAGGACTTTCAAATATTAGGATTTTCAAAGGACTTTCAAGACTATAAAATATTAGGACTTTCAAAGGACTTTCAGGACTTAAAAGGAATTTCAGGACATTCAAATATTAGGACTTTCAAATGAATTTCAGGACTTTCAAGACTTTCAAAGGACTTTCAGGACTTACAAGACCTTCAAGTATTAGGACTTTCAAAGAACTTTCAGGAATTACAAATATTAGGACTTTCAAAGGATATTCAGGACTTTCATGACTTTTAAATATTAGGAATTTCAAAGGACTTTCAAATATTAGGACTTTTAAAGGACATTCTGGACTTTCATGACTTTTAAATATTAGGATTTCCAAAGGACATTCAGAACTTTCAAATATTAGGAATTTCAAAGGACTTTCAGGACTTTCAAGACATTCAAATATTAGAACTTTTAAAGGACTTTTAGGACTTTCAGAACTTTCAAATATTAGGACTTTCAAGACTTTCAAATATTAGAACTTTCAAAGGACTTTCAGTACTTTTAGGACTTATTCACAAATGAATGAAATTATTATTGAAATTATTATTTTAAAAACATTTTGGTAAAAATATTTTTTTACATTTTTACCCCCACGTACTTAATTTCATGGAATTTTGAGAAATTAAATTATGATTGTAAATTTTTCTTTTTATTAGTTTCATGCAGGACGCCTTATAAAAAGTAAATCATCCATTTTTTTACTGATTTCACGAAAATTTGCTCCGAATAGTGAAATTAAGAATGTACTAAAATTATCACATTATTTAATTAGATAAGTTTTTAATTGCTTTTATAAATAATAAATATTACGGACATTATAGTCTTAAGAAAGGAATTTTTTCGATGAATAATGAATTTTTACAAGAATTGTTTTTATTTTAGTTACAATAATTTATAAAATTTCAAATCTTTTAAAAATTCCGGAAAAATTAGATCGCGTTAGGTGATATTGTTATTAAGTGAAAGCTATATTTACTAATCAAAAACTGAAAAGTTTAATGCAAATCATTATTTAGTAAGATTTTTAAAATCATTTTAAAAATTTTTTTATATCTATCAACGTACCCATTTTGAAAATATGAGTGACCACACACCACATTATCAGAAAATATGAGCGATGAATATAGTAAATTTAAGTCAACATTCCTAAAATTAAATTAGGGAGAATATTTTCCAAAATTTTGAAGATTACTGAGTGCTTAAAATTATATAAAAAAGGCGCCCACTGGTCATTTTCTTAAATTATGTTTTAACAGAGAAAGTCTCTGTAGAACATCAATAAACCTGTGAACGCCTTATCAGTACTCGTCAATTACGTAAACCTGAATCTGTCGGTTAAAAAATCACCGCCACTGTTTTAAAAATGCATTTCTGTGTTATTTTAAACGTAACGTAAATAATATTTCATTCAAATCAGATTAATTATACTTTAAATCAGTTGATATTCCTCAAATAAAGTTTCAGGAAAGTATATTTTATTTTTGGAAGTTTTTTTTTAATACAGAGAATTACATTGCGATGAAAGACGACTAAAAAAGGACGCTAATCAGCTATTTTACAAACAAAATAGATCCCAATCAATATAATTTCTGTTTGAAATACACTACATAGTATTTTGCTTACTGAGAATAGTAAATTTGATCCTTTAGCTTTGAATTAAAGCTAAAATGAAAACTTCAAGAAAACTTTTTCCTTTTTAAAAATTCACTTTCAACCTTAGGTAACGCGAATTAGTCGAGGTACGCGATTTCAAATCTCATTGAAAGGTCGAGTATTATCAGCCTGATGGAAAATTTTTGTGAACATCAATCGGAAAAGGTTATTCCAAGTTTTAGTGGTTAAAAATATGGAGAGTTCACCTTACAATAAAACCTTTTCTTCCCCCTTCTGTTGACAGTTTTTGTGATTATAAAGTTTAGGGCCAAGAAACAATGAACGTTCTTATTTGCTGCTGTTTTCTTTGATTGCACAACGGGTCTTTGGCAATAATACTACATATCGGAATGCAAAGTAATCTATATGCATCGTCTATAAATTTGAGAAGAGTAATTAACCTACGCAATATTATTTGGACAATTGAACGCCTTCTTCGTCAAGTATGCGAAGAATGGATTCAAACATCCGAAACAAATTTAGTATGTTAATTACTCTTGTTGAAATGATAGACAGTTTAAAGTTAATATGGACCTTAATTAATTATATAGTAGAGACAGATAAAGCATAGAATAGATGCTTTTGGCTTTTCATCTATTTACTATTTACCTAGGTGTCGAGAGGAAGTTTTAATATCACCGGGGGGCCTGAAACTGAAATATTCAATATAATATCCCCTGAAAGGGAACTGTGTCGATGATAGTAAATATAGGAGGAAAGGATTTAATAGTCTAAACAGGGGGTCGGCAACCTTTTAGAGAGAGCGATCCAGAAAGCTATCCAATGTCTCGGAAGAGGGTCATGATATCAAAAGTACTATAATAAATTGTCTCGACCTCGGACTGTTCCGTCCAGAAGGCTGCCTTGGTCTGGGGTGGGGGGTTAAAGAAAAAACAACGAAATTAATATCATATTATTTAAACAAGGTTCTTTATTTTACTGCAAGAAAAACAGGATAACAACAAACCCAATCAGCAAAAAATGCAAATTCCTTACTACGGTTAATTTGGCGGGTAGAACAAAAATCTTTCGAATACTGGTAGGACCTCTAGATCTCTTAGGATTGTCTCACTGTAAAGGTTGAATAAGGACGGTGAGAAGACACAACTTTTGTCTTTCCGCCCTTTTCTATTTTGGGGGTATTTATTGAATTCATTTTCTATCTGTATGTAAGCAATTGCTCCTTAAAGTGATTCTGCATTGTTCTAATGTCCTTTACAAATAAATAGAGCAACCAGCAATTACAGAATAAAAAGAAATGCGTATAAACACGCAGATTAACTGACTCGTATGATGAGAACTGATTTAGCACTTTCACTAAGCCTCTCCACTAAGGCTTCATCGGACATTGCTAAAATATTGCGCACTATCAGAATTCACTTATGGAATGTGAATTATACTGGAACTCGGAAGAGAAGAATTGCTTAGTTTCAACGCAATAAAATTGTGTTTATTTGATAATTGTAAATTTATTTTTCAATCTGTTGAGTGACATGATACACAGAATTACTATGAATAATCTTCATTTGTAAAAAAATTCGGAAAATTTAATTTACAAGACGGGTGCTGAAATGTTCTCAACCCGCCTAAGAATGGATTCGGATAAATTCGGATGTTTGATCATTTGTTCAGAATTACGGAAGTGGGTCGGATCGAGGACATCTAAACACTTTTTCATAGGTTACTTCAATAAGAATAGCTCATTAGCTATTCAATACTATTGGTTCATTAGTCCATTAATATTGATTAGTACACAGTACTGAAGGTTAACATTAGTTTCACAAAGTAATATAACAAGGAAATCAATGTTTCTAATCATATGGTTTTTGATAGTCTTCATGAAATAACTAAGACTAAGTGAAATGGTGAATACAAAATTATATTATAGCCTTAAAACTTAAATTTTAACAGTATATATTAATGTATAAAATATATTAAACAAAGGATAGGAAGAACAAGGATAAGCAAAAAATCATTACACATATTTAAAGTGCGTAATAATAAAGAAACCACAAATTAGAAAAAATAAAAGGTCTAAGCACTTAAGAACTCAATCGATAACTAAATAAATAACTATATAAATATGTGCATAACGACTAAAAAGGGGGAAGGAAAAACTTATATTACTGATTCTTTGATATAATTATAAGCCATAATTACGAATGATATTTCCAGGCAAGTCATAAATATATAAAAATGCCTTGAATATTTTTGTCATAAAAATCATGTCACACAATGTTCAATATTTGAATCAGTAAAACACGTGACTAATAAGAGCTTTGTTAATGAGGCAGTGAGACGAGAAACTGTATTTCCAGATGAGACTTAAATCCAACTGATGACATTCACAGCTGGTCTTAATCGTCTGATTAGTCTTTTCTTTTTGTAATTTCTGCATAATACGGTGAGTTAACAATTAAGATATTAATCAGAATTACAGAAGGTTTGTGAAGATAGTATGAAAATACCAGAAAGGACTGGTGACATTCTTTACTATAAACGTAGTTAGAAAAAGCAAAGTTTAACTCAGTCTTGAACTTTTCTCTTAAATGTTATTATGTTTGAAAATTTTGAAACCTGCGAAACATCTATATAAATACTCACACGAGTTTCTAGTACAACTCGAGACTTTATATCTCGATAAATCAATTGTATCTTATAAGAATGTAGTATATCAGTAACCTTTGTCTAGAAGAAAAAGATTATGAAAAATATGTCGGTTCTTGGATTTAAGCATCACCTCTAAAAAGTAAAAGCCTTTTGCGAACATATACTCGCAGATTTTGAACAAACAATTCTAAATTGTTATTAGGGTGATTCAATGACGATAAAAAATAAGTAAATAACGATATAATATCGGAAATCTTAGCGCTGGTTAGGTTGTCACAAATTTTGGCTCAAATCAAAGGAAGGTAATTTAAAAAATCCAAGCAGTAATTTGCTAGTAAAGATTTCCTTAACGAGAAAGCATTACTGTCAAGAACTCGTTAGGTAATAATCCATGAAAAAACTGCAAAATGTCGAAGCCAATTTGAGTCATATTGCATAGACATTACTTGTTATCGTTTGACTGTAACGTTTGTACAGCACTTCTCTTATGTCAGCCGTTTATCTTCGAGCAATTTATACTTTTGTGTCATTTGATTACAGCTTTTACGATATCTGTTTATGAGTTGTGCTACTTGAATTGACACGCACTTTTATCCCGATTCTTCGATGAGGCTGGCTTTGATCAGTTGTGTATCTCTATGACGGTGCTCAGATTTGATTATCTAAAGTTTCCAGATCAAGTTGATAACAATTGTAGACTTATAATTTTACCATAATGAACTTCTGAAAAAGAATTTTAAAAAATATAATGCTCCAAGTGAGTTGATGCTTATCAACTTATTCGTCGCCACAAAAGTTAGTTCAACAAATTATTATTCAAATGAATCGACATAAATCATTTAAAGGTATTTAGCCTATAATTTTACTACAACTACTGTTCGAGATTATCTGTCTTAACGATTCTTTCACACAAGCAACGCCTGCAACGTTGCATGTTTCGAATATTAGGAATAAAATTCTTTCAAAATAATTTTATTCATTTTCAAATATCCCACTCAGAAAAACAATGAATCAGAAACAGTTATCTTCTGAGATACCTGTTCCTTACATGGTCTTTTTGCTTTTTACTTATAACGGCTGCATATTTAATATTTGTTTTTGGTGGCAAATCAGTTTGAATGATATCATTCCAATATACAGAGAGTGATTGAAAGAAACAAAATGAATCAGTCAGTTGCTTGTATAGCAATATCGCCTTTAAACAGGTGATGTTGCAGTTGCTATATAGAACCGCCCAGAAAATGTTGGCGACATAATTTGAGCCCTTGTGCTTATCGTAACATACAAGTATAATTCCTTTTTAGATCCCCCCCTTCTCAATTCTGTTCTTGTCATTTCGGAGGCTGTCATAAGTGACTGATATCTCCAGAAGGGAAGAGTCTGTAACTGATACAAATATTTGCACTATTCTATCAATAATTTGAACTTCACATCTAAACTATACGTTCGGAAACCCGGTCTCGTAATTTGAATGTTGCTATCACATTATAATCGATTAAATATCCGGTTCGGGTTGTTCAAATTCTGTCTGTGAGGTTCTTTTATATTGTTCACTGTCCTTCAATCGACCGATCCATTGGTCGATCAGCCAGTTTCCAAGTTTAGCAATAATTATTCGCTTGTAGTAACCAAACAATGCTTTCAAACCAGGGTTGTTCGTCTCGCTTAAGCAAATATGACCTTCTGCTTAGCTGCCAGTCGATTGCTTAGCGAGATGAAATAGACACGCGCGCATTGAACAAAAATAAATACGATGAATACGATACACTGAATGGAGGCTGTGGGTATGACCAACCAAAGCCAAAACTCAATAATTTTTCCATTTAACAGACAACCAATGGTTTTATTCGCAAGATGACCCAACTGACCTTTCTCTTCGAAGAATAGAACTATGACCAATCTATCAAATAAGAGGTGAATTCATTAAGGCTCATATTTTAGGTCGATAATAGAAATTACTATCAAAAGCGGTTGTATAAAATTTGTACACAAGATATTGCCAACATACAGAGTATTATTTTACACACACGAAGTTCATAAATATGAATCGAAAATATGTGATAATTGATTAAAAGCAGGAACGAACGCGTTAAAGAAATTGGAATGGCTTTAAGTCCACTGATATTTTATTTGTCCAGAAAATATGTTTCATAATTACGCATTATATTTCATGAAAGCCATATTGATGGCTGCGATTAATATGTATTTTTCACGATCGGCACGAATAGGTGTTCGATCTCAGGGAATGTGATTGTCAGAAGGTATCTACTGCTGAACTTTAATGTCAGCATCAATTTTAGTGCTCTGATCTTGCCAGCGACTTACAATTAGTAAGACTCCTGGTCAAGAGAACTTGAAATTTTACCTCACTCCACACACACCCATATATATATATATATATATATATATATATATATAATTCCTGTAAGACTTGTGCTAACAAAATCACATTTAATCGACGTTATATCTAATGTTATAATACATGTTATAAAGTGTGAAAATATCATTCATAAAAGACGCGTGTTATATGTTATCAATTATGCATGTTGTAAGTCATCAAACCTTTCTCTGTTTTATCTGCGAATGATATTAAGACTGAATTATGTTAAAGGAAGGAAACAAAATCATTTCTATTATGATTTTAATGGTCCTCTCCCCAAACTGAATAAACAATTTTTATCATCTAAATGTTTATGTTATTATTAAGAGTAAAGTACTAAATATTTTTTATTATTTTTAAAAAATTAACAATTTTTTAAAAATAATAAAAAATATTTACTTCCTAGCACGTCCGAAATTTTAGATAAAAATCTTGTTTTTTTTTTTTAGCCAGCAAAATTGCCATAAAATCGATCATGTCCGCCATTTTTGACAACTTTGCAAACAAAATGGAAATTATCCCTTTAAAAATCTTGTAAAAATCAATTATACCTTTTTCAAAAGTTATTTGAGGAAAATTAGAAAATTTAAAGTTTACTTAATGTAATTGGAAACAAACATTGCTTAATTTTTTAGTAGAAAAGAATTTAGTTGAACATAAGAGAAGCATGTCTAACCGTGGTGATTGGTTTTGGAGGTGTGAAATGACGTTTACGTTAATGTATTGATAACTAACGTCAGGGGAATTTATCGGACGGAAGGACAGAAGTGACAGTATTTTCGAATTTTAAGTGAACCAGCTTATTTAACTAAACAGTAATTTTTAAAAATTAAATTCTTTCAATAGTATGTTATTTTTAAGTGATTTTTTAATGAAGTTATGTCCAAAACCACCACTGTTTCCATCACTAAAGTTAAATCTGAAAAAGAAAATAATTAATAATTGCATAATTGATAATATAATAATAATTTATATATATATTAATAAATAATAATATCTCTCACCGAAAAACAATAAATTAATTATATTTAAAAACTGAAAAAATGCTTAGTGAAATAAAATGTAAAAAAGAAAATTAAAAAATTTTGAAAATGCGACGGTGATGGTCAGTTAGAGAATTTGATACGTGCCAGCCAGAAGGAAAGCAAAGCTATTTCTTAAGGCATTACTCTTAAAACACATGGCGTATTATTTCTGAATCATGCATCCATAGTTTGGGAGAAAACGTTTTTAATACATTTTTTGCATATTAGAAAAATATTTTAAAAATACTATTGTGTCGCAGATTGTAAAAAGCTTAATAATAACAAACATTTTGACAATAAAACTTTGTTTTTATTAAGTTTGGGGCCTTTTTTCATCATGTTATGCTGTTTTTTATACGAATTATTGCCTATTTTTAACTGTAGCAATGCCTTTAACGTTGCTTTACAACTTTCTTGAAAAGACTCTATAAACGATATGACTGTTTACATTTATCTGCAATTATTATATTTTTAAACAGGGAATTTTATTTCCCTTAAAATAAAAAAAACGTAATTTGATAAGAAATAATATTGACATATATCATATCAGTATAATATTGATAATATTGGTTGCATGAAACGCGAATGGCAAACCAACAAGTGATAAATTGCAGCTGTAAAAACTCGAAAAAGAAACGAATAGTATATATATTCCTAGTAAGTAAAAGACCAAACGAAACACTCAAAAAGTATCGAATAATAAACAGAATATTTATAAAGTTTATAATTTGATAAAGAATCTTTCAATACTGATAAAGTGAGGGTCTTAAAGATTATCTTCGTATATCATAACTTCATCATAAAGAAAAGTATTTAAACCTAATGAAAGGTTACAAGAGAACAAAACCTATAAGAAGGAATATAACAAAGAAAATCTCTATATTAAAAAAAAAGAAATAAAATTATAAATTCTTTGCACAGAAATTATTAAATGGACTGAGAAATAACATAAAGGAACAACTACATAAAACTTTTCTTAATTAATAGAAATCTTTCCCCAAAATTACAGTGACTTCAAAATATACGAGGGCAAGTAAAAAATTATTTGCACTTTTGCCATAACAAATAAGACAAAACTAAGTCAATGGTAGCATTGAATGCAAATCTGAAACTACTATGATAATTAGTACAGTTAACTAATTGATATATTAACAATTTGATTTTCAGTCCATTGCCTCTTGGATCAATATTTTCCGAAATTCAAGTTATACGGAAAGGTTACAGGAGTTTTCTTCGAAGACGTCATGAATTAAAATCTAGACTAAGATAACAGTATTATTTCTTAACATTTTAATTGCTTCTGTTTTATAATTTATTTCTCAAATCAGAATTGTTTAGATGATTAAAACGGATACAGAATTATGTTGTTGCGTTAATTATCAGTTACATTTTTATCTTACAATTAAAAATCGCAGATTTTGAAAGTTTTGGAAAAAATACCATAATGTTATTTGCCGGTAACACCGTAAAGAATAATGTAGCTTCTTCTATGAAGACTAAGTCCGAATGACAACCTAACGCTCTATATTTGATTTATTCTAGGCATATAGATGACTGAAGAAGTATTAAGAGAAATGTGCACCTTTTAACCTTAGAGCATATAAGATTTTAAAAAATCAGAATTATATTGTAAATATTGATAATACATAAGCCAGCGTTGCGATAATTGCTTTGCACCTATTTCGGTTTGATATTTTCTGACAATCACACTACACGGCATTTGTTCCACGCTGTCTGCAACTGAACAAAAATAGCTTTTGTCCCTTGGGAGACGTGATCAATAAACAGATGAAAACCATCTGAGTATAACTACTAACCATTAATAGATCACCAAGCATTGGTCCGATCACTTTACACCTATTACTACTGAGATCTGCCGCCACACCAATCCCCTCTACAGCACGTTTATCCATCATTCTGAATTTTTCAGCAAGCCGACTCTTGTTTAGAAGACGCATTACGATTTTAC
Organism: Acanthosepion esculentum; assembly: GCA_964036315.1. Classification (NCBI taxonomy): domain Eukaryota; kingdom Metazoa; phylum Mollusca; class Cephalopoda; order Sepiida; family Sepiidae; genus Acanthosepion; species Acanthosepion esculentum. The sequence continues at coordinate 67,770,180 of OZ038482.1, forward strand.
CTCCTATTTACAAAGAATTAGTATATGCAGTAAAATGCATGAAATCCTTTCTTCTTCCTCAATTCAGCTTTCAAGGATTAGGTGAGATGTCATCATTTATTTATATGCCATCAAATATATAATTTACGTGTTTAATGTATATCTGTTAATGATACTAGAATTACCAAGTTTTTAAAGTATATTAATCTAATATTTCATTGTCTTAATACTTTAGATGGATATTATGCTAAGCTGATGGGATTCAAGAACAATTCGTTTAAAATCAACCAAGCAGTGACACTAGCATTAAGATAGTTGAGAGTTTGATATGATCATCAAAATAAATTAACTCACAAAATAAATGACCGTAATTTTATTTTAAAATTGTCGATGTCATATCTACTTCAGTCTCAATCTATAAATAAAAATCATCATAATCATCATCATCATCATCATCATCATCATCTTCATCATCTTCATCACGTGTAGAGATTTATTTGCAGTGGTAAATTTGTTCTGATTTCAATAACATTGATCACCAACTTTATGTATCAGCATGAAGTTTTTCACTAAAATTGTGTTCAATTACTTGAGATGCATTATTAGTAAAAGGACCAATACATTGAGCTGTTAACTATAATTTTAGCTGACATTAACCTATCTGTCAGGCAAAAATATGTATTTATCATTTATTTTAAGTTAACTAAATTCAAAACGGAATAATAATGCCTCTCCCGGGGTTTCATACTGTCATGACAGATGAAATGAAATAAATCAAACTAATTAGGCTCTGTACCAATATGTTCGATGCAGTTACATTGATTGAACATTTCAATATATAATATTTGAATGCACATTCTTATGAAAGTTGCTTTCCGTTTCAGTATTTATTTTTAACTACTTTATTAACTTCAACTGATGATTCTTGACATAAGAACTAATTTCGTTTGTTTTAATTATAGGTGCAAAATGTTTCCAAGGACTTACAGTTGTTTTTTGTTTTTGTTTTGTTTTTTTTTCCAATTTTTATTGTTGACATCAAATCGGAAAAATACATAAACTGATTGCCTTTAGTGGCCTACCAAATCTGATGATTGTTTATTTTGTCTATTAACAGTATTTTATGATGGGATTGTATTCATCGTTGCGGGACGTTTCGCGACGTCTGTGTTATATAGCGCGCTAATCAAGAATTGAATGTTGAACCGATGAATTATGGCTTCTAATTGCATTGCCCAACTTCGAAGCAATCGCACGGAAATTGATTGACAACAAAATAAAATAAACAAATAAATGAATACAAAAATAAAAATTAAAAAAGGAAATCTACATTCCTGTTAGGGAATTCCTAAACCAGAAGGACACGTCATGTTGGTTTAATAGTTCCAGCAACAGAAGCAGCTTCGTTTGACGCAATTATCCAAAAAAGAAACACAAAACCAAGGAATTTGAGGCTCTTATCTGACGTCACGCACACACAGCGCATCCAGCAGATATGGTGGCTTTGATGGTTATAACATGACACGCCTCCAGAAACACTGAAATAGAAAATAAGGAAACAAGCACACACACACACACACACACACACACACACACACACACACACACACACACACACACACAAAGTAAAGTAAAACAAATCTATCAGTCTGTGCATAAGAGAAGAAAATGGAAGACATTATTTTTTCTTATTCATATTATTCAAGGAACCTGTATATGGATGCCGAATTGTCATAGAATCTAAGATAAGAGCAACAATAAATACTGTGGTTGCCATATTTAGATAAACTTAGAAAATATGGTTAGATTTGCATTGAAAGACATTTTCATACTTTTGAGCGTGAGATGAATTTTTTAAAGTTTCAATGTTTAATATTGATCATTTAAAATATTCTTTTTTAGTGTTTTGAAACTTTTAATTGGAATTATTTAAAGCTTGTATATTTTTACAGAATATATATGGCACAATTTAACATTAAATAAAAAGCGCCATTTTATGAATGCTGTTGTTTTTGTTAATGACTTAGATGAAGTGAAACCAATGCGAAAAATGCTAAAAACATAAATAGAGATGATTTTGTAACGTGAGGCAATTTTACTTGAAATATTTCAAATGTTGTGATGAAAATGTCATTAGACGAAGAGAAACTTTCAGCTTATAATGATGGTAGAATTACAAATAATTAGTGGGGTGCAATTTTCAAACGTCATAATAATTTTTTAGCAATAATATAAATCATGAACTTGTACTTGCAAATAGTGTTATATTGAATATGCATGTTAATGTACGTATACTATCGCTATTTTCTAGGTTTACATTAGTCTGGTATAGAGCCAATATAATGGATAAGCCAGCAAAATCAAATACGCTCTAATAACAATAATAGCCTACGAGACTAGCTTGCGAATGTCAGGTGTCCAAAAATACACGAATTTTATGCCAGTGTCACAGACATGCGCACATATTAATCAGTAAAAATTTTACAAACTGTTCATATGCATACACTTGCGGGTGAGCGAAAAGCAACAAAAAAGAAGAGGAAAGCATAAAACAGGTTGGAGACATTTTGATCTCAAATTCTATTGCGTCCGAAGTGTAGAGAATTGGTTATTCACGACTAGCATGAGCATGATGAGATATCATAACTTGTCTACAAATATCAATTAGAACTTATAGATATATATTGATCATGTCAGCAAGTTCTGTGTGTGTTTTATTTCATTAACGAGCAACTCGTGGAACAGTTTCTTTTACAATTTAACGTCTCAGAAAGTTTTTCCTGAAGTTAGAATATAATTTCAATAATATAAAGTACTTGACAAAAAATTACTTCATTACACAATTGTTTAAAATGTATATTTAAATAATACTTAAGGATTCAAATAAAAATGATTATAATGAATTCTTAGGAGTTTCTTTGGTCAGGGAAATAAGACATATCGCTCTGTAAGCTAAAAACGTTAATTTGATGATTTGATGGAGTTCTATACGTTTATATTACATAACACATTCAATGTGGATGTGCAGCTGGTGAAATGTGTAGCAACTCGGGGACAAAAAATCTGTGATCTGAGTAAGTAACTTTCGGGAATTGTTTAAGTAGTAGTAGTAGTAGTAGTAATATCTGGTACAGGAAACAATTGTTCCTTCACTCAATAAGTGAAAAGAATTTTCTGTAATAGCCATGAGAAGGCATCGATTATATGAACTTTTTCTCCATCCATGATAATTCATGTATTATAAGGTCTAACCCGGCGGAACCGTGCATCCATAGTTTTGGAGAAAACGTTTTTAACACATTTTTTGCATATTTAAAAAATAATTTCAAATTAATTATCTGTAAAAATAAGTTTCATTCCAAAATCTTTTAATAGATCTTTTTAATTCCAAAAAGACACGGATTCAAACTTAATTTTAAAATATTTAACAACTTTATCACATTTTGTATTTAAAATTAAAAAAAGAGGAAAACAATTCTTGTAAAAAATTCATTTTTCATCGGAAAAATATGTTGGCTTCAAACAATGGTGTCCTTATCATATATTTTTCATAAAAGCCATTAAAAGCTTTTCTAATTAAACAATGTCTTAGTTTTATTGGGTATTATTTTACAATTCAGAGATGAATTTTGGGTAGATATGCATTTCCCTTTTTTAAAAAATGAATGATTTATATTCTTCAAAGTCTTCTGCTTTTTAATTAATATAATCACAAAATTACACAGAAGTCGAATTTTCGTGTTTAAGTATGGGTGGGGGTAACAGATGTAAAAAAATATTTTTATCATGACTTTCTAAAAAACAAACATTTCTAAAATAATTTAATTCATTTGAGAGTAAGTTCTGAAAGTTTCACTAAAATACGACAATTGTTTGATTTTTGCAATAATTTCCAAATGAATGTATTTTTCAACTGAAAAAATGCGCTAAAAAAACTAATGGGAAATTTTACATGACCGCTGACGTAAAAGAAAAAACAAGATTTTTAACCAAAATTTCGAACGTCCTAGAAAGGATTAAAAAAACTTTTTAAAATAATTAAAAAATACTTTGGTCTCTCGTCTTAATAACAAAAATTTTGAAATAAAATTTTATTTTTAAGTTTGGGCCTTTTTTCATCATTCTATGCTGTTCTTTCGACGAATTATTGAAGATACCACACTCTATCTCTCCTGTCTCTTTGTTTTTAATAAACACTTACCAGAGGACAATAAATCCAAAGACACACAAGACATCTAAGCAGAGCTGGATTTATAAGAGGACAAACTGCGAGGATTTGACTAGAAATTTTTGTATGAAATTTTAAGTCATTAATTTGATTGATATTTTCCGGCCATCTAACGTATTTAGTTTATGAAAAAGAATGTTTTATTCAAATCTATAAAAAATAAGCTTAATTGATTTTTGTGTTACGATCTAATGAAATTTTTTTATTTTTCTATAAACTTTAGATAAGAAATAAATTTAAGATTAAATTTTAGCAGTGATACAATTATTGTTATCATGAAAAATGTTCCATTTCATTTTATAGGTATAAGATAATATAAAGGTAGATCTCAGAAACGAAAAGAGAAAGTGCAAATGACAGCATCAGTGGATCCCTAGAATTTCTCAATTCTTTATACAGCCAACTAAACAATCACAGAAACAGAAAACACAAACACCTACTGTAGAAGAAACCGTAAATGAGAAAGAAACACCTTCGGGGGAGTTACCAACAGATTTTCCTGAATTTACCTCTTTATCTGATGACATTTCTCAGTTGCCTTTAGTCATTTCAGATAAAGAACGATCCGATATCGTTAAACGTGGTCCTGAATATCCTTAAAACAACTTTCGAATAATGCCAAATAAGGAAAAAGTTAAACGGTCAAGGTTAGGGTGTTCTTTGAAAAGTGATCCAATTTATTGTTTTTGTTGCAAACTTATTTTGTAATTCAGAGTCTCTGGTGCTTTTGTTAAAGGAACAGGTGTGTGGGAAGGTCTTTCGAAAAGGTTAAATATACACCAACTGAGCTAGACACATCAACACTGCTTGTCTCAGTGGATAGACTTGCGTTTGGGTCTGACAAGCAAATCCACAATCGATAGGACAAAAATGGATTTACTGCAGAGGCAGAAGGAATTTTGAAGGAATGTGGTGAAACGATTAGTTAATGTTACAATTTTTTTTATCCGAGATGTTATAGACAAGCGTATGGTTGCAAGACAGAAATACGACAACAGCAGAAATAGATTTACGTGATTTATTTCAGTAGGAACGTGTGTAGGGACAGCTACCTTGTGGTATAGTTCATAAGCCGGCTGCCGATCCGGGTTGATCTCTCATAGTAGTTCCCACTGGTTGGCGTGGCGTTCCTGCTGCTGACTGCTGCTGACTGCCGCTGATTGCTGCTGACTGCTGTTGACTGCTGCTGACTGCTGCTGACTGACCGACACAGATCTCTTCCCCGGCCTCCCGTTGACTGCTTTGTACTTCCCCGTGTGACCCTTTTTATGGCGTTTTTTATGGTTTAACGGGCTCGAAAAACGACGCGAGTATAATTAGGAGGGAAGCATTTTTATTGGTCGAAAAATAGAAGCACTTTGAAATATTATTTTATTTTTCGACCGGAACTCGTGCGTCGGGCGTATGCGTAAACGACGATAATTGTCATTTTGTGACGGGGCCATGTCCCGTTCACATCCGACTCTCGCTCTTGATTATGTTAGTTTATTTGCCTGCAAATCAGCCGAGATATGTCTTATTTTATTTCATAACAAGGCTCCCCCAGATCTTGGTCTGATTTACAGTGAGCGTTATTCGTGTATATTTGGCTGATTTGGGTGAGAAACTTTACTTTTCGGGGAACAAATGAAAATCTCAGTCTAATGGCAATATTTTAGGTTTGATCGAATTGATAGCTAAATACGACCCTCTTCTCAGCGAACTCGAGACCGTTAAAATGAACAGTCATTATTTGAGTAAAGATAGCCAGAACGGCCTGATCAATCTGATCTCGAAAATGATATTGTTAAGCAATCTTTCAGACTTATTTTGTAAATATTATTCAGTCATATTAGACTGCACTTCTGATAACTCGCATTCTGAAAAATTGTCAGTAATTTTTAGATAAATGTAAGCTTGGTGATGGCGTAAAGATTTGTGAATCTTTCTTCGGTTTTCTCACCGTAGATGAGACGACTGGAAAGGGACTTTTTAAATGAGGGTGTTAAACAGTTTGATATAAATTTATTGAATTGTCGTGGTCAAAGCTACGATAATGTCACAAATATGGCAGGAAAATACAAACGTGTGCTGTCAAAGTTGACTGCACACGTTTGTATTTTCCTGGAGATAAATTTAAAAAAAAAGCTTTATTTATGCCTTGTAATACGCACACTTTGAATCTAGTTGTGTCTGAGTTGCCAGTTATCGGTGGCTTCAGTTACATTCTTTGAGTCAGTTAACGATTTATTATTTTCTGCCTCGACTTTTTGTTGGGAGATACTATTAACTTCTGTGCCTATTTCTTTGAAAGCACAGTGTGATTCAAGATGGGAATGCAGTCAAATCATTGCTCTTTCACTTTAAATAACATTAGAACGGCGCTTATCAGCCTGCGAGAAAATTCTTTCAGCGACTGAAGCAACACCATTGTTGGACTGGATTTCTACTTGGAACTTTGTACTTAGCATCCTCAATTGGTACGTTGTTATGTTTCAGGTGAACAAAGTGAGTCAATTGTTGCAGTCTTCTGGTGTTACTATCGATATTATGATCGCAGAGATTAATGCAACTTACAGTTTTCTTCAAGACTATCGCGAAAATGGTTATGCCTCTCCTGTCGACAGCGCGTGAAATTGCAAAAGAAAATGATATTGATGAAAAGTTTGCATCACAAGTGCAATGTCGCAAAAGACGTTTATTTGAATATGAGTCCTGCGACGAAGTTCAAACACCCGAAGAACGTTTTTTTATCTCGCTTTTTGAGGGTTTGTCTTCAATTAATAATCGGTTTTCTCAAATTCAGTTTTGTCGGAGATGTTTTTCATGTGTTGTTTGAAATTTTTGTAAAACTTTATGGAAATGTAAAAATTTGCGACTTAAACATTTGTTTTCAAGTAAAATTTAGTCATGAAAATAATGGTAGTTATTTAAAAAAGAATAACATCTTCTCAGATTTTTTAAAAATAAAAAACTATTCATTATACAAGTAAATAATTACTGAAATTTCCATTTACAGTGGATAATTCCCTGATTTTTGGTAATTTAAAAAAGCAGTGTCCTTGACTCGACCATCTTTCCTTCGAGGGTTTGTGAGCCCCCAGGTTGGGAAACTTTGAAATCGACATGTAGTAGAGAGTGGGGCCCAGTATCAAAGTTTCGGGGTGGGAGGACATGAGACCTTAGCAAAAGGAGAAGAGACTGTTTTTTACCGGTTCGCTTAGTCCAAGGTGATGTTTTTAGGAAAGAAACTGATAGTACTAATCGCCAGTAGTATAGGACCTAGGCGTCGTATAACTTACCAGCTATTGCACTGTTTATTTTGTATTTGCTATGTGAGCTTTTATTTATTTATTTTATTTTACACTTTTAAGATTTAACCGCCATTAAAATCTTCAATCCAATTTTGAGATTTCACTTGGATATCTTACCTCGCCTGAAGAAATTCTAACAGCTTTTCAAGAAAGATAAAATAAAAATAAACGCATTTCCTAAACTGGTTTGAACTAGTTTGAACATCATGCCAATTCCATGTGCTGGAAACGAGAAAAAAACACAGCCAAGAATTTTGCTGCGTGTCTCCTATCGTTGTATTATTCACTCATTACTTTTAAAGAAACGTAGATTCATTCTATGTTTTTTCTTCTTCTGATAGATTTATTTATTTATTTATTTATTTTGTTTGCTGCGGCGTTTGTTGCTTTATTCTGGTTAAGTGTTCAATTAACCCGCTGTCAGCACAAACAGATGGAGTCTCTGGTATAATTGGCAAAGTTTGTGTGGTGCACAGACTTGAAAATATAATAAAAGAAATAAATATATTACTGTACGTACCAGACTGTTCTTTAAGAGAACATTGAACAGCGTTCATATTTTTGAGATGAAAAATAACTTTTGTGAGAATCTTAATACAAATGCATACATTTATTAATCATTTAATGTTTTTGCTTAAGTATGCTTTTGTTTTGTTTACTTTGCTTTGTTTTCTTTAGTTACACAAACGAAGCGGTAACGATTTTGCAAAAACTGAAATGAATTTTGAAGATAAAGTGAAATCCTGCCTCCCCGAGCCTGCAAAAACGAATCGTGATCATGTAACTGAATCTTCTGATCTTCTTTTAATTCCAAGTCTAGGACAATGCCAGATTGAATGGCGACAGTGAATTTTTGAAAATTCGGTAATGGAAAATTCGGTAATTTTGACAAGGTGTTGCGGGGCCGTCAAGCGTGTGCTATCAACCCCGCAAGCAGTAAAATTTATATTGGAAAATACGATCGAAGCAAGGATAACAAAAGCGAGGGTTTAAAATCAAAGCCAAATTTTATTTAATAATTTGGCAAAAGTATGTACAAGTCTTGTGTCGCAATGAATCGGGGAGCGCCACCCGAAAGATCGTCTTGTTTTAGGGCAGCGGACCAGTCAGTGCTGAGGGAACCTGCTCGTCCTTAGGTTGACGGTCATCAGGGATGCAGCTTGGTAGTAACCGGAAGGACTATCGCATAAGCTATGTGGTCAGGAAGTCCTGAAAAGGACTATTGCATAAACTATGTAGTCAGGAAGTCCTGAAAAGGACTATTGCATAAACTATGTAGGCAGGAAGTCCTGAAAAGGACTATTGCATAAACTATGTAGTCAGGAAGTCCTGAAAAGGACTATTGCATAAACTATGTAATCGTTAGCCCTGAAAAGGACTATGGCATAAATATGTAATCGTTAGCCCTGAAAAGGACTATGGCATAAATATGTAATCGTTAGCCCTGAAAAGGACTATTGCATAGGTGTGTAATCGTTAGCCCTGAAAAGGACTATGGCATAATCATGTAGTCGTTAGCCCTGAAAAGGACTATTGCATAAGTGTGTAATCGTTAGCCCTGAAAAGGACTATTGCATAATCATGTAGTCGTTAGCCCTGAAAAGGACTATGGCATAAATATGTAATCGTTAGCCCTGAAAAGGACTATCGCATAAGAATGTACGCGGGGTGCTGCTGCTGCTTGACCTTGTCTGGCTAGTGGCTGCTGCTGCTGCTGCCTGACCAGGGCTGGCTAGTGGCGGCTGCTGCTGCTGCCTGACCAGGGCTGGCTAGTGGCGGCTGCTGCTGCTGCCTGACCTGGGCTGCTGCTGGGCTCGGTCTGGCTGACTGGCTGGCTGGCTGCTGCTGCTGCTTGAGGTCAGCGGTGAGGGGAGCGTGCCGCTCTTAAACCCGGATCCAAGAATCTGGCTGCTGCTGCTTGACCTGGGCTGGCTGGCTAGCTGGCTGCTGCTGCTTCTTCTTCTTCTTCAGGTCAGCGGTGAGGGGAGCGTGGCTCTTAAACCCGGATTCCAAGAATCTGGCTGCTGCTGCTTGACCTGGGCTGGCTGGCTGGCTGGCTGGCTGGCTGCTGCTGCTTCAGGTCAGCGGTGAGGGGAGCGTGGCTCTTAAACCCTGGTTCCAAGAATGATTTGGTGGAAGAAATTTGGCCATGTTTATGTAGGCCGGGGTCAGCATCGTAGCTTGGCTAATAATGTCTTTTAGTTATTCACTAAAAATGAGCTTCTACTTTTGAATGTACCCATGGGTTTCATTTAGGCCCCATGTGTATATGAATTAGTTTCTGGTCATTATTTTTAGTTGTGGATGTTACGTTTCGTTTTGTTTTTGTATTTTTGTGATTTGGTGTCTGAAAATGCTGAGTCACTGGAACTTAATGGCGTTTGTTCCGTTTTCCGTGGTGACGCTTTCAGACGTTTGAGTAGCCGGCAGTAACTTCCGGCCGGGTGCGATAAGGCCCCCTTTCTAGAAAATTGATCATGATCAATTCAAAAAAAAATGTAGGTCTTCAATTTGGATGGAAAATGGACTCTTCTGCCTGATTTTGTTCGTATGACTGGTGTGGTTGTTTCAACTTCCGTCGTTGATGGGAGTTTTGCGTCGGGAGGAGTTTCCTCTAACCAGGCTGGTTTGAGTCGGTCGATAGAGACTGTATCTTTGTCTCTGCTGCGCATGATCGTGACAAATTTTTCCGAACGCTTCAAAACTTTAAAAGGACCTTGGTAGCTGGGTGTGAGTGGTTTTTTTACGGCGTCGTTCCTGACAAAAACGAAATCGCAGCTATCCAGTTTCTGTGGTAAGTATGAGCTTGTGGTTTGTTGTCGTGGGGGAGTATATGTAAGTTTGGCCATTCTGTGGCGCAGATCCTGCACAAAAGAACTTGGTGAGGTTGTGCACGAGTTCTGCGGAATGTGAAAATATTGTCCTGGTAAGGAGAGAGGCATGCCGAACACGAGTTCCGCTGTCGAACACCCTAAATCGGTTTTGAGGGTATTCCGCAAAGAGAGCATAGTCATGGGGAGGTTGTCGACCCAATTATGTATGTCAAGTTTGGTTGCTAAGGACGCCTTTAGGGATCGATGAAATCTTTCGACGAGGCCGTTTGCGCAAGGGTGGTAAGCAGTCGTTTTAATGTGCCTGACACCCAGAAGTTGAGAGAATTCTCGGAAAAGCGAGGACTGAAATTGTGGTCCTCGATCTGTAGTGAGAACCTGGGGTACGCCAAAGTTCGTAATCCAGTTGGCGAGGATAGCTTTAGCAACTGTGGTGGCGGAAATGTCCTTAATCGGTACTGCGACTGGCCACCTCGAAAAACGGTCTATGACTGTTAGAAGGTATTGATACCCCTGGCACATTGGCAGAGGCCCGACGAGGTCAACGTGGATGTGACAGAAACGTGCGTCGGGTGTGGCGAATGTTCCAACTGGTGATTTTGTGTGCCTCTGAATTTTACATTTTTGGCATTGTATGCAGGTTGAGACCCAATTCCTGATGTCTGATTTCATATTAGGCCACACGAATCGCTCGGCGATAAGCTTGACGGTTGCTCGCTTGCTCGGATGAGATAGATTGTGGAGATGGAGGAATACTTTCTTTCTGAGAGATGGAGGAATGTATGGTCTCGGAGTATCCAGCGCGGTGTCGCAGAAAAGGGTTTTGTCACTGAACGGACACGGGAATTCCTGCAGTTTCAACGAAGTTTCCTTGATGAGGTCAGGTATCGTCGTGTCGTCTTTTTGTTTGTCGGCTATCAGCTCTTGGCTCAAGATATCGTTATCCAGGGTATTGACGTCTGTTCTGGACAATGTGTCTGCGACGGTATTGTTCTTTCCTTTGACGTGTCTGATGTCCGTCGTAAATTGTGAAATGTAGTCGAGGTGACGTGTTTCACGGGATGTATATTTGTCTGCACTGACATTCATCGCGTTGGTCAGCGGTTTGTGATCCGTGAAAATTGTGAAATGTCTGCCCTCTAGGAGATGTCGGAAATGACGGATAGACAGGTAGATAGCCAGGAGTTCTCGTGAGAAGGTGCTGTATCTTCTCTGGGCTGCGGAGAGTTTAGCTGAGAAAAAAGCTATCGGTTTTCTCTCCATATTAACTTGCTGCTCCACTACTGCTCCTATTCCAACGTCGGAAGCGTCTGTTGTGAGGAAGATCCTCGTTTCCGGGTCGTTTTCAATGAATGAGAGTTTCGTGAATCTTATCAGCGCTATCTTTGCCGTTTCGAAAGCCCGCAAGGCTTCTCCTTCTAGTATAATTTGCTTGTTCTTTCGCTCTATGAGGTTTGTCAGCGGGGAAAGAATTGTCGAGCAGTTGGGGATGAACCTGCGGTAAAAATTTATCATACCGATAAACCGCCGAATTTGTTTTATGGATGTGGGCGTAGGGAAATTTCTTATTGCGTCGATTTTCTCCGGTAACGGTGTGATTCCGTTTGCGTCGATGTGATGACCTAAGAAGTTCACCTCAGATGCCCCGAACGTGCATTTGTCGGTGTTCAGCCGGAGTCCATACTGTGCTAACCTTTGGAAGACGTCGTTTAGATGTTGCCTGTGAGCGTTCTCATCCGTGCTAGCTACCAGGATGTCATCGATGTAGGCATATGCGTACGTTAAGCCACGCAGTACCTCGTCCATGAAACGTTGAAAGGTTTGTGCTGCGTTCCTCAGGCCAAAGGGCATTTTGATATATTCAAAAAGGCCGAAGGGAGTGGTTACAGCGGTCTTTGGGATGTCCTCCGGAGATATGGGGATTTGGTGGTAAGCCTTCGTGAGGTCGATTTTTGAGAAGACACGAGTGCCCTGTAACCCTGAGGCGAAATCGTGTATATGAGGGACTGGATAGCGGTCGGGTATGGTTGTAGCGTTCAGCCTTCTGTAGTCGACGCATATCCTAAAGTCCGTGCTTCCAGGTTTCGGTACGAGATGTAGGGGAGAGGCGTATGGGCTATCGGAAGGTCGTATGAATCCGCCCTCCAGCATATTGTTGAATTCCTTTCTGGCGTATTCAAGCTTATGAGGAGGGAGTCGTCGTGGGTGAGAAAATGTTGGCTGTCCACTGGTCTTTATATGGTGCTGCGTTTGGTGTTTTGCCGGACCGGTGCCCGCGAGTGGTTGAATGATATCTGGGTATCTATTCAAGATCTCGACGTATTCTCGCCCGTGGCAAGTTGTTACGCTGATTCCCGTAGTGTTGTGTCGGGAGAGGGTACCTTTAACTGAAATGTTAGTAGTGTTGTCCGATAACGTCCTTGTGTTCATATGCACTGCGAGGTCATAGTGGGCCAAGAAATCTGCTCCGAGTATTGGCGTTTTTACATCTGCCTGGGTGAAAGTCCAGGTAAAATCACGCCGCATGCCGATGTTAAGAGTCAGCGTCTTAGTTCCGTATGTCTCGATTGTCGAGCCGTTTGCCGCCTGGAGCTTATATAGGGTCGCCTTTCGGTCTTGTTGTTCTCTGGGGGGTATCACGCTGATTACCGCGCCAGTATCCACTAAAAACTTGATGTGGTTTTGTCGGTCCCAAACGTAGAAAAGGCGGCTCTGTGTGTTTTTGCCGGTGGGTTCTGCCGCTCCTACCCGCCGGTTGCTTAGTTTCCCGAATTTGACTTGGATCCATATTTGCAGGGCGCCGAGCAGCGTTTTGCCCTGTCGCCGAATCTTTGGTGGTACCAGCATAATTCTGGGTCGATTCGTCGATCCCTGCTGGTACTCCGTGTTCTCTGTCGCCAATTGTTGGTCGTCGGTCTCGGGTCTCTTGGTTTACGGGAGAGGAGTATCCGGATGTCTTTTAGTTGCTGTTGCAGGTCAGCTACTGCTTGTTGTAACCCTTCGTTTTTGGTTAGTGTGTAGTCTGGATTCTGCACAGCATACACTCCTTGGTCTAGTTTTGCTGCGATGCGGTCGGCGGAGTCTGCTAACTGGGCCAATGGTGTATTTTCTGCGATTGGCGCCAATATTTGAGTAATTGTGTTGGGTAGTTTGTCCATCCATAGCTCGCGTAGGATGGATTCGGCCATCGAGTGCTTCCCCAGTCGGCTTCTCATGAAGCGTAGAAGCTGTGAGGGTGTTCTGTCGCCCCTCGTAACGTGGGTAAAAAGTTCTCGGAGTAGCTCATCGTCCGAACGGCCGGTCCGTTTTAGGATTGCGTCCTTTAGCCGAGTATATGGATCCTGGTCGGGTACGTTTTCCAAAATGTCGGCCACTTCGTCGACCACTGACGGTGGCAAGACTTGCACCACGTTGGCAAATTTGGTTTGTTGCGATGTTATCCTCCGTACCGAGAAGATTGCTTCCAACTGCAGAAACCAGTTTTTGGTGTTTTGGTGGTTGTATGCCGGTAGGTTCGAGAGAGGCATTGCAACGTTTATAGGAGAGGTCTGTTCCCACTCGTCTGTTGCCATCTTGATCGATCGTAAATATCGGGGTCACCAGTTGTTGCGGGGCCGTCAAGCGTGTGCTATCAACCCCGCAAGCAGTAAAATTTATATTGGAAAATACGATCGAAGCAAGGATAACAAAAGCGAGGGTTTAAAATCAAAGCCAAATTTTATTTAATAATTTGGCAAAAGTATGTACAAGTCTTGTGTCGCAATGAATCGGGGAGCGCCACCCGAAAGATCGTCTTGTTTTAGGGCAGCGGACCAGTCAGTGCTGAGGGAACCTGCTCGTCCTTAGGTTGACGGTCATCAGGGATGCAGCTTGGTAGTAACCGGAAGGACTATCGCATAAGCTATGTGGTCAGGAAGTCCTGAAAAGGACTATTGCATAAACTATGTAGTCAGGAAGTCCTGAAAAGGACTATTGCATAAACTATGTAGGCAGGAAGTCCTGAAAAGGACTATTGCATAAACTATGTAGTCAGGAAGTCCTGAAAAGGACTATTGCATAAACTATGTAATCGTTAGCCCTGAAAAGGACTATGGCATAAATATGTAATCGTTAGCCCTGAAAAGGACTATGGCATAAATATGTAATCGTTAGCCCTGAAAAGGACTATTGCATAGGTGTGTAATCGTTAGCCCTGAAAAGGACTATGGCATAATCATGTAGTCGTTAGCCCTGAAAAGGACTATTGCATAAGTGTGTAATCGTTAGCCCTGAAAAGGACTATTGCATAATCATGTAGTCGTTAGCCCTGAAAAGGACTATGGCATAAATATGTAATCGTTAGCCCTGAAAAGGACTATCGCATAAGAATGTACGCGGGGTGCTGCTGCTGCTTGACCTTGTCTGGCTAGTGGCTGCTGCTGCTGCTGCCTGACCAGGGCTGGCTAGTGGCGGCTGCTGCTGCTGCCTGACCAGGGCTGGCTAGTGGCGGCTGCTGCTGCTGCCTGACCTGGGCTGCTGCTGGGCTCGGTCTGGCTGACTGGCTGGCTGGCTGCTGCTGCTGCTTGAGGTCAGCGGTGAGGGGAGCGTGCCGCTCTTAAACCCGGATCCAAGAATCTGGCTGCTGCTGCTTGACCTGGGCTGGCTGGCTAGCTGGCTGCTGCTGCTTCTTCTTCTTCTTCTTCAGGTCAGCGGTGAGGGGAGCGTGGCTCTTAAACCCGGATTCCAAGAATCTGGCTGCTGCTGCTTGACCTGGGCTGGCTGGCTGGCTGGCTGGCTGGCTGGCTGGCTGGCTGCTGCTGCTTCAGGTCAGCGGTGAGGGGAGCGTGGCTCTTAAACCCTGGTTCCAAGAATGATTTGGTGGAAGAAATTTGGCCATGTTTATGTAGGCCGGGGTCAGCATCGTAGCTTGGCTAATAATGTCTTTTAGTTATTCACTAAAAATGAGCTTCTACTTTTGAATGTACCCATGGGTTTCATTTAGGCCCCATGTGTATATGAATTAGTTTCTGGTCATTATTTTTAGTTGTGGATGTTACGTTTCGTTTTGTTTTTGTATTTTTGTGATTTGGTGTCTGAAAATGCTGAGTCACTGGAACTTAATGGCGTTTGTTCCGTTTTCCGTGGTGACGCTTTCAGACGTTTGAGTAGCCGGCAGTAACTTCCGGCCGGGTGCGATAAAGGTATGAAAATTCGGTAACTAACGGAAAAAAATCAATTGAAAATTGATTTTAGGGCCGTTCCCGTATAGGGATTTCGAAGCTAAGACCCCCCCCCCATCCCTATATTTTTAAATAACTGAACATCGTGGGGTCCAGATAACCCCCCTACAACAATACCAGGGCTGTACTTGCAGAAGTGGGGCTTAGGGGGCTAGGCTTCCTGTCCCAATATTTTTAAAAAAGTATTATTAAAATAAATACAGGGGTCTAAATAAAATCCCACTTTAACAATACCAGGGCCGTACTTTCTGGATGGGTGGCTACCCCCCATACGTTTAAATAAGTATTAACTATAAAAAAAATCATGGCTTCCAGTCTAGATAAAACCCCACTGCAACAATAAAAGGACCGTACTTTCTGGAGGGGGGTTGTTAAGTACCCACTCCAATATTTTAAATAAATATTTTTTAAAATCAGTATTTATTTATTTAATTACTGTTTTCATGTAACAAATAAAATCGCTTTATCTAAGTTAAAGTTAAGTTCTTGTATTTTCTTTTTAAATTATTTTAATAAAAAAGTAGTAAATAAATTAAGTTTTAGATAATTATTTCTTTTTAAAGAAGCAAAAGCTATATAGCCTCATTTCTTTGTAATTTTTCTTGAAGAAAAACATTATCAATTTAAAAAAAAGCAACATGTTCAAAAAGGGATACAACGATTTGTTTGAAAAAAAAAAAAATCAAACATGTTTAGTTTTTAGTTTATTCTTTCTTTAATGTTTGTTACAGATACTTTCTGTGTGGAAATAATGTTGCACAAGTTTCAGCGTATTCAATTAACTAAAAAAGGTTGATTATTATTCTTTTTTATTCAACGACAAATAAAACTTGAAATTTAAGCATTTTTTTAAATTATCGATTTTTAAATTTCAAAACTAGCCTCGACGTCTTGCTTCTAAATTACCACCACAAATTTGAATCCAAATAAAATGAAGTTTATAATTAATAACTACAGCGTTATTGTTTGACGTTTGAACATGTTGCTTTTTATTGTAAAAAGAGGCTACTTTTCGTTTAGTTTTACTTTCTTTAAAGAAACAAAATGTAATATAGTTGTTATTTTTTGTTCTAAATTTTGAATGAATAAATCTCTTCTTCAAGAAAAATTACAAAGAAATGAGGCTCTATAGTTTTTGCTTCTTTAAAAAGAAATAACTAAATTATTCCGCTCAATTTAATGCAAGGTAGAAACTTACTGTGGTGAAAATAACAGATCTCTTTAATCTTTCCCTGACTTTCCAGGACTGAATGATTTCCCTTTGTTTTTGTCTTTCTCTCTCCATGAAGTAGTCGGCCATTTTCTTGTTACGGTTCGCTACCGGAGTAGATTTCTAGTAGAATAAAGCTTCACTCAAGCTATACGGTCTCAGCCTTCTTTCACTTCCACTCAAAACCCTTTTCATAATAATTTATTCTACTAGAAATAATCTATCAGGATGGAAAATACCTTAAGCCAGAACGCCTAGATCTAAACCCGAATAAACCTGACTCAGCCGACACATGGCGACACTGGAAATGATCCTTCCAAATCTTTCTCGAAGCGGTTGGTGAAACACAACAACAGACTCCACTGACAGACAGGCTGAAACTGAATCTACTTATCAACCTTGTCTCTCCCACTATCTTTAAACACATCTCCGATGTAGACGATTACGATTCAGCCATGGACGTTCTGGAAGGAGTGTTTGTGCAGCCTAGAAATACCATCTTCTGTAGGCATCTTCTGGCTACTCGTCGTCAACAAACTGACGAGGGTGTAGACCAGTATTTGCAAGCGTTAAAGAAACTCGCCAAGGATTGCGAGTTCCAGGCTGTTACAGCAATACAGGCGAGAGACGAATACATACGAGACGCTGGCTTTTATAAACGGAATTTCGTCTAATCACATCAGACAATGACTCCTGGAAAACAAAACACTAGATCTAGGCACTGCTTATGACCAGGCGCTAACACTTGAGATGGCAGAGAAACAATTAACGCGAGTCCTACTCTCAACAGAACTCACTAAACGCATCTGTCTCTACTGTTCAAACTGAGGTAACAGACGAAGACGATCAACCTGGGTGTTATGAGGAACATACCGTGGCCGCCATCTCTGGACAAAAATGTTTCTTCTGCGGGAATCAGAGACATGATAGAATTAGATGCCCTGCCCGAAACTCAATTTGCAAAAATTGCAAAAAGGACATTTTGTTTGTATCTGCTATCAACCACGGTGAGTCTATTCTTGCGTCTTCCATTCCATCTTATAATTTCTCAGAGAGTCTATCTTGCTCGACATTGCGTGGAAAAATCAAAGGCAAGTCTCTAAAAATACTTATTGATACTGGCAGCGCAGAAAATTTTATTAATTCTAACGAGGTTAAAAGGCTCGGATTGGCAATCTTGCCAAGTTCAGAAAGAATTTTTATGATTACAGTTCCCATTCATCTTCTACTCTTGGACATTGTATAGTATCCTTCAATCTAAGCGGTAGAGAGTACCGTAATGTCAAGTTGTCCGTTATGGCTAACTTATGCTGTGATGTCATTCTTGGGTATAATTTCCTACGTCAGCATTCTTCAGTAAAAATACCTTTCGGGAGACTGCTTTCGCCTCTCACTGTTTGTGGACTAAATGCAATTAATAATGTCCCTTACCCCTCTCTGTTTGCGAATCTAACTTCTGACTGCCATCCAATAGCAGTAAAATCCAGGAGACATAGCCTACCTGACGCTAAATTCATTCAGAAATATCGCGTATGCTGAAGGAAGCCATCTCAATCGCCATGGCGAGCCCAAACACTGGTAGTGTCTCCTGAAAATCACAAGAGACTCGTCGTAGATTATTCCCAGACGATAAATCGGTTCACTCTCCTGGATGTTTATCCACTTCCTCGGATAGAGGACATGGTAAATGAGATTGCCTGTTATCAGGTATTTAGCACACTTTATCTAACCAGTGCCTATTACCAGGTTGCCATCAAGCCAGAAGAACGAAAATATACTGCCTTCGAAACTGCTGGGGCTCTGTACCAATTTTGTCGAATCCCTTTTGGAGTGACCAATGGAGTAGCAAGTTTCCAGCGAGTCATCGATGACATTATCAAGTGAGAAGACCTCCGAGGAACCTACGCCTATATCGATAATGTTACTATCTGTGGTCATAAACCAGGCAGAACATGACAACAATCTAAAGAAATTTATGAATAGTGTGGCAAAGTACGGCCTAACACTGAATAAAAGCAAATGTCATTAGTCACTTAGTTCAGTGGACTTGCTTGGGTATACTATAAGCATGGGTTCAGTAAAACCTGACGCCAACAGACTCAAAGGATTGGTGGATCTGCCAGTACCTCAAGACCATACCTCTCTCCGACGAGCAATGGGGATGTTCTCTCACTATTCTAGGTGGATATCAAATTTCTCAGAAAAATTACATCCCTTAACTAGAGTTACCCATTTTTATCTTACTAAAGAACAAACGGATGTCTTCAAGCATCTAAAGAAGGAGATCGCAAAATCGTCCCTGGTGGCTATAGACTCTACTCTACCTTTTGAGATTGAGACTGATGCTTCGGAACATGCTATTGCTGCCTCTCTAACCCAAAACCGTCGGCTTGTGGCTTTCTTTTCAAGAACTTTAACTTCTGCCGAGCAAAAGCACACATCAGTTGAAAAGGAGGCCTGTGCAATTGTAGAAGCGATTCGAAAATGGCGACACTTATTACTCGAGAGACATTTTAAGCTTATCACAGATCAGAAATCTGTCTCATACATGTTCAATCTTAAAAGTAAAAACCAGATACAAAACGAGATCACAAGATGGAAATTAGAACTTGCCTGTTTCAGTTACGACATAGTGTATCGTCCGGGAAAACAAAATGCGGACGCTTTATCACGAATTTGCTCTTCTACCATCTCTGTTGACAAACTACATATCTTGCACAAAGATTTATGTCACCCTGGGGTAACCCGAATGCTGCATTTTGTCAGAAGTAAAATATGCCATACTCTGTAGAAGATGTAAGAGCAGTAACCAGGTTATGCCAGGTGTGTTCCGAGATAAAGCCTAGATTCATTAAAATGCCCCCTCAAACACTCATAAAAGCAAGCCAACCCTTTGAAAGATTAAGTATAGACTTCAAGGGACCTTTACCTTCAACTCCTCGGAATCGGTTCATACTTACTGTGGTTGACGAATATTCCCGTTTTCCTTTCGCTTACCCTTGTGCTGATGTCTCAGCAGCGACTGTCAAGAAACATCTAACCAGTTTATTTTCCATTTTTGGAAACCCTTCTTTTGTGCACTCTAATCGTGGTACAGCTTTTATGTCGGACGAATTAAAGGCGTTTCTACTTTCTCGACGCATTGCTACCAGCCGAACAACTGCCTTTAATCCACAGGGCAATAGACAAGCAGAGAGGTACAATGGTATCATCTGGCAAACGGTGAGCCTGGCTCTACGGTCTAGTAATCTCCCGATTGCTAGTTGGGGAAAAAGGTTCTAGATGTAGCACTCCACTACATTCGATCATTGCTTTCCACTGCCTCGAACTGTACTCTTCATGAACGTTTGTTTAATTTCCAAAGGAAATCAGCTTCTGGCGATTCCATATCAGCATGGTTAACAAAATCAAAATCGGCGCTCCTGGGGCGCCATGTACGCGGGAGTAAATATGAGCCTTTAGTCGAGACAGTTGACATACTCGAAGTCAATCCGAACTACGCTCACGTGCGACTTAATAATGGACGAGAAACGACAGTGTCTCTACGCCATATTGCACCATTGGATGACAAAACAAACGGTTCACACACAGAACTTGATCCAATGGATTACCCTATCCAGTCTAAGACTCCTACTCCTCCTCCTCCTCCTCTGCCGAGTGCTCCCGAAAATACTGTTATTGACGATTCAGCTGCCCCCGAAAACCACCCCACTGTAAATTCCACTCCTACATCTTCCCATCGTCTGCCCTTGGTTAACTTCCAGAGAACTTCTTCAGAAGACGCTGATGTATAGAATCTTCCACGCTCTTCTAGAATTCGTCGAAAACCGCTGTATTTAGCTGAAAATTATCAGCTTTGAACATCTGTTTTTCTCTTTTTATCTATTTCCAGTTTGAGCAGAGACACCTATAGAAACCACCCCTTTCCAGAAGAACGTATGAACCTGAACTTTTTAAGTTGAGATTCATGGAAGATTTAAGTTTAAAGATAGTAAAATCGATCTGGCTAACCGGACGCTTCTCTGTGGCCGAACGGTTAAGGCACGTCACGCGAAATGACGGTTTCCATATAGGATACAGGTTCGATTCCTGTTGGAGAACGAAAATTTTCTATGAATTTTCTATTCAGGCCGGTAAATGTTATTTAATACTGTTTATTATAAAACAGAGCATTTGCTTAAATACTTGTATCTATAAAAAGAACGTTAAACATATCATAAGTGTCTTTTTTTTATTTTTATATATATATATATATATATATATATATATATATATATATATATATATATATATATATATATATATATATATTATAATTTTATCATATAGACATCTACGGGTGAGGGTCGGAAATGGTTACCATTTCCGACCCTCACCCGTAGATGTGCAGTTAAAATGCACTGAAACCAAGTTGCATCTTTGTCGTGAGTAAAATGGTTTTGTCTATATGATAAAATTATAATAAATAAATAATTATCGCTCTACTACATGTATTGAGCTCTCTTTTGAATGAATGCTGCGAACGTTAGAATTTGTATAATTTATAGATTACTTTCGTTCCCACCGCATCGGGTATATATATATATATATATATATATATATATATATATATATATATATATATATAAACAGTATTATATATATATATATAAACTGTATTATCAGCTTTCAGACACTTCTAATTATTTAAACAAAATTAAGAAGCCCATGCTACGTTTTAAATGTTAAAATATTTGATGTTCAGACATAAAATTCAGCAAGACCTAATTTATCATATATTTGTTGGTTGGAAGTGCGTCAGTATTGTCACGCTAACCAGAAATTCATTGGTGTTATAATTAATAATTTTAAATTCAAATGAGTATCAATATTGACAATAAATATTATAACGTAGACCTTTGATTGTTAAAATTCACAGTATATTAAATTTATTTGAAGGGAATGTTAGAATCTATTTTGGGGCCTAATTGAATTTAGCACTGAATTTCAAACGTCCTTGCAACTTTTGCTAATGCCCAATTTTGCATCATATCTTAAATATTCTAAATAATCATACTTGTATCGTGCTGCTTACGATAGAAGCTTTTCTTAAGGCCATTGAATGAAACACGCCACAAAATTGTTGTATGTCTGTATTAAATATTTTATATACTAAACATGCTTAACAGCCATGACGTGTTCAATGTGTGCGGCGCCTGAGGGAGTTGAATGCTAGAGGCTAGAAGCTCTCATATGCCCACTTGAACTATTTACTTCGGCTGAGGCAATGCTTCTCTTCTGAATAGCATTGATTAACTACTGCTGCTTTACGACAACATATTCATTTAACCTTTACTTACAGTCGCAATTCACTTTCAGTCAATTGCCTCGATTGAGGTCTCGATCATATTATTATGAATTTTTCATAATTGATGCGCCATCTTCTTGTACAGGTCGCTTGATCGTTGCTCAAGTGATGACCACCGGCGTCAAACATAATACAAATCAAAATGGTAGCTGATTGGCATTCATCAATCTGCAACAACAATCTAAATGGAAGCTGAGAGAGGTTTACGAGGTTGACGCGTCTCTCATGTACAACAATTATGGTGGTTCTAAGCGTTAAAATAGTTTGCATGCTTTTATTTACAACATTTTACACTTGTTTGACACATGACCAAACCGATTGTTACATTCTTGTTCTTCTTACTCTTCTATTTACCGTGTCCCTTCAGGACATGGGTCATCGTGGCTCTCCACAGCTTCCTATCCTTTGTAACTCTTAGTAAATTTTATTTTTTCCCCATCCTTCAAAGTCCCTTCTGTTCTGTCATCCATTAACACACTCTCGTTAAGTAGATTACTTGCTACTTTTCTTCTGTTCTGCTTACCTCCACTGGTAATGGTAATGGTAGTATTGACGTTTCTCTACAAACTAGCATCTGGCATTCAGTGACTGAGCAGCCAGTACGGCTTTTGGTTGAAGTTTATAACATCTTTCTCTTAAAACATTTTTTTAGGAAAAATAGGTTTCTCAAGTACAGTAACTGTTATACTATTCCAGCATTGATGGAATACTATAACAGCTACTGTACTTGAGAAACCTATTTTCTATATTTCCAAACCTTTCCAATACTGTTTCCAGTATTGATGATAATTTCCTTCCTAAACTTTTTTGAAGCAGTGTGAAATGTAAGCATCTTGATTATGTCATTGTTTTCTCTTCGAGTTACATGTGCTATTCACTTTAGTTGTTGATAATGTTGTTAATTATCAAGTTCTTTGGCAGAGATCTTCGTTTTTTATTCTTTATCGCCTGTCTACAATATTCAAAGAAGGGTTATCTTTGCCAAAAGCCTCAGGTTTAACTCGCTCAAAGCCTTTTTTACTATTGATCTTAGGAAGCAGTTGCATACAGCTGATAGTTTAGATATTTCTGAACGGGTTTTGGTCCCATGCATGACATCCATGCATATGAAAGTCTCGATCTGACGATGCAATTTACAAACATGACTCGAGCTTTTACGTTGATGTTTTGGTTGTGTAGCAATTTGCGGTGTTAGGCGAAAACTGCCACTGGTGCAGCCTATTCTATGTTCAATTTGTTGTTCTCCTATACTAAACTTGTTATTACTTATCCATAGGTATCTGAAGTGTTTTCTAATTCCACATCCTGAATCTTTGTGATGGATTACTGATGGATGCAATCACTGTTTTCATTCGAATTCCAGATAATGGCTTCTGTTTTGTAAAGGTGTATTTGGAGTCCCATTTCTTGAAACATTTGGTAGACGATTTTGAGTTTTATTCAAGATCATTCTTATTCCAACTAAGAATATTTATATCATCGGCATAGTCCCCTTCATCCTCAGTTCATTGGCCTCTGGAGGGAAAGCAGGCTCGTTGACTTCTATTGGTAGATTCGTTTGGGATGTAGTACGAGATGTTTAAATGATCAGTGCCCACTTCATCACACCTGTGTTTGTAAAACCACAGGGTATAATCTATGAAAAATTAAATAGACTGGGGCTCCTTGTACTTCTGCTGAGATTTGACATGTTTCCGTATTGTGGTCCTCACCAGACAAACAAGATTCTGTAGATCAATACAGTTTCTCTATTAGTTTGAGGCATTCAGTAGATTCGGAGCTTGGAAGGCGGTTTCTAATGGATGAGAAGAGGAAGTCTCTATTGATTTGGTCATATGCTGATGTGAGGTCGACAAAGCAGGTATACAGTTTCCTATTAGAGAAGTAAGCAATTTCTTGGAGTTGTTTGATCACATATGTGCCATGATTGTCTCTCTTACCAGGCCTTTACTTTTGCGAAACACGTGAGAAGAAGTTAATTTCATTTTTCAATTTCAACTGAGAAGGGTACCTACAAGTATAATCTTATGAAATTTATATGATCTTATTTTTATATTAATCTCAGTTATGACATTTTTCCATAAATGAAATATCAAAATTAATAATAAAATAAATGGAAATACAAATAACACAGTAAAATGTAATAAATGTACATAAAATTATAGTATTTTATGTAGACTTCTGATAAAATTTAATAAGAAAGGTACCTATAAATTAATTAGATACCTTTCTTATGAAATTTAACAGTCTTATTTTAATTTCTTTATAATATATTTTCCATAAAGCATCGCAAACGTAAAGGTGAAAGCTAAGTACAAAAAAAAATTAGAGCTCTGAAAGTTTTCCTTAAAAATAACAAGATAAATAATTTGTTCACTTAAATCTAAATAACTTCACTTTTCGCCTTTCGTAGAACAAATTATAATCACGTAATCCGTCAATACATCATTCAACATCTGTCAAGTGACGTGAAAGGTTATGACCTGCTTTGTTTTATTTTAAAATTACATCTTTTCGGCGCAGACGCTAAGTCAACCTTGGTTCAAAATATTTTAAATAAACATTATAATTTCTGATTTTCTTAAAATAAGTTTTGAAAAAATGATAATTGATTTTTAAAAGAATGTCAAAGTGAGACTTTCATCTTTTTTATAAAATGGAAAAAATGGATGCCGTGATCGATTATCTGTCAATTTTGCTGACTCAAAAAAAAAAAAATTTTTAAACAAAATTTCGGACGTGCTCCGAACGATTAAAAAATATAAAAAATACCCCCAAAATACTTTGATCTTTCCTCTTAATAATAACATGAACATTTAGACGATAAAATTTTGTTTTTGTCAAGATTGGCGTTTTTTTCATCATGCTATGCTCTTTTTAGCGATCTCATGGAGGTACCTAGTTTAGTAGAACTCTACCCGCAATCAGTGCAAAAGCATTCTGGAAAATATAATGAAATATGCAAAGTTGAAAAGACTTGGTTCCCACGAGTTCTGTTAAATGACAAACAAGATTCATAATAGAGGCAAACCGTCAGTGCTTACTGTTATAAATGGCCCTGAAGTTATCTCATCCTCGACAGATAAGGCTAAGTTCTTTTCATTCCACATTAGGCCATTCCTTACTTGACATCCCCCTCTCACAAAGAACAATCTTTGTGATTTCTCTATCTCGGCTCCGGAAGTTTCCAGACTAATCAAAAGCTTTGATTCTACGAAAACTACTGATACAGTTTTGAGCTGAGAATCACCTCCAATTTTAGCAAAGTCGTTTAACTGCTGCCTGAAGGAGAAAAGTTTCCCAGGTCTACGACAGGTGCCAGATGTATACCGTATTTTCAAGAATGCGGATTAGCGCTTTTCCCTGTCACAATAACGCCCTGTCAGCCTCCTTAGTGTCATCAGAAAACTCCTTGTGTCTGTTATTGAAAAGAAGGTTGTTGATTACCTTAACAGAAACAAACTGCTGAGCGACAAACAGTATGGGTTTCGCTTCCATAGATCCACTGCTAATCTTCTCATTCTCATTATACACATAATCAGTGAATCACTCAGTCGCAAGCACTCATCACGATAGTCATCGCCTTAGATATCTCAAAGACTTTTGACGAGGTGTGATATAAGGTGTCACAACACAAACTCTCTATCTATAACATCTTACATGGTAGAGTCTTCGAAATTATCGAGTCATTCATATCGGGTAGGTCTATGAATGCTGTCGTTAATGGTTAACCCTCTGAAGCCCATGGGATCAATGCAGGCGTATCCAATGTTCTCTTCTCGGTCTTACCCTCTTTCTGTGAACGATCTGCGCAGGAACACTCTCAGATCTTGTTAATATATATACTGATGATACCATTGTTTATGGGTGCGCCTCCAAAATTGTAGATGATCAGAACCTGGAAGCTGATCCCTAAGTTTAACAGCTGAATAGGGTAAAAACTGGCTTGTAACATTCAATGCCTCCAAAATCAAGCTAGTGATGTTTTATTGGCAGGCAGTAGACTCTGAATTTGCTACATTCTCAAAAGAAATTGAAAATAACAACCACATAAAACAAAATGCAGAAAAATATAAATTAAACCTCAAAGAGACTGGAACAAACCATTCTCTCGGACAGAACTAGAAGACTCCATTAAAAGTTCACATAATTCAGCCGTAGGGCCGGACGATGCCCGATGACCATGAATTTTTCAAACCACTCCCAAAACAGTCATTAAAATTGTTATTAGAAATATATAATGATATATGGACAAAGTGTAAGTTCCTTGAAATATAGCGACAAACAACTGTACTAGTGATTCCTAAACTGGGAAAAGACAATTCAAACCGTGGAAATTATAAACCAATTTCTCTCTCACGAGCTATTTATGTAAAACCTTGGAGAGAATTATGAATAATCGTTTAGTTTGGTACTTGGAGTCCAACAATTAATGACTGACTTACAATGTGGCCTTCGAAAAAAAGACCAAAAAAAAACAAAACAAAAAAACCAAGAGTACAGTGGACCACCAGGTTCGCATTTATAAGAAAAATGCACGTGGCTACTGTATTCTTTGACTTGGAAAGGGCTTACGAGACTGCCTGGAAATACGGTATCATACAAGATCTGCATGAACTCCAACTGAAAGGTAGGCTACTAGAATTCATTAAGAACTTTCTTTCAAATAGAATTTTTCATGTCTGCATTGTATCTATTCGGTCCGATCCAAAAACCCAAGGAGTGCCACACTATTTAGTATTAAAATAAATAACATTACAAACGAACTCACTCAAGGTATAAATTAATCTTTGTACGTAGATCGAAAAATATCCATACCATGGAAAGGAATCTGCAGTAATGCATAAATAAGATCAACAGATGGGCAATAAATAATGGTTTTAGATTTTCAAAAATCAAAACAAAATATGTGCATTTTTGTTATAAAATAACTACATAATGATTCAAAATTGCAACTCAAACAGACAAAATTCCCAATGGTAGACGAGTACAAGTTCTTGGGAATAATTTTCAACAAGAAACTAACGCTCATACCACACTTAAAATATCCGAGAACAAAATGCAGTAAAACTCTTGAGAGTTTTGGCCCACAAAGATTGAGGAGTAGACCGGCAAACGCTGCTCAAATTATACATAACATTAATTCCATCCAAGATAGACTATAGCAACTTCATATACCAATCAGCAAGAAATCATATCTCAAAATACTTATGCCAACCTACCAGAAGGGTTTGAGGTTGGCGCTTGGTGCATTTAGAACATCTCTTGTAGAAGGTTTGCATGTAGAAGCGAACGAACCTCCACCAAAAGTTAGACGGGATAAACTAGCTCTACAGTGCTATACAAAAATAAAAACAATCCCCTCTAACCTTGCATACAACATCACATTCAATCTAAAATACAGAAACCTCTTCCAACAAAGAGAAAGCCATAAAAACCTTTGGACTCTGGATAGAACTCATCATTTAAGAAGTAGACATACCTCTATCTAGAATCTGTAATACATCATACCAAATATACTACCTTCTATCATAGTATACCGGAAACAAATCTAAATCTCTGCAGACCTCATAAAACAAGTATACATCCACTTATATTCCAAGAAGTATTAGAAAAAAACAAAATCAATTATCCCAGGCAGAGATGGATCAAAATACAAAAACAAATACAAAAGGATGTTCAGCGATGTATAACAAGAAAATAAATGAGGAATATTTGCCAAAAGAAACTTCAATTTTCAATCGACATAGAACTCAACTTCAACTCTAGAAACAAAAAAAAACTAATATTTCCCGAGTCCCAATCAGTTATAACAGCAATAAAAAAAAAAAAAAATAATAAAAAAACAAAAAACTTGACAACCCACTGTTGGTGAAATTGCTATGCAGGCTGGACTCATTATCCAACCATAAAGAAATAGTTCTATGCTGATCCCAGGCCACATGAGAAAACACTGAAACCGTCAACATAAAATCCTACCTTACAGGTTTATAACAAAATATATAACACCTAAAACAGACTATGTACATACTATATATATATCTATAAAACATACATATACCTTGAAAATATAAAATTATGTACGAAATAACCTGTAGTTGAAATACATTCAGTTGAAGCCATAAAATTGTGGTCAAAATATTTTGATTTTGGCATTCAGCAACTCATAGAGATTAATATGCTGCTAAACAAAATGAATCAACCAATCTATTTAAAAAAAAATTAAGATAAATAAGGCCGAAAATGGACTATTTCTCCCATAACTACCCAATCGTCAATTTCCAGTCTTGACAGTTTGCGCCTGCTGAACGTTTACGGAAACCAAACAGTGAATGTGAGCACAATTGGTCTGTAGGCAATGCATTTCAGTATAGGCGTCAGTGATGTGCCTGAAAAAGTGGATCACTACAGTAAGCACAGATTTTCATGCAGTATGCAGGTGAAAATGCAAACCAAAGTTGGGGATGAGACAGGGAAATAGTTTTAGAATGTAAAAACTGGCTCTATTAAAAGGTTTTATTTTGCTCCTTGTATCCGTTGTAAGTTTATATAGAAATGAACAGTTTGCATTACTTCTGAAATATCTATTGTATATGAGGAGGTGTTGAAAAGTTGTTGTCACACCCAGAAGCACCTCCACCCCTACTGCGTATTTTAATCACTTCATACTAAGCATGGTAATAAATGCCACTAAGATACAAAAGTGAAAGAATCAGGTTCAATGTGACATTGCATTTAAATTTTTGAAGACCATAATTGATAGGAAAGGAAGAAACCGAAAGTGAGAAATGTGTAAGAAGAAACTATAAGCATAGCACTTACACTTACTAGTAATTTCAGCAGTGAAAGTCTGAGACCTAGCTGCCAATCTCATACAGCACTTAAATTCATAAAGTTGAGGTACCAAAGAGGAAAGTTAATCAAAACAATTACTATGGAAAAGTTTATAGAAAATGTACAGGGATTCTACATTATGGTAGTGAGAAAGTGATTGAAACCAAGATGCCAGGTCAGAACTATTGTACATTCTTCTTTAGATTTTGTCAAGGATATTTAGCAATATTCAATGCACATATGAATTTGCAAGAATCTATCGAGAAAAATTGTCTAACACAATATAGTGAACCAACTTTCCTAGCAAAAGACCTAGGAATTGATACAATATAATCATCCCTCTCCATGTCAATAAATCAGATGATTCACTAGAGTTCTTAAAAACAGGAATTATAGAAGAGGATTTCCAATAAAGCATCTATTATTGAGTTTGGAAAGAACAGTTGCCAATTCAAGGACACATTTCTTAAAGACAATTTGCTGAGGGTAACACTGAGTCCACATGCTTTGTAGGGATCAAGTTTAGAGATGATATCAGAAACCATAGATGCAGTTATAAACATATAACAGTAGAGACTCCGTTCTAAGCAGAAGGTTAGGTAAAGGTACCCCTCAATGAGCTAGAAGTAGAATGCCCTCCTCTCCAAATTCTAATGCTTGGTTAGAAACTGGAAAATGGGTTGGACTGAAAACTTTGTTACATTCCCTCATATGTTTGTGTGACTGTGTGTATAAAAGAAAACTAAGATCTCTGATTTCAAACAAATCAAAAATATTTAGTAATGCAAATTGAAATTCAATAAACTTGTCATGAAAATACCATAATCCTGTTGAAAGATTTACATTAACACTTAATTAAGCTTTCTAGCTTTGGTGGACAATCTAGGAGAAGGATAATTCTAAATTAAAAAAATAGGTGGTTATAGGTGGGTCTGTAAACAACAAGTCCTGCTCTCAGTTTTTCATCACTCAACAACCCACCCCATGTTGTTTTTCAATTCTTGTTTGTGTACAAGGCCTGTTGTATGTTTACAAAGAAAGGAAAAGTGAAAATATCATCGCAATAATAACATCATAACTAGTCTCAATTCTAACTGTCACTGCTCATATAAGCTTGCATGCAAAACTTTCTAATTTCCGGCCAAGTGGCACTTGCTTCTGAAAGTTTTCATTATCTATTTATTTTATTCCCTTTTGGTTAGTGGGTGGCTGCTTTGAATATCTTACTCTGTAGATTTATACTGCTGGTTATAAAACTAAACCCTTCAGACTTAGATAATTTTATTTAGAGCCCATTTGACTTGATAATGGTGGCCAGGCCACAAGGCTAGCAACTCTATCCTGTAAAGAATTACTTGTTCCAGAAACCACAGCAGTAAGATCTAGGGTGGTGAGTCTACAGAATTAACAAACACACACACACACACTATTTATATATATATATATATATATATATATATATATATATATATATATATATATATATATATATGTGTGTGTTTGTTTATTTTTACTCAAGCATCCTATATTGCTAAGAATTTAACATGTCAAAATATAATCTTTGGATGACAAAAATAGTTCTCCAAAATTAGTTGGTTGTAATGATTCTCACTAAGATGACATTTGATAACACTTCACTTCTCATCTGTTTTCTGTTTCCAAATGACTTCAAATTTGATTTAGCTGATCAAAAATTACTCATTATAGCATTTTTGCATGATTCTAAATTTTTTAAATCTGGTTTGGGAAATTGACATTCAAATCCCTAGCTTTTTTTTACTTAGTCTTGAACTCTGATCTCTAGCAGTTGTAAGGAATTTGCAATTGTCTTAGCCACAAGACAAATGACTTCAAATAAAACATAATTACTTAAATTGTTTTGGAGATGTAAAGAATCTTTCATTTTCTGCTCCTATATTTCAATATTAAATCCTTTTGTAGTCAAATTGTTTTATAAAGAAAAAGCCAGTATGAATGTGAGTATAGAATTTGCACTAATGTATTCTTCTGTAAGGATTTCAATCCACAGCTGGATAAAAAGATGCCTAATTAAAGTGCAAGTCAACAAATGAATCAAAAATGCAGAGGTAATAAAATTTAAAGCCTGAGAAGTTGTTTCTGTATCGATTTGAGCCTCCTGTATTAATGCAATTATGCTTAAATGTTCAATGCGAAACTAGGTTTTCTATGTAGATTGAATTAAAAGCAGCTTTGAATAGAGTCTAATTACACGATAGGAAAAGGGAATTTTATACAGTGAGGAATCAAACATTTGTAACTTTAAATTCTATCACTTTTCTTAGCAATTCTAAGAAAATTGAAAATAATTTAATAAAATCAAGAAACAAATTAATTCAAAGAGGCTCTACTTGTTATAACAGATCACTTAATTCAGAAAGGAAGGTTCTGTAGTAGTGTCTTGATTTTAAACTTCAAACCTTTGATTCTTTAGAATATTGAATCAAAATGAATCTTTTTTTTAAAGCATTTCATAGAACTCTTGTAACTACTTTTTTACTTTTGATACCCTGGCTAATCTACCAGGTTTGTTTAAAACTGAATATCATTTTAATTTAGCAAATTAGCAATTTATTAAGAATTCTTTTCTTTAACTTGGGATTTCAAAATATTCTGTTTAATGTTAACTGGTTTAATTTTTAGATCTTGAAAGAACAAAAAGATGACATTTTAATATGAATTTATACTACTGATTAATTAACTGCTAGACAGTTTTCTCTCTGCCATAAAAAATGCTTTATGACAGAGCAAGTGGTTAATTAATCAAGAGCTGGATTTATCTGTAAGAAATGTTGAATTAATCTGTGGCTGATTAATTCAGTGAACATTGACAATTTTGTGGCTGAAGATATGAGAATAATACCCAGATTATGCCAGTGAAGTGCTATTCTTCCTTCAAAGAAATATTTGATCTGAATGGAAATATATGAGAGAATGATGAATTTTTTTTAACCTGGCACACTTTCCCACATTTGAACAAATATCAAAATCATTTTGTAAAAGCTTCTTAGTTAAGAACTTTTCAACACCACCTGATAAGTACATGTGTGAATATAGAAGATGGGAAATAGGCCATCATTACTATAAAAATAAAAAACATAACTTTAAACCAGAATTTAAAATCTTTATAATATCCCAACAAAAACAGAGAGTATGGAACTTAAATGTTTAACGTTTCTAGTATACCATTTTCCTGCAACTTTTAACAAAAAGAAAATCACTAATTGAATAGCTTAACTCCTATATTGCAGAGATATCTGGAAGAGATGCTACTGATTATTTTGTTGTCATCTGATAAAATAAGACAAGTTCTCTCCTAAGATCTCAAAATATCAAATCTATATAAACTTTGAAATAAGTTGACATAGAAAATAAAAGTACTGATTCCTCAAAATTGAAAAAAATATTCATATTGTCATTGCTCAAATGAAAGTAAACTACTTTCTCTATTTTGAGGTACATAATTTTAAATCTAGAATTGCTTTTCAAAAGTAAGATACCTGTATTGACATAGGCAAAATGGATATGCCCTATTTAGCATAGAGTCAAGTTGTCTAATAAGTCAGTTGTCACTTGATTACGGAGACTACAAGACATCACAATGTCACCAAATGGTGACTTTGACAGTGACAAACAAAGGATAATCTATGCAGACGCCAAGAAGAACAACAAAGGAGTTAAATTCACTGTCTAGTATTAACTAGATAGTGAATTTAAGGAATGCATTCTAGGATACCATCAACTTTCCAAAAGAATTCTGGTAGTGAAGCTGAAAGGGAAGCCATTCAATGTGGCTATTATAGTAGTGTATGCACCAATGGCACAAAGCAAGGAGGAGGACATCGAATCTTTCTACTCAATGCTGGACAGTGCCTAGGCTCTATGGAAATAACTGGAAGTCATCATTATTATGGGAGACCTAAATGCCAAAGTAGGCAGAGAAAGGGCAGGGGATATAGCAGGAATATTCGGACTAGGAACCCCACAATGAATGAGGAGAAAAATGGATCTAATGGTGCACAGCCAATAACCAGGTAATAGCCAACATGGTTCCAAGATCATCCAAGATGGCTATGGACATGGGGGAGTCCAGGAGGAGAAAGTAAAAACCAAATTGATTATATAGCCATCGACAAAAGATTCAGGAATACAATGATTCGCGGCAAAACCTTCTGACCGTGGAAGTGATCATTGCCCTCTTATATGTAAACTAAGAGTGAAACTGCGGAAATTGAGGAAGCTCAATGCAGCACCCAAACTGTAATACAACAAACTCCTGAGCAATCCTAACCTAAAAGGAAAATACATAGACAATGTGAAAAGAAGATACGAGGCACAGAATGGAAACTCAAAATGGGACGCACTAAGAGACGCTTTAGTGACGTCAGCAAACAATATCATCCCAAAGGAGACAGGACGAAGAAGAAAAAGCAAATGGATGACTGATGAGATTCTCGACATGATGAAAAGGAGACAGAAAACTTGGCCAAGATATGGAATGGAGTACAGAAAATTTCACAATGAAATAAGGACCAAATGCAGACAAGCTAAAGAAGAATGGCTAAATGAAAATTGTGCAGAAATAGAAGGATTGTGTACTACCAACAGAAGAGACATCCACAAACAAATAAGACAACTAACAGGAGAAAAAGATATTCTTGTCAACAGGCAGTAGAAAGGATGGAATGCTCATATTAGAGAAGGAACAAATTCTTCAACGCTGGAATGAGTATATTGGAGAACTCTTCTACAACCTAGAAATCCTCAGTCTCGATAATGAACTGTTACATGACCTGGAATTCTGAAAACCTAAGTAAAAGCCACACTGGACATATTGAACAGAAACAAGGCAGCTGAACCAGACGGAATTGTAACGGAAATGTTAACAACCTTAGATGGCATAGACAAGATCACCGAAATAACAGATGAAATCTACAACAGTGGGAATATACCAGAGGACCTGAGCAGATCTATCCTCGTAGCTATGCCTAAAAACCAGGTGCAAACGAATGCAAACTCCACTGAACAATCAGCCTAATGAGCCATATGACAAAACTCATCATCCGTATTCTGATGAATAGAGCGCGCAGCAGAATCAGCCCAGAGTCAGGACAAGAACAGTGCGGGTTTGTTAAAGACACTGGAACAAGGAACTCGATATTCATGCTCAGAATGTTATCAGAAAGAGCGATGCAGATGCACAAGGATGTGTACCTAAGTTTTATAGACTACGCAAAGGCTTTCGACAAAGTATGCCACAAGGATCTGATGGAAATGCTCAGCAACCTTGATATATTCGGGAAAGACATCAGAATAATCAAGAACCTATACTGGCAGCAAACAGCATGCGCATATGGGACGAGTTCAATGAATATACATAAATAGAGAGGGGCATAAGGCAAGGATGCGCCTTCTCACCTGACCTGTTCAACCTAATACAGAGAGACAATTCTGAGAGAATTGGAAACCCTACTGTGATTTAGCATTGGTGGCCACAACCTTAACAACATAAGATATGCAGATGACACAGTACAGACATGGAAAAGAAATTACAAAATCTCCTACAGAAGGTAGCGATGGAGAGTGAGAAGAAGGGACTAAGCATAAACTACAAGAAGACAGAATGCATGGTCACCAGTAAGAGGATGAGCCCACAATGCGATCTGAAGGTCGGGAACACAAGAACCAAGTAGATGCGAAAGTTTAAATATCTGGGAAGCGTCTTGGCAGAGGATGGTAAGTGCAACACTGAGATCCATAGGCATATTGGGATGGCCAAGGACACATTCCAAAAGCTGAGCAGAGTATTGTGAGACCGAGGATTTCTTTTTGTAACAAAGAAAAGAATAATGAACTGTTAATTGACATCTGTCCTTCTTTAGAGAAGCAAATGTTGGATGACTTCCTTAAAGATGAAGAAGAGACTTGAGACAACGGAGATGTGGTTCTACAGAAGGATGCTAAGGATATCATGAACCGAATGTGTGAGCAATGATGAGGTCTTAGAGAGGTTGCAAATAAGGAGGAGGCTTGTACTTAATATCAGGAAGTGACAGAAACTTTTCCTGAGGAGGTGGGGATACATTTTCTACCATTTTTATTTTCCTTTTATGCTTGCACACAGACTGAAAATGGGTTTTCTTTTCACAAGTCCAGCATACTTGTCCTGGACATTTTTTCTTGTCTTTCTATCACAGCATCTGCACTGCACAATTTAATTCGATATGTCGTTTTTTTCAGTATTACTCTTGGATGGACTGAATTTTTCAATTAACACTAATTGTTGCAGAAACTATATAGATTCATCGGAGGACATTTCAGTCAGTTGTTACCATTCTAAGGGGAGTCACAGTGGAGTAATGGTTAGCGGATCAGATTGAGGAATCTGAGAGCTGAGTTTGAATTCCAGTCTGGTCCATTACATTCACTTACGGGCTAATACCCTTGGGAAGGTAGGAAGCCTCTTCTCCCCCCAGCTATGGGTAAATAGCAGGACAGACTAGGTTCTATAACCATGGGTGGCAACCGGTCTAGGAGAAGGAAAAACTCTTTGGACTGTCAGGCTCTTGCTCAAGAAACACCACTTCTACTGTGGTTGAAGTACACATGGTGCTCCTATGACCCTACGAGTCACAGGATAAAAAAAAAGTTCTAAAATCTTGTGTTTGTAAAGAAGCCTCACACCTACCTTCAATTAATTTCAACTGTATTAACTCATCTTCGATGATCATTTCTCCAGTGCCAAGTTTTTCAAAGTCACAAAAACTGAAAGCCTCTCATAGCTTGTGTATATATTGTATTGTTTCTTTTGGCTCTTGTTTGTTTGCGATAAACTTTGTCCCCTCAGCAATAACCAATATGGAAATATAGGAAAACTCTGGTAGCCACAGGTGATTGTATGGTTGTGATGGTTTGAAATTTCTCCTTCTTGGTCAGAATCACTTTCAGTATCACTGTCATGCATATCACCATTATGTGCATGGGTAAATTCCAAAAATTCTTCATCACTCTCACTGTCTATGAAAACACCCTCTATCGGCATAACAGATCCACACCTTGCAATTGTGATCGAAAAACAAACGTTTTTTTTTAAATTCACTGATAAAGCAACTATTTCAGTTAGAACAAAATGGCTGACATCTGGTCATTCCCAGTTCATATCACAAGCTTAATGATGTCATTTCCATAGTAATAGGCACAGATAGAGCTTGCTAATTTTTATTAGGCGGGAGGTTTCTACTTAAATTTGATCATAAATCTTTAGTGTTTATTTTTAACCCCTGTTACCTAAAGTTACATCTAGAATTTTAAGATGGGCCATAAAGCTTTCAACATCATATATGTGAAAGAGAACACTATTCTACATGTAGATGTTCTATCATGTCTAAAGTTCAACAATGAACCATTAGAAAGATCAGACAATTCAGAACTGAATTGAAGCAGATGTATTACTCTTATATTGCCTTGAATTTGAACCCTTACAGGATCCGGTATTAAGCAAGATTGCATGTAGAATAAAAAGAAACAAATTGAGTGATTGTTCTAAGGCAGAGAGACCTTATAAAAAGATAAGGTACAGGTTAACTATAGAGCTGGGTCTTATAGGCAATGGAGATGTTTTAATACCAGCAGAGAGATTAAAAAAAAAGATGTAATAAAAATTGTACATGATGATGTCCATTGTAGAATAACAGCAGTACAAACACAATTAAAATTGTAAGCATGGTGGTCTGAGTATTCATGTGATGTAGAAAAATATGTATAAAAAATGTACAGAAATAAAACTTTTGCCAAACCGAAAGATACATTCATGGCCTAAAGAAAAAGAGCTATGTTCATATGAATCATATGCCTGTTAAAGGTATAGGACTATTTTTAATTTCAGTCGACTCATTCTCTGGATGGCCTGAAGTAGTTAGAGTTCAGGATAGGGAAGCAGACACAGTAAAGCAAATATTATGAGTAATATTTTCCAGTAACGGAGTGTCAAAAACATTAGTGTCTGACAATGCACCAGAATTTTGTGATGAAACTTTGTGTTCATGGTTAAAACAAATTGGATGCCTTCCTTATAAAACACCACCATAACACCCACAATCAAATGGAATTGCAGAAGAATGGTGCAGACAGTAAAAATGTGGTTGAAGGCATTTTCTCCATCCAGAGATATCATACATAGTTATCTACTGAGACTATTATTGAGTTATAGATCTATTCCACATACTAGTAGAAGGCAAAGTTCCTCTGCATTGATGGGAAGAGAAATTAGATCATGAAAAAAATCTTGTACAAGAAAAACAGAGAATCGAGTCCTGAAAATGTGACTTTATCCAGACCAAGATCCTCAATAAAAAGAACCAGGTACACACCTTAAGAGAGGGAGAGAGAGAGAAGATCTTGTACTATTGTTTGGAGAAGTCACAGATCAAAGAAGGACATGAAACCTCTTTGTGTCCAGGAGGTGTAATTATATAGGCAAAACGGACTTGCCCTATTTTGCATAGAGTTGAGCAACTACTATTAAGTCAGTTGTCACTCGGTAAGCAGGTAGAACTTCTACGTCACAGACTAGAAGATATCACAAAATACCATATCAAAACTATGGTACTTGCACTAAGATATTAAAGGGAAAGGCCAAATTAGCCTTTTATTAGTTTAATAAAAACAATCACATATATATTGTTAATACAAATATACTAATTAAAAATGTTCATTAAAGATGCAATAAAATAGATGTATAATTCTCTTTTAACACTCTTTCTAAAAAGTGCTTCAATTTGGGCTTCAGTCTGAATATTGTTGAAGACTCTCAAGCAGCCAACCAAAACTATTATTATAGAAGGTTTCTAACTGATGTGAAGTCGATGTTTAGCACTAGTCCGTCGCTAAGCTTGTCCTCCTCCGTTATTCTCAGTAACGAGTTATATAGGCTTTCTCTTGCACTTATGCAAATTAGGCATATTAATTTGCCAGTGTCACTACACTAACCTTGACAATTTTGGTCATTTTTCAAGGTGTCATGAGGAAATATTTACTAGACTTTAATTACTTTAATCTAGGAGAAAAATCAGATTATAAAAAAAAGGAAGAAAAGAATCAGTATAATTGTTTTGGGAGGAGCCCTAATAGTGCTTAAAAAACAGGATATCAGCTTCTGCTGATGCAATTTACATTTGCTAGATGAGTATTTCTAGCAAACTGAAATATAATAATATCAGAAAGATTTTATAGTTGAGTGTCTGGTAAAAAAACGAAGGGCTTACAACATTCTAGAAATCATTTTTGGTCTTGTTTGTATCAAGAAAATGACCACAAGAACTTATATATTTTCATTTAACTGATTATCTATTTGTATTGTAAAAATTTGTCATCCAAACAGTTTTCTTTATGTTATAGTGAAATTACTTCTTTTCTTTTGTTGGAAAACCCCCACAAGATTTTTTATGAATCCATTTTGATATTGAAATACAGTCAAAGTACTTCAGTAAAATTTATTCAAAGTGTTATTGTATTCTCATAGAAATGCTACTTGGCCATTCCACAAATTAAAAAACTTAAAGATTTCAATATAAATTTGTCCATTTATACCAAAAGTACTTCCATAATTTTCATAATTTTTTTATGCAAGCTGTTTTGAAAAGCAAAATCTAGATATTTGTTTGCCCTCTATTCAAATGTAAAGTTAGCCTCTTGGAGCTAAATCAATCTTTACCATGAGAGCTGATCATATACTTTTCCCAAGTAAAATAGAATAAAACTTCAATATTTGAACAAAAATATGATTAATCTACTCTACTAAAAGTTTCCATGAAAGCAAATCTCATGAAAAATAAGTTTTGATTTAAAATTGCTTTAAAGAATAGGCTTTTGTTGTAGAAGTTTGGATTGCATTTGAGATTTTTCAAAATAATCTGTTATGCTAATTTTGATTTCAGCATGAATTTGAAGCTTTGTCATAAGCATTCAGCTTGATGTCATCATGTGACTGTAAAAGGAATATTGAAATTGTATAAACAATTTTTTTCCATGAGAAATAGGCTTCAGACTTGATCTTATATCAAGACAGTTTTATGCATACTTTTGATTTAAAATTCATAAAGGTTTATTTGAAAGAAACAATGTGTTTGTACCAAATAGATATTCAAAAGCAAATGATCCATTTTCTTAAGTTATTAAGAAACTTTTTACATAATGAAACCTTAAACTTTACTTTGGTTGCCAATATTGCATCAGAATAAAATATAAAGCATCATTCTGAATAAACAGGTTAGGGAAGTGATTAAGTAAATTGAAACCCTAAAAAACTTGATGCATGTTCTTATTTATAAATAGAATTTGGACAAAAAAAAGATGATGCTTTTGTGAGGTGCCATAAGTTGAAAGCAGGGAAATGATAATAAAAAGAAAAAAAGTATTTTACATTCCCTGCCACAGCTGTATAGAATAGAATATACACAATGTTTGGTGATGTTATTTTTTGACATGATTCTGATGCAAAATAGATTGAGGCAGCTTTCTGACTATTGTTTCAGATCCTTATATCTCTTGTTTTGCTTGCAGTTTTGTTATTCCTTTGAATAGTGTTTCTAATGCTGATCATCTGTTGGTATATTTCTGGGTCACCACTTGTGAGATTTGCTTGACATTGTAGGAAATATTGTTATTGAAATTCCCAGGTTAATTAAAAAGGATACCTGACGAGGATACAATGACATTATTTTCTAATGATAGTAACCAAGATGAGGAGATGAGATCAAGTAAATCATTATAAAATGATTATGACTGTAGTATCGATAAGAACGACTAAGATCAAAAGGCTGAAAGAAAATAATGATTTCCAAAAAAACTTATTTAGATAAAAGGAGAAACAAGTTCAATATTTAAAAATAACAGTAAAATAAATCTTGTTAAACTGCAGATTAAAGTTTAATCATTAGGAAGCATTTATTAACTTAAATCAGATGTAATACCTCATAGAATCTCAAATAACAAACTTCACATTAATTAGGGAAATTCTAAAAATTCAAATTAATCTTGAAAAAAAAAATAGGGAAAATAATTGTTCAGATTATAAGCAAAAACTAAAGTGAATGAAATTGAAATTCACATGATTTTGGTTTGGAATTTTTGTCAGTTTTTTAAAAAGTCAGAATAAAAAATCTATAATTTATAATTAGACATTGATCTTACAGAAAGTTTAAGAAAAGACATTTTGTTGTAGGAATAAGGAAACAGGCACAAATAAATAAATCACTTTGATATGTTAAAAGTGAATGTGACAAACCAAATTTATCTATATATGATGACAATAATGGCCATTTCAATATAGGTAATGTTACCCTATCTGCAAGGTTTACTGGCATGGTGTTGATTACATACAGAATTGAGTCAAACATTGAAGAAATATAAGCATTAAAAATTTTAAAACATGAACAAAATATTGCTGAAGGATAATTTAGCTTGGTATCATGACTGATTGTGTTTGATTCTTGGTATATATTAGATACAGAAGGATGTCACAGTCATACTTCTATAAAATAATATCTTTTTTGTTTATATTATAATTATAAATGTGAATTTGTGTGTGAGAATGAGCACAAAGCCTGCTGAACCTGTATCAGATGACAAAGATATGTAAATCATGGTGAAAGAAAGAAGATTGAGAGCCCACTGAGAGTTTTCATCCATCTTCATTGCTTGTGCAAAAAGAAGGAAGATGAGAAGTAATAGAGATAGAAAGTAATTTCAGCAAATTAAGCTTCCTTAATGTCAACATGATAATGCACAATGGGAGAAGTGTGGTAAAGTATGAACAAATACAAAATGCACCCTGAGGTTATGGAGGGAAAAACAATGCTGATTGAGACTACTTAGTGTCACAAGGGACACAAAGCTATTGCCGCTTCAACACAGGCTAAACTACTTAGAGGTATGCATAGTTCACAACACCTAAGAAACTTCTATTACTCTGCCACCAATAATTTCTTTGCCATTATAGCTTCTTAAAATCAGCTTCTCTGCTATGCAGAGACACTTTTCTTTTAGTTGTTTAAAAGGAATGGTGGTTTATTCTACATAAGAATTACCTATTTCTTATGTTCAACTTGCTGGAATTAACTGAAAACTCTTGGCATTACAATGTACAAAGTAAATTAATGTTTTTTTTTTTTTCTTGGTTAAGGAATTTCAATATTTCCAACAAATTTGAAAGGCATGTTCTTTTTTCTTTTATCAGTTCATTATATATATATTCTCATTTAAACATCTCTGATTAAACAATTTAGATGTGTTAATTTATTTTCAATAAAATCCTTTCATAATCATGTATAAGCATTTGTTTCATGATTAAAGACAGCAAGAAAGTTACTGTTGTTATAATCATTCATTTTTATTTTTCCTATCTTTAGGGTTTTCATGGTTAATACAAATAATTGTGTTTGTCCAAAAAATTTTTTAAATCAGTGTTTGTGACCTTGTGAATGACATGAATTGTTAATGGTTTAACCACAAAAGCAAAAATTTATTTCAGACAAACACAATTGTTTGTCTTAACCATCAAAACCCTGATGATAATATTGGAAAATATTGAAAGTACTTGGGGGAAAAATAAAAATGAATAAATATAACCATAGTACCTTTCTTGCTGTCTCTAATCATGTAACAAGAAAGCTTATATGTGATTACGAAAGGATTTTATTGAAAATAAATAAACATAACATGTCTAAATTGTTTAATGAGTCATGCTTAAATGAAAATATGCTGCCAAAGTATATGGAATATATACATAATGAAATAACAGAAGAAAAAAACACTCCTTCCAAATTTGTTGGAAATACTGAAATTCATATTATGTAATCCTTGAACTAATTAATGCTAATATTTTCATAGAAGAGATTTTCGTTTTAAATAAAATATATCAAACAGTGTGATGTTTTAAGATTTTCTCCTTCCTGGAGTATTTTTCAAAAGATTTAATGTCGAATGCATGAATATATGTGACGTATAGGGTCAGTGAAAGTCATACAATATTAATAAATAGCCAATTTTATAACAGATGACAGCTTATTTTAAACCACTTACTGTTTGAAAATTAATTCAAATAAGTAAAAAAAGAAAAAAAGTATATAAATATTACTGCATCCAAATCAAAGAGGTATAATGAGGTGCTGAAAAGTTTTTGGCTTGACCAAGAAGAAATTTAAAAAAATGCAAATTGTGATGTTGGATTATTCAGTCAAATTTTGGTGGGTAGGGCTAAATATCTTACTTTGGATTGCCAAACTCAAAATGACAAAGTACTATTTTATAAAATCCCATGTGATAATTGTAATTATTGGAATTAGATTTATTATAAATATTTGTTTAATGATAAAGTCAATACAGTCATATAAATATTTCAATAATTGTATTCATAATAATAATTTTTAAAAAAATGAGGCAGATAATATAAATACTAAATGAATAGAAAATTTGCTTGCAAAGTAAATTATTCTACAATGATTTCTAAAATAAAACAGAAACTGAAATAGCTAGAAAACACATTAATAAACTAAGTAAGTAAACTCTTTTGATTTTTTTAAAAATACAGCATAACAATTTTTTTTAAATAATTTTTTATTCGGTTTTCCTGCTTAGAATGAGTTAAATCAGTAGCAAAAATTACTTTTAATTTTTTTGTTACAATAAATGCTAAACATATTTTATAAGATTATCAAAACTAATTATTACCAGTAATATAAATAAAAGCTTTATCATAAAATATAGATTTTATGTTTAATAAAATATGTTTCAGTTAATATTTCCTTTTTGTCAATAATGACTCTAGAATTATTGAATATTAAAACATATTAGCCTTTAATTTAAGAATTTATTTATTTATTATGATCCCTCTTATATATACATATATATATATATATATATATATATATATATATATATATATATATATTGGGGGGATTATACAAGTACCATAACTATCTATTTCAGTGATTACAAACTGGAAAGTTCTATATAA
Organism: Acanthosepion esculentum; assembly: GCA_964036315.1. Classification (NCBI taxonomy): domain Eukaryota; kingdom Metazoa; phylum Mollusca; class Cephalopoda; order Sepiida; family Sepiidae; genus Acanthosepion; species Acanthosepion esculentum. The sequence continues at coordinate 67,813,153 of OZ038482.1, forward strand.
ATTTTAGTAATAAATTAAAATACAAGCTGATATTGTGACCTCAAGCACAAATTTGTGAGTGTTTCTATGATGTTGACCAAGAGAAAAGATACCTTGAAAACAGCTTAGACAGTTTCTATTATTTTAGCTCCAGAAACAATCCCATGTGTAAAACGAACAGACATTTGATATATCCAGCATGAAAATATCTTGACATTTAATCAAAAAGTATCCATAATTATTTAAACAAAATCTGACAACAAAGTATTATTTATTATAAAACTATTTTCATTGCATAAAGTATCTGTTACAACAATGGTAATAATTTTAGTCAATGGCTTCAATTTATTAGTTTGATATTCGCTTAAATGACTAACAAATTTGTTTGATGGCTGGTGCCACTTAACTTGCAATATATATATTTAAATAACAGATCATTGTTTTCTGAATAAACTGAGCAGTTGCTCTGATACTCAATGCAACAAGAGTGAAGTATAAAGAAATTTACCAGTGAATTAGAAAATGAGAGAAAACAGAAGAAGGCAAAGATGAAAAGGTACATCATTTTGAGTTATTTCAAAGATAGTGATGTTATATTTTGAGGCAAGTCTGATGAACAGAAATTTCCCATGAAGACATGTCAATTTCTTTGAGATGTTAATTTTAAACTTTAGCTGTTGAAAAATGTTCTTTTTCCTTCTGATATTCAAAGTCCATTTTGGTTCTGACTTGATCCCAGTTAAGTTCAACCTGTAAAAAGAAAAGAAAAAGTCAGCATATAAAATACAAAATAATGAGATTGGATTTTAAAATATATGTTATACATAATGTACTTGTAAAAATATTCAAGAAATAAACTGATAAGCTATAAACACACATGTGTGCGCATGCATTTCCTTCACTATATTAGTTAAGCTGTACTACAAACATATTCAGTAACGTGAAATAAAAATGGCTTTGATGATGATGTCATCATATAAAAGACTTATTTTTTGCTCATGGTCACCTTGTACTGTTAAAAAAAATTATAAGAAATGAATAAACAACTTTGGGGCAATCTCCTTAAATCATCAAATTACTTTATTATCGTCACTGCAAACAAATTCAATAAAGCAATTTAAAAATAAGTAATCTCAAAATAAGTATTTTCAAAAGAAATGAAAAATTAGGCTTTTAATTGCAATTTTATCAGATATGATGATAATCCTGAAGTGTTTCAGTAACAGCACTCATTGAAACAAAATATCTGGCTAAATGTGAATTACTGAAATTGTTGTCATTTTATCTCTATTTTAATATGACATTCTAGAATTGCATATAAGGTAGGTAGTAAATAAATATAAGATGGAATTTTTAAGTTAAATATACACGTTTATTTACTTTCCTAAAAGATACCAAACTAAGAAATCTTACTTTTGGTATTAAATTAAAACCTTTATGTAAATGGAAAGTATAGTTACTAATGCTGATTTTCTAAGCATAGCTTAGATATGGTACAAGGCCAAAAGTATGGGCACTCAGTGAGGATTGAACTCACTATTCAGTCATAATTTATCTAGTGAGACAAACTTACTAAACATTACACCACTTGGAAGTGCCCAAAGTATGATTACTAATGAAAAAAAGAGGAGTTGCTATTTGCTAAGCAAAACCACAAGTATAAGGCAATCCTTGAGGACTGAACTCTCTACTCAGTCATAATGATCAGCTGGCTAGACATTACCTCATGCCAAGGCACTCAGGGATAAAAACAAGTTGAATAACTTTGGAAAATAAAAAAATTATGATTTATGTAACTAAAGTAATTTCAATAGCAGGCCTAAATGTACTGATCAGTTTGAACTCTGACAAAAGATGAAGAGGAGCCTAATTTTTTAGGTATGTCCTTTATTTGGATTTTCACGAGATCAACTCACATCACTTTTTTTACTGATTATTGATAGGCTTACCATAATTTCTAAATCTCAAACACAGTTTTTCACTTTATATTAAAAATTTAGGTTCTTGTATAATAAAGTGTTTTCATGCCTCAACAGCACTCAAGCTTCTAGACTGACAGGTAAAAAAACAAACAAAGAAACACACACTGATAGTTTATATCACTGTAACATACATTAAGACTATTGAAAATATATTTTAAAATTGGAGAGTTTTAATGAGCCACTGTCATATAAAATTGAAATTAGAAAATTCATTATCATCTGTAAATTATGAGGGTGGCCTGAAAATTTCATAGTCTCACTATAAAGGATTAACGCTAGAGCTGTGACATGTTGCACATGTTAATTTCAACTCTTCTTATTAATAAATGCATTGTTTTTTCCAGATAAACTGGCGTCTGACTGTTCAAAAACTACAAAAGTAACTAGTAGCAACTTCTCTTGAAAATGGATAAAATTTAGCACCTTGGTGTTATTTGCAGAAAAAAGGTATGGCTTCCAAGGACATTCATACTGAAATGGTTGCTACATTAGGGATGATACTCCAGCTATATCAAGAGTGCAAAAGGTGGCAGCTGAATTTAGAAGGGGAAGGAAGAGCCTGAGTCTGGACCTCAGTCTGAGTGTGGACCTCATGCCACTGCCATCACCGAGGAAAACATTGATTGTGTTCACCTCATGGTGATGAATGACAGGCAATTGACTGTAAATCAACTAACCAATGCTATTAGCATATCCCATGAGACAGTTGAGAATATTCTGCCCAATGAAGTTGACATGACAAAAGTTTCTGCTCAGTGGGTGCCACATCTTCTGAGACCAGATCAAAAGCACACCAGACTGATCATATCACAGGGAAATCTGACATTGTTTGAGGCAGATCTAGCTGGTTTCCTTGAAAAATTCATAACCCAGGATGGGTCCATCACTTTGAGTCAGAGACAATCCATGAAGTGGAAACACCCCTCTTCACCTGCTACAAAAAAGGCCAAGGTTGTTTCATCTGCAGAGAAGGTGATGACCTTATTTTTTGGATGCAAAAGGAATTGTGTTTATTGACTATCTTCAATAGGGCCCCACCATCAATGGAGGGTACTATGCCAACTTGCCGAGGCTGTTACAAATGGCTATCAAGATCAAATGCCCAGGAATACTGATGAACGGGGTCTTGCTTCATCAGGACAATGCTCCAGAAAACAACTCTTTAGTTTCAATGGCTGTTGTGCATGACTGTGGCATTGAACTATTTGATCACATTCCCTATTCTCCCGATTTGACTATAACCTGTTCCCCAACATGAAAAAACCCTTGGCTGGGAACCAGTATTGCAGTGATGATGACATCATATCTGCTGTTGATGACTTTTTTTGACCAACAATATGAACAGACTTCTTTGAACAGTCTGTTTATCTGAAAAAAAAAAAAAAAATCAAGGCAGAAGTGTTGAAATTAATGCATGTAAGATTTCACAGTTCTAGCATTTCTCCTTCATAGTCAGCCTATGAACTTTTCATCTCACTTTCATATATAATCATCTAATTTAGCAACAAAAGAAGGGAAACAATGGTGCTTCTTTCAGAGTCAACAAAAAGAAGCATCTTTGGAAAGAGACCGTAAATTAAAAAATGTAATTCCTGTTGAAAGGCAACTGATGTAGTAGAATGTGTTCAGATCAATTCAAGAACCATATTATGGTATCTATATCCCAAAAAGCAGAACAACCAGAAGAATACCATTTTTTAAAAATCAATCTACATCCTACAAAAATAGTAGTCAAATTCTATACCTATGGCACATGGTCATTTTTCAGTCAAGTGTTCTTTGCCCACTTTTTGAACAGTCGACAAGTACAGGTCTGGATAGTGTAGATTTAAGAATTTTATTAGAGTCACCAGCAATTTCACTATCAGATATTGTGGATTTCTGGTTATGTTGTACAGAATAATTTGGAGCAGTAAATGTTCTAACCTTCTGGAATATGAGGGCAATAAAATTATAATTATGGCATATTCTTGTTTGGCTTTTGTTTGAAAACAGAAATGTGTTTTGGTTGTGCATCTGCAGAATTGCCCTTTTTATTTATTTTAATGTTCATATAAATGCTAAAAGAAAAAAAGAACAAATTTCTATTATTATCATATCTGCACCATCATATATTTCAGTCCATGTTAAATTACTTAAACAATGATTTGGGAATAAAATCGTTATTAAAATAATTATTTGAGTTGCTAATAAACAAAATTTATTCAAATGCTCTGAATGTAGATATTATATTTTTCTATGACACTGAAAAAGAAATAGCTTTTATTCAGTATTCAAATTTAACAAAATAAGTTAATACAATTACTGGGTTGTAAAATTAAAGACCATCATAATACATAGCAATATGTATACAGAGAGTTTATAGGAACTATGTGCAATGTTAAATACTCTTATAAAGTTTTGGGGCTATTTGTGATGCAATTGATATGTAAAAATATTGATATGTTTCATGTGTCTAGATTTTTCATGTTATTTGAAAAATTGATTATTGTTCTTTTTTACCTATTGAAATTTCAAAATGACTCTTTTGTTTTTTCTTCAGAACTGTTAATAACCCATGGCTTCACTAGAAGAGTAAGTAAACTGTGCTGCTTTATGTTGGTTGTCACTAGTGTTCAAAAATGTCTAGTATTCATTATAATGAAGAAGCATCACACAGGAATTCCATATCTAAGTGGATGAAAAAGTTTATAGAAACAGGTTTTGTCAATGATAATCCAGTTCTTATCCTTTTTATCAATTAATTCTATTATGTATACTTAGAAAATTATAAGTATTTAAAATTACACAGACTTTATAAAATCATATTCTAAGTTTATGAAAAATTTTTTTTTAGTAATGATAAAAATGTTGAAATGAATGATTTAATCTTTTTATCATGTCTCATAGCCAACATAAAATCTGTGTATCTTAATATCATTTTTTGTTTTTAAAACAATATTCCCTTTAATGTTCACATTATCTATAAACAATTGTTAGGACCAGTATATATTTTTTTCTCTGCTGATGAGAAAATACTATTTATGGAAAGAAAAGAATCAATAGAATTTTTCCATTAAGTTTAGTTCTAAAGTTTAAGGAGAGTGGCAGGAGAAATGACTTACTTTTAGTCACTTATGTTAATTGAACTCTAGGTAGCCATTATAAAGAAAGTAATTTAGTAACAAAATTTTGTAAAAAGAACAAAAACATTTGTTACTACAAAGGTTGAAGGGAAAAGCATTATGTTAGAACCAAATTAAAATGACCAGATCCATATAATGAAGCAAACAAAATCTAGACATAAAGCTTTAAAAATCTGAAATAATATTTATGATCATTAAGAAGCTACTGCTGATAATTGCCAGTTAAAAGGCACTGAAGGCAAAATAAATGATATGAAAGCATCATATGTTTTCATATGATAACAAAAAACAAAGGTGGCTTTTTGTAATAAAGCTTAATTTGGATTTGAATTATGGACAGTCTGAATCAAATCAACATAAAAACTTTTATCAGAGAATAAATTCAATATTCTGTTAAAAATAATGTTTATGTTATTTTATCTATTGTTGTTTGGGTTAATTATTATTGAAGGTACCTCAGTGTTAGGTAATAGTGAAGAAGGCTGGTCAGGTTGATCATTACTATTGAATAGGGAGTTTGATTTTCATTGGTTGTCCCAAGGGTTGACATGTTATAAAATCACACAATCTAATCTAACCATTATTGAAATGTGGATAGGTGAAATTAGTGAAAAGCAAATGGAACCTAAAAATACCTAAATTCTTCAATTGCAATACACAGTAAAATATTGCTTATCAGTAGTCATATTTATTATATTGGGGCTTCTTAGCACATAATATCATACAGATCTATTTTTATGCAAATCTAATCACTCAAAAATGACATCTTCCTTACCTAATATGTAAACTATTTATGTCTTCAGTTTTAATTTCTTCTTTTTACATAGAATCTTTCAAGATGCCAAAGATTTCATGGTCTGACTCACCCCTCTCCACAAAAAAGTCTTATGTTTACAGTATTTACATTAGTCGGACTATTGTCCTCATCTTTGTCGCCATATTTGTCACAACGTTTCGGCCGTTGTACGCTCCGGCCTTCTTCAGGTGGTTGGAATTTCGAACCGAACCCTTTATTTCGATCACTGGGGTAGACTGTTCTAGTTCCACGAGCCATGTTTGATGGATGTCAGTTATCAGTTATCTCCTGGTAATTTTCCCTCTGAAAGTTCTCCACTGCCTGAACCGGGTATTGAACTCACACTCTTTGGGTCTGTCACTGGATCTAACCAACGCCTTTATCCACTGTGCCATGTGTCCTTGAGGACATCTGGGTATGAATTTCTGAGTATTATAAACCTAATTTTTCAGCAATCATTTTTTACCAGTACTCATATTGCAATTTTTGCTGTTATTATTGCATGTTTTTACCAGATCTCGTATTGCAACTTTTTAAAATTTTTTATTTATTTTTGTTATCATTGCTTTTCTCTGGCACTCCTTATTACTGGTTCCCATATTGTATTTATTTCTATGCTTGGCTGACTCAGGAGATTTTTGTGGCCTAGCATATGTGCTGATTCCTTAAGTTTATGAATTTTCCAATGGTGTTCCCTATCTATGATCTCAACCTGATCCTACAGGGGACGGTGATCTCCCTTCTCTCTCCATATGTGGTCAGCCACGCCTGATTTTTCTACTTCCCCTCGCGTTACAGCTTTCTGGTGTTCTTGAAGCCTTACCTTGAGGGGGCGGCCTGTTTCTCCTTTATATTCCTTTCCGCACTGCATGGGATAGCGTACACACAGTCTTTAGTCCTGTTCTCCTCTATGGGGGGTCTCACTCGAGAGAGATATCTGCGAAGTGTTGTCACGCTTTTGAAGGTTGTCCTGATGTTATATGGACCGCAGATCCTTTCTCTGATAACCCCTTCACATAAGGCAGGCAGACTGTTTTCTGAGTGTTGTTGTCCTCCTCTTGTACCCGCCTATCCCAGTTTTGGGGGGCTGCTGCCATGTACCCAGGGTAGTTGTTACGTTGTAGGGTACTACTTATACTGACAAATTCCTTATCTAACGTCTCTGGGTCGCTACTTATGACTTTTGCTCGGTGTTGTAAGCAACGGACGATCCCTTTCTTTACGCTGTATGGATGGTGGGAGTTGAAATTGAGGTACTGTCCGGTGAATGTTGGTTTACGGTATACGGATGTCTTGAACCCATGCTCTGTTCGAGATATTAGTACATCCAGGAATGGGAGTGTGTTGTTACTCTCTTTCTCCATTGTGAACTGTATCGATGGTCTTATTGAGTTCACATGGACCAGTAGAACCTGGACATCTTCCTTGTGTGGCCAGGGTATGAAGGTGTCATCTACGTACCTTAACCATATAGTTGGCTTTAGAGATATGGATTCTAATGCCATTTCTTCAAAGTATTCCATATATATATTCGCCATTGCTGGTGATAATGGCGAGCCCATTGCTAAGCCCTCATCCTGTCGATATATCTGTGATCCCATTCCGAAGTGTGTTGTTTGTGTACAGAAAGTCAACATCTCCATCACATGGCACAGTGGATAAAGGCGTTGGTTAGATCCAGTGACAGACCCAAAGAGTGTGAGTTCAATACCCAGTTCAGGCAGTGGAGAACTTTCAGAGGGAATATTACCAGGAGATAAATGATAACTGACATCCATCAAACATGGCTCGTGGAACTAGAACAGTCTACCCCAGTGATTGAAATAAAGGGTTCGGTTCGAAATTCCAACCACCTGAAGAAGGCCGGAGCATACAACGGCCGAAACGTTGTGACAAATATGGCGACAAAGATGAGGACAATAGTCCGACTAATGTAAATACTGTAGATAATACCTCATCTCAGAAATATAGACAGAGCCTTATGTTTAGTCATTTGGCCAGATTTGGGAAATTGTTTTCGGTCAGCACTTTGTATGTGTGTGTTAATTACTGAATAAAACCAAGAGAATTTGCAAAAACGATTTTTAGAAACAATTTCTGTATAAATTTAAGATGTTTTATGCCTATTGCCATTCATTTGTGAGCTATTTACATTTACAATTAACAAAATAAAAATGGCAGTAAGAAATGAGGATTTTGAGAATACAAGCCTAGCCAGTGAAGTATTTTACAGAGGCATGAATATTACCAGAAACTTTACAGGCATCCAAAAACATGCAACCAATATGTCATTGTCTGAGTAAACAAAGTCACACAGGCAGACACTTTGTAAACAGTGGAAAACAATTATACAAAGCATTTGCAGAATTTGAAAAATGGTTGTAAAAAAAAAAAAAAAAATTGATACTGCTCTTTAGTTACAGAAACATAAATGGCTGATTAGATTTGGATTTTTTGGGTATAACAGATAAAGTGAAGCCCAGACAAAGCAGTTGTGCAATTTTAACATATTGGCTCCTATCTTAAGGGCCATATAATTATAAATATGTTTTTGTTAATTTATTCTTAGTCTTTAATCAAGTATTTTTAAGTGAAATTTTTTTTCTGTATAAAAGCATTGAGAGAAATTGCTATACTTTATTTAAAGATATTGTCACACTGAAAAATTTCTCACTTCTCTCTTCCATAAATAATGAAAATCGACATATCTGTTTTGATACTAAATCACACGATTAGTATTTTTATGTTTAATACTAAATAGTATTTACCTTTGTTTTCTGTATCCCAAAAATGATATCTTTACACTATGTAAAAAGGAAAATCATAAAAGCATATCACCTTATCTATTATCAGACTAAAGATTTTCCTAAAAGATGAGAAAGAAATTAAAACAAAGTAAACTCCTGCATTGATAAAATTAACCTTTTCATAAAAGATATACCATTTTGTAGGATTTCTAGAAAGTTCCACAATGATAGATACCTGTTTATCAATAATTCTCTTGGGTCTTAATTATAACTAATGTCAACAAATCACTATTTAATTGGAAAGGCCTAAGTTGAAGTTAAAACAGGAAAAAAATTCTGTCAAGAAGCCACAGCATTTTTGAATAGATAAGATACAGGGTTATTATCTATATTGGTAAGTTTTTCAGATTCAACATATTTTCTCAAAGACGTTAGTTCATATCTCAAATAGCAACATACTTATGTGAACAAATATGAAACTTTGGTTGGTTGGTTGGTTGATTTTGTTTAGTGATATATCAAACTTTATAATGAAACTTTGGAAAAGGTCAGGAATACTAAGTAAACATCTGAAGGGAAGTACTCATAACAGCAAAAGAAGTCATCTCAAGAGAAACAAAAAAAATGGAGTGAATGACAGGTGAAATTCTTGAAAGAGAGACAATAGATAATGCCAAAAATGGCACAGAATATATGTGATTAAACAAAAACATCAGTACAAGCAAGCAAGAGATCAATGACATAATGAGAAATTTGCAGAGATTGAAAAACTGCACGGCAAAGATGTGGGAGGCATGTACAAAAAGATAAAGAAATAGCAGGGAAGAAAGCATACTCTTTGGCAGGATGTATAAAATCTAAAGTCGGAACATTCATAATGAAAAAAGGTACTACTGAGATGGAATTAATACATTGGAAATTTCTTCCATGATAACAGAAATGAAACCTACGATGCATAAAATGACCTGCAGTATTAAATTCTGAGGTCAGGTCATCAGTGGCCAAGATTAAGAGAAACAAAACAGCAGAATCAGATAATATTGTAACAGAGATGCTAATTGCCTTAGACAATTTGTGAACTGATAAGGTTATTGAAATAGATGACAATAGCAAAATACTGGAGATCCTCAATAGATCACAATCTTCATAGCATTGATAAAGAAACGAGGTACAAATAAATGCAAAAATTTACTGGACAACCAGTTTGATAACTAAACTAATAATAAGGATTCCATTGATTAGAACGCAAAACAGAATTGAGCAAGAAGAGAATAGCTTTGTTCAAGAACACTGGAAAAAGAAATGCAATTTACATGATCAAAATATGCTGTCAGAACAAAGAATACAAAGAATGCAGAAAGATTATACATATATTTTCTAGATTATACAACTGACATAAAGAATTACTTGAAATGTTAGAAAAGCTTGATTTACATAGTAAAGTATTTGAAATAATCTATAATTTCTTCCTTGAATAAACAGCTTGCATGTGAATAAACAACAAGTTTAGTGAATATGCAAAAATATAAAAAGGAATAGAACAAGGTCATTTGCTCTCATCAGATTTATTTAACTTGCACATTGAAAAGATTAAAAGCACTACCAGTATTTAATATTGGTCAATGTTACTTTACTTTTTAACATACACTACACAAGATAAAACAAACACATGGGTGGAAGAACACTCCCTAGGTCTGGAGATTAAGAGGTGATAAGCTAGGGTAATTAATTTATGATACCCACTTATCCTCAGAGATTTCAAGGGATTTTTCTCACACAGTTTCTTTCTTTTTAGCCTTAGGAAGCCAAGGAGAGCACAAGTTTCTCTGGTAAAAAGTAACATTAATACAATTTTCCACTTTGTCACATCTTCACTTTTGTCTAATACTATTAAACATCCTACAAACACATAATAAATATATATATATATATATATAGGGCTTTACAGCACACTCCTTTTTACTGGAGCAAAGGAGAAGAGGGCTCATTTTATATTCAACTGGTGGAGCATGAGCAGCTCTATTTGGGACTAAAGAGTGCTCCTCACTCCAAAATTATTTGAATTTTTTTTAAACATTAGTTTGTATTCAACAATAAAAAGAAAAGAAAGGAAAATCTGAGCTAAACTCTTTGAGTTATTTATTATTATTATATACTGGTAACTTTATGAGAGAGAGAGAGAGAGTGTGTGAGTGTGTGTGTGTGTGTGTGTGTGTGTGTGTGAGAAAGCATGTGTGTGTGTGTGTTAGTTTCCATTTTCATGTGTAACTATTTCAACTTCTACCCGGGTTTTGGTAAAGAGGCAAGTGACTTTGACACCCAGGTGTTACCGTTCTGATATCCTGGACATTTCTTTTAAGTTGCAGAAGACAGTCTAGAAAGTTTTTGATGTCCTTTTTTATTAGATATGTGTGTGTGTGTGTGTGTGTGTGTGTGTGAGTGTTGGTGAGAAAGAGAGAGTATAAAAGCTGCCTGTAGATATTAGTGTGGGGGAAGAAAGGTTTGAACTTTTTTCTTTTTATGACAAATTTTCATTGCTGAATGAATAAATAAATCAATGTTTTCTTTTTAATTTACTGAAAATTTATTTTTGTACACAATTTTGCCATTATTATTATCATCATCATCATCATTTCAATAAAGTTATTGAAATTAAGTTGAGATTCTGATATATATAATATTTATTTAAAATACACCAGAATATTTTACTAATTGGAAAGAGTAAATTTAATCATTTAGCTATCAATTAATGCTAAAATGAAATCTTCAAGGATGTTTTTTCATTTTGAAATTGGAGGAGGAATTTTTTGAAAAAAATGTCACGGCTTGAAAGATGGAAATTTTGAAAAACAACTACAATTACTAAAGTTAAACTCCAGTTTATAACAAAATAATATTTGTAAAACTAAATTTGCTGTTTGTTAAGGTAATTCTTTTGGAGTTAGGAATGACATATGCCTTATAAGGAAGTACATTAGGGGAACTTTGGTATATTTTTATGGGTAAAGAGTATAATGACAGGCTAAATGTTGGTTCTTATTAAATCTGAGTACCAAAATATGTCATAACCAGCTTATTAATTGCAAAAATGTCCAATGTTTATGAAAGAAGGTACATTTTATGGAGCACTAAAAAAGAGCCACTCTATTTTTTAATGGAGTTGGAATGGCTACTTTTTGAAAACAGGGAGCATGAGGGGAGACAGCTCCAACTTTGTGTATGGGAGCAGCTCCAGAAATAGTGGAGCGCGTAAAGACATTATATATATATATATATATATATATATATATATATATATATATATATATAATAATATGCTCTAAGTGACAGGGACCTGAGGGGTGATGGTCTGAAGGGAGGACCGGTCAGCCTGGCTGCAGCCATAGAGGCGGCTCGGACCAGCGAACGACTCTGGGATAGAATAAGAAGGGGTGTAGGTAGTAACCCGGGGGGGGGGGGTAGTGATGAAAAAGAATTACTGGGAACAGATCCAGATACAGGACCCAAAAGAAGAGGTGGAAGAGGACTAGGAGGCTGAGGCAGTTCCCAATAGGAGAGCCTGGGGCCTGCGTTATGGGTTTCACAAGCCCACACTGGGCCGATATGGGCTAGTGTGCTGGACTTGCAAGTATGGTGGGGATTGGGCCCGCGATTGTCCGACAAACTATGGAGGTGACCCAAGGTCTTTGGGGCTGAACTGCCCGACTTGTGGCAAGTTCGAGCACAAGGCTCGGTGGTGTATGGCAGAGGAAGACTGTAAACTGGGAATAAAGCGAGTTAATATGCTGGTGCCCTCTACCGAGAAGGAAAAGAGTTCGGAAAACGATGATGGGTCACCCGTAAAAAAGTATGAGGCAGCGTGGTCGGGCACTTTTCGGCCAGTTGTAAGGAGCGAAGGTGTTGGCGCTGTGGAGGAGCGGGTCACCTGAGACAAACTTGTCCTCGCAGGAGAAAGATGGATCACAACGAACGGAACAACCCTAACACAAATAGAGGGGAGAAATGGGTTGCTAGTCCGAGAAATGAGAGTCATCCAAGCTCCTACCCACCCAGGAGGGCCCATAGACAGAAATTGGAGCCCGTAGAAAAAGGTGAACTCCTGTCACTGACTCCCACGTCTCGGTTGTCGAGAAAGCGGGAAGAAGGGAGAGAACATACGGGAAAGAGAAAAGCACAGGTATACTGTTTGCTGAAGGAAGGGCCAGACTTCACCTGTAATGTTTTGCTGGAAGACAAGAATGTGAAGGCCCTTGTCAATACTGGAGCTTCAGTGTCACTGGTTAGCGCCAAGGTTTTTAGACAGTTGGGAATGAAAACGAAACTTAGTCCCGTCGATCTACTAATAAGTCAGGCAGATAGTAGCAGGATGAGGATAGAGGGTATGACATGGCTACCTTTCCAGTTGGCAAGAACCAGAGGTAAACTAAAGGTTTATGTGGCACCTGACTTGTGTGGTGAACTAATTTTGGGGTGTGACTGGCTTAGGCAGAATAAAGCCCAGTCCGTTTCGACCCCGCCACCCTAATATTGGATGGGGTAAAGATACTGTTCGAAGACGATAATTATGAACAATTGCCAGTGGTGGCCCAGACAAATATAAAGCTTCCCCCTAGGACTACTGTATCTGGGAAGGGCATGATTATAACAGAAGGAGTGCTGAACAGTGACCTGTACTAAGTGGTCCCTACTGATAGGTATGATAATAGTGAAGGGGAAATAACCATGTGTGATTCGTTGGTGAAGAGGTCAGGGACCGTTCCCTTACTGTTAACCAATACTGCCAATAAAACTATTAAAATAAAGCAGGGAGAGGAGCTGGCACAGGCGTGCCCAGTGAGAGAAGTCAAACAGGTGAGAGTATGGAATGAGAATAGGCCTGGGAATAAGACAGGTAGCACTGAAATAAAGGAAGAAGATATAACAGCCCCTGAGCTTTTTGAGGAAATTGAGGTGGTTGCTGAACAGTAATCGGGGGGGGTAATAGCCATTACCGATAAGGAACTGGAACAGATGAAGACAATTGAAATGAAGATGGACATGGGTAATCACCCACCTATTAAGTTAAGACCGTATAGGACCCCAATCCACAAAAGAAAATTAGTAGCGGACGCAATGAATGAAATGATGGAATCTAGGATGATCGAAAAATCCAAATCTCCCTGGAGTTTTCCAATAGCGATTATTGAAAAGAAAGATGGAGGGTATAGGTTTTGTGTGGATTTTCGTCAATTAAATGCCATTACAAAACCGCTGGCAGTGCCCCTCCCCTTGATTGATGATATTCTAGCTCTTTTAGGAAAGTCTAAATGTTTTTCCACTTTGAATTTGAGATCCGGATATTGGCAGGTAGCACTTAGCAAAAAGGACCAGGAAAAGACCACTTTTACCTGCCACATGGGTCTATTCAATTTTAGGGTTATGCTGTTTGTGCTGGCAAACGCCCCGGGTGTATTTAGTCAGTTAATGTCCATCGTATCGAATGGCACTGAGGCATTTGCCATGGCGTATCTAGATGACATCATGGTGTTTTCAAAATCACCAGAGGAGCATTTTAAACATCTGCAGAAGGTGTTCGATAGGTTAAGTGAACATGGATTGAAGTTAAAATTATCAAAGTGTCAGTTTATGAAAGAAGAGACAAAGTATTTAGGGTTTATCATAAAGAAAAAAGGAAGAAAAACGGATTTAGACAAAGTTGAGGTTATAAGAGCCATGCCCGCACCAAAGACCATAAGAGAGATTAGGGGATTTATTGGAGCCATCACATATTATTGGAGGTTCATACCAGCATTTAGTCAGCGAGCAGGCCCTCTAATAACTCTAAGAAGTATGCTAGGTTTAAGTGGACCGAGGATTGTCAGCATGCACTCGAGTCTCTAAAGGACCAGCTGACAGCTGTACCCCTGTTGGCCTACTCAGACCTGAATAAGCCCATGGTGCTGTACATCGATGCTAGCGATAAGTGTATCGGGGCAGTTCGTACACAAACATGTCCCGATAAGGATGGATCAGTACCGGGTGTGCCTGAGGAAGTGCCGATCTATTTTCTGTTTCATCGGCTCTCCGAGACTCAGCAAAGGTGGCCAGCAATAGAAAAAGAGGCGTTTGCCATTCTGTATGCTGTGCAGAAATTAGATTATTATTTGAATGGGGCTGTGTTTACCATTAAAACAGACCACCAACCCCTCAAATATTTGTTCGAGGCGGAGTAGACAAATAAGAAGATACAACAGTGGGCATTCAAGTGAAGTGGGTATAACTGCAGAATAGAATATTTGGCAGGGAAGAATAATACCTGTGCTGACCTGTTATCGAGGATTCCAAGGTAATTAGAGACCGAATCAGTCAGGTTGGAGCCGGGTGTGGATGATAAAGCATTCTAAATTAATGTGATCAATTCACAGGCGTTGAAGGAGAGATTTGGTTGGGAAGATCAGGAAATGAGTGAAACGGAGATTGTTTCTGACCCCCATTGGAGAGATATTATTAGGAAAGCCAAGAGGATAGCGAGATAGCAACTATCAGGTCCAGGGTAGAGGCAGGGCGTATCTCCAAATATATAGTGCACGATGAAGTGTTTTGTTACCTTTCAGGAATAGATGAGGAAGTAAGTTTAAAAATGGCTATACCTGAGAAGTTGAGAGCTGAAATTCTAGAGAATGTGAATCAGATTATGAGAGAGACGTTGGAAGAATTAAACATACAGCACATAACCACCTCTCCATATCACCCCCAAAGTAACGCTAAGGTAGAGAGATTTCATAAGACCTTCGCTGATGTGTTGGCTAAACTAACAGAGGATAATAGGGAAAATTGGGATTTATTCGTAACCCAAGCGTTAGCAGCTGTGAGATTCTCAATGAACGAGATGACAAAATTTTCCCCTTATTACTTGATATATGACAGGGATGTAGTCTTACATATAGACAATCTGTTATGACCTAGGAGAAAGTATTTAGGAGAGGATCATCATCAAATAGTTTTAGAACAACAGCATAAAATTTTTACGCAGGTGAGGAGGAGGATTCAAAGAGCCCAGAAAAGGTGAAACGATAGGGTAAATAAAAATTGAAAAGTTTCCTTCCAAATAGGTGATCCAGTGTATTATAAAATACACCTGAGAGAAGGTAAATTGGACCAGAGATGGAATCCATACTATAGGATCATGGAGCAGATGGGTTCGGTTTCCTTTGTTATGTGGGACCAATTGACCGGACAGGTAAAGAGAGTGCATGCGAATGATATAAAGCTAGCTGAAATAGGAGAATGGAAAGGAGCCAAAACAAAAACTCAACAGAAAAGGCTGAGGAAAACTATGTTGTTAGAGCCTGAGAGTGAGGAGATTGAAATTAGCCCAACTACCCTTTGAAGGTCGATGAGGTAAGTCGGACCCCAGCGGGACATTCTGAGGAAGCAGGGATCGAACCTAACCTTAGGGAAGAAGAACTGAGTGAATGGGAGGAAGAGGATGAAATTCCGTTAGCTCAATTGCAGAGTAAATTGCGGGCTGAAAAAGTTAATGAGGAATTACCACTAAAACGGTCAGAATATACTGTAGCAAACTCCAAGGCAGTTGTGAACTACGTCCTTCAATATAGACTGGTAGTAATCCACAATATCGAACTGAATTAGGGTGCAATCAGGCTTATTGTTAATGTTGGTAAACCAGTTGATGACTTCTTTGGCATTCATCCAGAGTGTTAATCCGAGTAGTTTTTTAATTTGGCTGGTGATCCTTTCTAGGATTTTTTTGCTGATCTTTCCTATGTCGGGTCTAGTTGGGTTAATCATTCTGGTTTTCCTCAAAATCTAGTTTATGGTCCTTAAGCGTGATGTAGCATTCCTTTTCAGCCAGTTTTTCAACTCTATCACTTATTTTTAATTTCTCAGTAATTATTTTACTTGTTCTATTCATACTGTCGATCATATTTATTATTTATTCTAATTATTTCATATATATATATATATTATACAAGGTATGTGTATATATATATATATATATATATATATATCTCTTATACAAGGTATATATATATATATATATATATATATATATCTATACATATGTGCATGCATATATATATATGTGGGTATTTGTGGATGTATATTTGTGAGTATGTCTGTATGTGTATATATGAAAATATGTGTGACTGTACACTTATATCTGTAGGTAGTTCTTATTTTCTATCACCTAATGTATAAGGCTTATATCGAATTATATGTTAAAAATATATATATATATATATATATATATATATATATATATATATATATATATATATATATATTTATATATGTTTGTGTGTTTGGAATTTTCGTTTTTCATATATTAGATAATGTTGTTTTTAAACATATATATCTGTTTTAATGTCCTTCCTTTCCATATTCTTTGTTTCTCTGGTCTATTTGACCATTTTTATCTATGCATATTTGCCCATATAAGTTATATTTTAATAAGTGGTTAGCATTCGTTTAATAACACTTTCAGTCTTGAATATTCTTGCTTGTTGTATCAGAATGTTTAGGTCAATGTATGTCGATGTGTGTACCTGTATTTATCAGTGTCTGTGTGTATAGAAAATGCATGCACATTTAACTGTGTATGTATGTATGTGTTTGTTTGTTTTTTTTTCTTTTATATATGAAGGGATATGGAGATGTCTCCTGTCTTGTCACCTAATTGTGTGTGTATATATCTAAATATGTCTGGGTGCTTATGTATTATAATCTGAGTGTGTATATTGTTTTACGTGAGAGGTGAACACCCTATTCATACACTTGGAATTAAAATGTATACATTTTTGGCGGGAAGACCAGCTGAAATTAGCGTCTGTTCTAATGTAATTTCAATGAAAAAATAAAATAAATTGAATAACATATGTATTTTTTCTTTTCTCATCAGTAGTTTTATAATTTTAAACTTAATAGAGATTAAATTTAGATTTTAAAATTGGTAATTTTTTACCATTAATTTTAATATCAAATTTTATCATATAATTTAATACTTATTGGTTAGAATAAATTCTATTTTTAGTAAAACCCCAAATTTAAAGCCTTTAATAGCTATTATAACCTTTCTTCATTGTCAAGTTTTTTTTTGATTCCTGTATACTTGTATTTTGATTGGTCATTCCTGCTTATGTAACAGCGTTTCCCCTTACAAAGGATCGTTAATTAATTTGAAACATTTAAAACCCTTTATTCAACATCACTTGATAAGACACCGGAGGTGTTGAAACAAAATGGCTATTTTTGTAGTGATTTTATAACATATTTATGTTATAATTTTAAAATAAACAATTATATATATATATATATATATATATGTATATATATATACCTTATATAAGCTATATATATATATATATATATATATATATATATATATAACACATATATATCTTATATAAGCTATATATATATATATATATATATATATATATCTCTCTTATATAAGCTATATATATACATATATATATATATATCTTATATAAGCTATATATATACATATATATATATATATCTTATATAAGCTATATATATACATATATATATATATATCTTATATAAGCTATATATATATATATACATATATATCTTATATAAGCTATATATATATATATATATATATATATCTTATATAAGCTATATATATATATATATCTTATATAAGCTATATATATATATATATATCTTATATAAGCTATATATATATATATATCTTATATAAGCTATATATATATATATATCTTATATAAGCTATATATATATATATATATCTTATATAAGCTATATATATATATATATATCTTATATAAGCTATATATATATATATCTTATATAAGCTATATATATATATATCTTATATAAGCTATATATATATATATCTTATATAAGCTATATATATATATATCTTATATAAGCTATATATATATATATCTTATATAAGCTATATATATATATATCTTATATAAGCTATATATATATATATCTTATATAAGCTATATATATATATATCTTATATAAGCTATATATATATATATCTTATATAAGCTATATATATATATATCTTATATAAGCTATATATATATATATCTTATATAAGCTATATATATATATATCTTATATAAGCTATATATATATATATCTTATATAAGCTATATATATATATATATATATATATATATCTTATATAAGCTATATATATATATATATATATATATATATGTACATATATATATATATATATATATATATATATACATATATATATATATATATATATATATATATATATATCTTATATAAGCTATATATATATATATATATATATCTTATATAAGCTATATATATATATATATATATATATTATAAATTAATAGATTTAAAATATGGTTTTACCGCTAAACAGTGATAAGCATGTTTCAGAAATGGAAGCTAAAGCCCTTGAATTTAATTTTGTTATTAAACCAAAGACACTATTGTGTAAAAATAAAAATATCTATAAGAACACCGGATTTTATATCTTACTGTTCTTTCCTTTTTATTTATATATACATATATATATATATATATATATATATATCTCTTATATAAGCTATATATATATCTCTTATATAAGCTATATATATATATATATATATAATATAAGCTATATATATATATATAATATAAGCTATATATATATATATATATATATAATATAAGCTATATATATATATATAATATAAGCTATATATATATATATAAGCTATATATATATATATATAAGCTATATATATATATATATATAAGCTATATATATATATATATGAGCTATATATATATATATATAAGCTATATATATATATATATATAAGCTATATATATATATATATATGAGCTATATATATATATATATATAAGCTATATATATATATATATAAGCTATATATATATATATATAAGCTATATATATATATATATAATATAAGCTATATATATATATATATATAAGCTATATATATATATATATATAAGCTATATATATATATATATATAAGCTATATATATATATATAAGCTATATATATATATATATAATATAAGCTATATATATATATATATATATAAGCTATATATATATATAAGCTATATATATATATATAATATAAGCTATATATATATATATAATATAAGCTATATATATATATATATATATATATAATATAAGCTATATATATATATATAATATAAGCTATATATATATATATAATATAAGCTATATATATATATATAATATAAGCTATATATATATATATATAATATAAGCTATATATATATATATAATATAAGCTATATATATATATATAATATAAGCTATATATATATATATATAATATAAGCTATATATATATAATATAAGCTATAAGCTATATATATATAATATAAGCTATATATATATAATATAAGCTATAAGCTATATATATATAATATAAGCTATATATATATATATAATATAAGCTATATATATATAATATAAGCTATATATATATATATATAAGCTATATATATATATATAATATGCTATATATATATATATATATATATAATATAAGCTATATATATATATATAATATAAGCTATATATATATATATAAGCTATATATATAGCTATATATATATATATATATATAGCTATATATATATATATATATATATAATATAAGCTATATATAAATATAAGCTATATATATATGATATAAGCTATATATAAATATAAGCTATATATATATATAATATAAGCTATATATATATATATATATAATATAAGTTATATATATATATATATATATATAATATAAGTTATATATATATATAAGCTATATATATATATAAGCTATATATATATATATATATATATATATAAGCTATATATATATATATAAGCTATATATATATATATATATATAAGCTATATATATATATATAAGCTATATATATATATAAGCTATATATATATATATATATATATATATAAGCTATATATATATAAGCTATATATATATATATATATATATATATAATATAAGCTATATATATATAAGCTATATATATATATATAATATAAGCTATATATATATATACAATATAAGATATATATATAAGCTATATATATATATATAATATAAGCTATATATATATAATATAAGCTATATATATATATAAGCTATATATATATATAAGCTATATATATATATATATAATATAAGCTATATATATATATATAAGCTATATATATATATATAAGCTATATATATATATATATATATATATATATGAAGAAATATAGTCTTAAAGTATGCTATATTTATGGGATAAAGTGCTCAATATCAGAGATAGAGCGTGTGTAAATATAAAAGTGGACATGGAAGTCAGCACTTAGAGGCGACAGTCTGTTTCATGCTAGTGCAATCGTCAGGCGACGATTGCACTAGCATGAAACAGACTGTCGCTTCTAAGTGCTGACCTCCATGTCCACTTTTTTTATATATATATATAATATAAGCTATATATATATATATATATATATATAATATAAGCTATATATATATATATATATAATATAAGCTATATATATATATATATATATATATAATATAAGCTATATATATATATATATATAATATAAGCTATATATATATATATATATATATATATAATATAAGCTATATATATATATATATATATATATAATATAAGCTATATATATATATATATATAATATAAGCTATATATATATATATATATAATATAAGCTATATATATATATATATATAATATAAGCTATATATATATATATATATATAATATAAGCTATATATATATATATATATATATATAATATACGCTATATATATATATATATATATATATATAATATAAGCTATATATATATATATATATATATAATATACGCTATATATATATATATATATAATATAAGCTATATATATATATATATATAATATAAGCTATATATATATATATATAATATAAGCTATATATATATATATATATAATATAAGCTATATATATATATATATAATATAAGCTATATATATATATATATATATAATATAAGCTATATATATATATATAATATAAGCTATATATATATATATATATATATAATATAAGCTATATATATATATATATAATATAAGCTATATATATATATATATATATATATGTAATATAAGCTATTCATATATATATATATATATATATAATATAAGCTATATATATATATATATATATATAATATAAGCTATATATATATATATATATATAATATAAGCTATATATATATATATATATATATATAATATAAGCTATATATATATATATATATATATATATAATATAAGCTATATATATATATATATATATATATATATATAATATAAGCTATATATATATATATATATATATATATATATAATATAAGCTATATATATATATATAATATAAGCTATATATATATATATATATAATATAAGCTATATATATATATATATATATATATAATATAAGCTATATATATATATATATATATATATATATAATATAAGCTATATATATATATATATATATATATATATATATATAATATAAGCTATATATATATATATATATATATATATATATAATATAAGCTATATATATATATATATATATATATATATAATATAAGCTATATATATATATATATATAATATAAGCTATATATATATATATATATATATATATAATATAAGCTATATATATATATATATAATATAAGCTATATATATATAATATAAGCTATATATATATATATATATATATATATATATATATATATATATATATAATATAAGCTATATTTATATATATATATATATATATATATAGCTCATATGTTGGCATTTTAGTATTTTTCACTTCAAAAAAGTAAAAAGAAATCTATTTTCAGATAAACACAAGAAAGTTGTCTGAAATAAATGAAGACCCTGAAGATGACATTTTGCTACTAAGAAAGTACTCGGACTAAATGAATATGCATCACTATGGCAACTTTCTTTCTTCCTTTAATAAAGATACTAACAAGCTTGTCCATGAATATGAGAGTGTCATATGAGTAGATAAAACTTGTTTAAATTATTTAATGAGACATGTTATAATGAAAAAAATTCTGCGAAGCTATATATATATATATATATATATATATATATATATATATATATATATAGATAGATAGAGAGAGAGAGAGAGAGAGAGAGAGAGAGATTTCAAGTCGTAAATTTCCAGTCTTCATTCCAGTCCCTGTAACTTTTAAAACAGGTTACAGGGAGTGGTATGAATATGATATCCAATAATACATAAATCAACCATTTTTATTAGGTGATAATACTTAATTAGACTGTGTCATCTGATAATGAATAAAGATTTAACAGCTGAAATGTTTGCTGGTTTTAAATAAGCAACTTTGAACAACTGACTCAACTACATGTGTTATAAGTATTAATGATTAACTTTAATAAACATGGTCAGAAACTATAAGAATAGTTGTACTAAATTTATTATTTTCTGAGACAGTAAATAGAAATCTTGACAAATGCAAGCTTAACTAATAAAGAAGGAAAAAATGGTTGTATTTTATGTTTATTTGTAGATATAGACTGAAATAAACACAAAGTTCATCATGCCCACTAATAAACTAGAAATTGCCTACTTTACAAGCAATACCATTATAACATTGGCAGTAAAAAGTGGTAACTCAACAGGTGTTCATGTATACATAAATTCTTTTGTAAATACTGGGCAAATTCTAAATTTACATTATTCAACATTTATACCAGATTCAAATGAATTAATCAAGGAAAAATGTGAAAAACCTAGTTTTCTTTTTTAAGTAGGAATTATATCAGGAATATCTGAACCACAAGCCCATGTAAAATTATACTCAAGTAGAATGCTTATGTACCAAGAAAAACCTTTAAATTTGATGCTGCTATAAAACAGAATTGGACTGAACAGTAAACCTGATTTTATCTTCTGTCTGTATTAAAACAGAAACCTTTTCTCATATTTGAGAAAAGATTGGAAGTGTTTAAAATACACAAGATTTAGTTGGAATTCATCCAAATGCTGCTTACTTTTACACAAAGTCATACAAACACTGACTGGTTCATAATGGACTATTTATATCATTTTTTTAAAAGTATTAACTGAATTCAGTTGGGTATACAAAAATGTTAAAATAGAAAAATAGCTTGAATGTATGAAAAATTGTAAGCTTGTATCAACCAAAAATAAATCATAAGATATTCTGACATTTTTACTATAGGAGAGAGTTAGTAACTTGAAGCCAGTCTCTCTGTGTTAAGATTTAATTTTATTTAACACAAAGACATCTTCTCAAGAACAAAATCAGGAAAAAGAATATAGCTAGCATTGTAGCTTTTTGGTTAAGAAAATATGAACTGATTGAAAAACTAATAAAAACACAAAAAATGAGAATAGTAGTTCAAACAATTTTAGTAAATATAAGTTTATATAAAACCATATAAGTTTTTTAAACATGGCATTTATTTATCAGCCTTGAGTTTTCTTTTTCATAAAATACTAGTATTTAAAGGAATAATTAACTTAACATATCATTATTTTTACTCATCATTTTAGAATAAAGGAAGCCAGTCAAAAAACAAATAGTTGCAAAGAGTAGACAAATATAAAACTAATTTCAAATACTAAAAAATAGCAAGAAAAACAAAGAAAACAGTAAAGGCATAAAAATGCAAATGGACAAGTAGCAGCCAAATGCATTGCTTAATTTTAACTATTTAAGAGACTAGAAAAACATTTTGCATCTTGTATATAGAGTATTTACATTATAATACAAGCTGATTGAATGGAAGCCCACTTTAGAATAATACCCTTGGAAGGGGCATGAATACTCCTTGTGCTGTGTCAGACGTCTTGACAAGATGAGTCATCAGTAGCACACTACAATGGTGAATGAATAGTTGGCTAAACCACTCTCCCATAACTAAGCCCCTTACTCACTTTCATTAAAGGCCAAGAAAAATAAAAAGATTGAATGGAGAAGCATTTTTGCCTCATGTGACTTGAGCAGCTGTGATAGGATGTGTGGTAATCATTGGGATAATTCAATTTTCTCTAAAATTTAAAGGCTTTTCTTCACTGTGAAACAAAACAGAAGATAAAATGCTAGACATATAATTTTTATTATCAAGAGAAAAAGTGTTAAAGAAAATTAGTTAATTCTTTTTCTGAATAAAGATATAAAAGACTGTTCAATATCACAAAACTAAATTTTCAATGTGAAATAGATGATTATAAAAAGAATAGAAAATATGATTTACTAAACTTGAACTATGCTTGAAATGAATTTATTTTACTGATCATAAGAGAATATGTTTTCATCAAATTTACTTGGATTCAAAAGTCATCAAAACTTTATTTTCCTAAATAAGTTATTTATTATTCTGTAAAGGCAAATAAATGTAGAAAATTGTAGATGGAGTGACCATAAATAAGATTAAAATGATTTAAATGAAACACACAGATATGAAAATGTATGAAATATATATTGACTAGCAAAAAGAAAAACAATTTATAAGTTTCTCAACATTCCAGAAACATTTTCATGTCAGACTTACATATGAATAAAATGTAGAATTTTTATATTAATATGAAGGCACATTATATTCCTGAAATCAGCAATTTGAGAGATAACATTTTTGATATGATAGAAATAACTTTGAATGAAAAAAGATGAAAAAGACATGGAGGGAGAGATACCAAATCTTGTTTTCATTCTAATTCTCAAAATTATTTTTTAAACTAACTTAAAAATTGCCCTATTGTGTGGCTTTTAAGCTAACTCCTGCGAAGGGCTCTTCATTGGGCCTTCATCACAATAGGTAGGGAGGAGTAGATGCAATAGGCAACAACAAACTAGAGAACTCAAAATTGATTACCGCATTTAAGTATTGCATTTATATTTAAGCTTACCTTTTAAAAGTTCTACGATAATTCTTCTGCTGCCACTTAATTTGATGTACATAGGTACTTACTTTCCGTACAAACAATTATTTTTATTTCATAGGTGATTTTTGCAATTTATTTTGATTATTCCCAAATTTATTTCCAAGATATAAAAATTGTTATTGTACAAAAAAATTCACCTCAAAAAAATTTGGTAAAAAAAAAAAATTGCTGAAAACAATCACAGTAATGAAAAGTTGGGAATCCAAAATTTTGGGATTGCAGGTCTGGATCTAGTTTTTAATTTGCTCATGGAGTCAGTCTGATTTCAAAATGGCATATATTGAGCTATGGCCTCTAGGAACAAAGTTGAAAAAATGTGACATTAAATGTGACACTGACATAAGCATTTATTATATAGATAATGACTACCAAAGTAAAGCTGTATGAATAAGACAACAGATGATCTGCACAGATTATAATATTCTTCTTTAATGAATAAATAAAATTCATAGTCTTGTTTTTGCACATAAGTTAGAAGCATCTGTTTAAAAATACAAACGGTTGTACTGTATGTTTGGAATGAGAAAATTGCATTTTCTACAGGAACAAATAAAAAAAACAAGTTCAATATTGAAAGATTTATGTTTCTGACTTTAATTACTGAGAAATAACAATTATCAGTATCATCATTAAAGGTAGTTTGCAGTAGTTATTGTCAGCATAGTATTATATATTAGATAATACTATTCTCTTTTATGTTGGCATCAATAATATGTTAATGGTAACAAGGCTGCTTGTTAGTCAAATGCTATAAATATGCAGATAGGAGAGCCTTCGTCTGCAGCAGAACTCAGAAAAAAAACTACCAGTATGTCAATGTTCCACATGATATTTATGTGCATATTACAAATACTATATCATCTATATTATCATCACTAAGTAAATATATGCACAGTAATGATAAATTTGTGAAATAAATAAGAAAGTAATAAAAACATCTTGAGATTTAATTTCCCTTAATGCCTTGATCTATGCCATCATTACTTTGTATTTTTAATTTTTAATGAAAATTATTAATTCTCTAAAGACAGAGGACTTTAGTTGAAAATTAAGTAAAAACTTTTACTTGAAGGATTAAAAAGAGGTTTTATAAATTCATTGGTGTTTTCATATAAGGGAAAGGAGAAACATTTCTGGACATGGATATTTATGAGGCTATGAGCAATTACTTAATTCTTTCAGCAACAACAATAAGTGCATGGGGTAATGATTAGCAAGCTATTCATGTTCATCATTAATAGTGAGTTCAATCCCTAGCAGGTTCTCCATACTTACTAAACTTAGTAAATAACAATAATTGTTGGAATTATTATTAATAATAAAAATTTGATGTTGACTGCTACCTGTTAAATCAAAAGAGTAGATGTTTGAATCCAATTCAGGCAGAAATGCCGGTTTACTCCATTTCACAAAAGATGTTTGCATCCTTATTTTCAGACAGATTCTAAAGAGCAGAAAATAACAACCATGATATTTGATACAGAATAAGCCCGAGATAAGCTGAAAACTCTGCAGATAAGATGTCAAGATAAGCTGCCTTCTGTTAGCTCATCTCACTGTTTAAAGGTAACCAATAAACAGCTAAACCATTTGGAAATTCATGCTTCAGAATTATAAAATTCAACAGTATCTTCTTTCTTTTGGAGTAATTACATTTATCCAAATTATAAAAATTTATAGAATATGAAAATTCTTTATATATTGCAATAGTTATTAGTCATGAGAGTCAATGAAAGTTCTCATCAGTTGTCTTAGTCATTACAGCTTTTGATAATAACAATGAACATTCTTTGATTTCTATTATAACTGCACGTCAGCCAAGCAAACTGACACATCTATGTTCTGTTATTCCAATAAAAACAAAGATGTCATTAGGCAATAAAGTGAAGCAAGAGTCTATCAATGTAAACAAATTTTAAATATTTAGTAAATATTTTTAAAGAGTTTTATGAAAGTAGGAAATGATCTGTTGTATTAACTGCCATGAAGTTGAATAAACTTGCTAAGTGAAAAATCCACCATTCTGTAACTAACTTGTGTTAGTTAATCTAAAATACTGGTAAAAATATATTTTTTAAGTTGTTTCTGCAACAGGGCATTTTCAAAATTACAAATATCTTAACTAATTTTATTTTGTTGCTTTTGATAAGATTTTAACTGATAAATTCTTCAGCCTTAAATGTAGATAGGAGAAAGACTCACATTTCATACCTTCAACAATTATGGGCTGCTCCAAATGTAATGCATCCTCTTCATTTGTATGGAAACTACAAGACACATTATAATAATGCCACTAGATAGGGCAACTTCTAAGAGGGATGTAAAATTATGAAGAGGGAAGAAGAAAAAAAGGATAATCCAAAATGTTGCTACCTGTGTTAACAGTCAGATTTAAAAATGACTTCCCTATATGAACTAAGCTTCTTTTGAAGTTATTAAATAATCTGCTCAGTAAGTCAACCACGGATTGAACTAGCAAAAGATACAATAAATTTACAGAGAAAAAGAAGTGACTTGAGTTATACACTTACTATAGATTATCTATGCAAAAATGTTTTCAAATGAGATTGCAATAGTCTGATTAAAAATAAAAGCATTCAATACTACAGACAATAACTGTATACAAAATTTATTCTCAATATAAACTTTGAAACATTTTTCTGATTTTTCATGATTTTTTTCCCTTTTTCTATATATCTATTATTTTTCCTTCATTAGTTATTCATATATTCTTAAAAATTACATCACTTTCTGTATTTTGGATGAAAAATAAAATAATTTTCAAATTTAAAGTTTATCACTGCTTACATTATATTCCTTTTTCCACTCCAGTAAAATTCTCAACTCTTTCTTAAAAGAAGATGGCCAGAGAAAAATGAACAGAAGATTCTTGAAAACAAATTCATACTATGCAAAACTGAAGAAATCAGTTGATTTCAAGTTCTGTGCTAATTTCTATATGGGATAAAAATATATACTGTTCCCTTAAGTATACATTTTTTTAAATATTTTCTTCAGGTAAATAACCTATTTCATAAAAGAAAAATTTAACAAGCAATAAAATAAATGATCATTAAAGAGAACCTTAGAGAAATGTTTTCATTTTAAAAAATGGCAATGATCAGGATGTTTTTTAACACCAACAAGAAAGTATCTTTTTTATAGGGTATAAACATCCATTAAATCTTCTATTGTGTGTAATAGAATTTTAAAAGTTTGAAACCTATTTTCCACAAACTAAAAGTTCAATCATGACATTTTTGTTTAACTAATCTTCTTCAAACCTAAATAAATAAAATATAGAAATTAAAAAAATACATCCTTTATTTAAAGCAAAAATGTATACCAGGTAATTAAAAGAAAATTAACACTGAGCCTTGTCATATGTAATAATATCTGAAAAAACTTGATTACTTGAAGGGCACTTTCAAAAAGGTTATTTCATTAAGAGGAAATAGTACAAATACTTTCTTATATAAATTTGAAAGTAAAATTAATCTACATTATAAGGCAAGAGATTTTGTCGCAAAATCATTTGATACAAGAAACAATATATACAATAAAAACTGTAAAATTTGGTGATAGTAGTGAAATTGTTTGGGACTACATCAAAATCAATAATGTAAGAAAATTAAAAATCAATACAATACTGAACTGTAAAAATACAATACTTTGACATATTAGCAGATATAAGAGAAGTATCTTGCCATACATAATGTGTAACAAAAAATTTCTGACTAATGAAGACAGTGGAATATTACAAGACTGGTCTGCCCATAGCCCTGAACTATGTACATAAAAGAATGCCAAAGAGTTTACAGGAGCTTTGAATTTACTGTCAAAATGAATGGTAGTAAAAATTAAATTAAATGAAATGATTTTTTGGCATGGTGATTCAATTGTTTTCCTTTCCACTATATTCTTGATAAAATTGAAAGAAGATGCTAAAATGTTATTGATCCTGACCTGGCATCACGGCTTCAGTCCCTTTGCCATCACTGTAATGTACCTTCCCTGTGCTATATATATATATATATATATATATATATATATATATATTTACTATAAATACTTTCATGGTAATTGTTTGGATGAAGTTTCCTCTATGGTAGCTAGACTTTATGAATTTAAGTGCAGTACTAGATTGATTGCAAAGTCTCATCATTTTACAGTTGAAATGGTTAGATGTAATTATAAGTTCTATGTTAACAATTTCTTCTATCACACTTCTCACTTGTGAAACTCTCTTCCAGGTCTTTTGCATCCCAGTCAACTACGATCTTCAAAAATTTAAATGCAATATTAATCATTATCTACTGTCTTCTTAATTTTTGTTCTTGTATTGTTCTCTCTCGTTAATAATGTTTTTTTTTCTTTTATTCTCTAATTTTCAGTAACCCCTTGCATCATGGTGGCTTTATTGCCTTGCTTGTGATGAAATGATTATTTTAAAAAAATTTTCCTACTTTCAGAAAGAGAATTACAGCAAGCTATTGTGATATGAGTTTTGGTATAGATCTATGAAGCTTTTCAAATACCAAAACTTGAAAACTATTTGAGAAATTTCCAACAAATGTGATTTGAGAGTTTGATTCATTATGCCCAATGGTAGCGACTGTTGTAAAAATCTTGGATGTGATTTTCAATTTATATTTGCAACAAGACCAATAAGCTTTACATGAAAAATTTTTAAGCCTATAATGTGTAAAGTAGAAACCAGGAGCAGCTGCTGCCAAATCTAACTGACAGCTTGTCACTTTCTGACTGTTTCTTTAACAATGTGATCATCTCAATTTAAATATACATATTATTAACTCTTGATTAGCACTGCTTTAGGTAGCAGAAACAATTTGAATCTATCTGTTGTGTAGGTAGAATCACAAAGTAAGAGTGAATGAAAGCAAAATCAATCTCAGAACAATTATCTGCTTTTTTTTGTATACTTTTTGATATATCTTGACGTACGCATCATTATAAAAATATAGATAAGAAACTATAAGTCCTCTGAGAGAAAGAAATAAAAGTTTCTCTTTAAGAAAATTCAAAATCCATTTTAGTTTTTAACTATGTTTATTAAATATGTGATATTTTTAGCATAACTATATTTTATGATCTCTGACAAACACTTAATAATGAAAAAATAAAAGGCTATGATATAAATGAGATTTTCAAGTATCTGAAAAATATTGCATTATATATTGTTTGACTATATGAATTGCTACATTAATCTTTTTATTTACCAGTCATTATAATTGGTAAAATATCATCAATGGCAAATAAAATATTTAAAAATCATTAAGCTATACATAAAATTAATTTCTATAACTGAATTTTATTTCAGAATTTCATATAATTCTAATGAATAAAATATAAACCTTCATATTATGAAATTAATAAATTTCTAAAAATATTATATCAATTAACCCTAAGTGGAATTTAAATAATATTTTGTTTAATAAACTTAAACTAAAGACATTTTTAGGATGAATAATGCATATATTTTTTCTTTTAACTTTGGTAAATAGCTTCAGATTTTTTCACATATTTGATATTACAAACCCTGAGATGATTTGCCTAAGTTATTCCATTTTTTGAAAATAGCTTTATTATATTTAATAATTTCCTTATTAAACAACCATAAATGTTGATTTTAAGGATAGAGTTCAATTTTTGTTTCCTTAAAGTATGCATAAATATGTATAAGTAATGTCTAACAATTAAGTATAGATTCAAAAGTTATCTTTTGGAAATAATTTCTTAATGATACTAAGTCTTTTTAACTGAAACTAATAAACAGTATTAATAGCAGAAACTTTTTTGCTTATTATTAGAAATTACTTATACATATTTATGCATACTTTAAGGAAACAAAATTAGTATTTTTACCACATCTTTATAGTTTCAGAAAAATGTAATGAGCAAAAATACTAATTTTTTCAGCTAAAAACCCAAGGATCCCAGAACAATTTAAGAATGATAATAAAAAAAATATACTAATATTTTCAATATTCAAATTTTATCAAAATGAAAAAGGATATGAGATTAATTTTGTTGTAATCAAACAAGTCTATTAATTATGTGTGATACTACTTTGAATAAATTAACAAATTGTGATTTTCTCAATTATATATATATTTTTAAGAATTTTTAAAATGATATAATTTAATGTAAAAAATAAACTCCTTAATAGCCTACACATCTGACTTTATCCTAAAAAAATATAAAATTTCAAGTTGTGCCTTGTATGAAATTCTCAGAGGGGATAATATCATTATTCCAGAATTATTAAGAGTATCATCATCCTTCTTGTTTTGGTCAGTGTGTTCTTCAACTTTTTGTATGACACATCAGCTAAAATATTGAAAAGTTTTTGAAGATTAGCAAATACTAGATACATGTGATGATGATATGATTGCAAATAATGAAATTGTCAAATGCCTTCTAAAAATACTTAAATCTGTATTTGACAATATACATAATAACTAAAGATGTTGAGAAAAATTAGTTCATCTAATTTTCATAATATACATCTTTTTCTGACAGTTACAAAATATGATAAACAGACTTTACAGAGAGATTAATGAGTTTGTCGAGATTGAAATTTTCCTGTTCTGACTTGAACTGATTGCAGGAATTAATCATCATCAGAATAGATTATAATTGTAACTTTGTAATGACACAGCAAATGCATTGAAGCAAACAAGGATAAAAATGAGCAGTATAAATATAATCAGTTTTCTAATGGTAAATTAAGAGGAACAACACTGGATATAGAAAAAAATAGAGGGATGAATATAGAAATTATTTCAAGTGTTGCTCTTTTTTATCTCCCATATATCATACCAGATTTATTTTTATACATTTATTTTATTTTTACTCTTGTTTAGAGAGCTAAGAGTACAAAATCATTGGCAAAATAAGATTTTCAAGTTTGGCTAGTCTTCAAACAGTATTGACAAATTACGTAGCACTCTTCTGTTATTATTATAAAAATTTTAAAAAAAATGTAGGATTTATATTACAAATAATGTGATTTCAACTATCATTTTCCTTTTAGATTTCAACAAAAATATACTTTTACCAATTCTGTATGTTTGTTGTAATAAAAATGCTAATACTGAGTAAGGATTAAATTTAGATAATTTTATCATTGGAAAGAAGTGAAAAGCAAAACATAAGACATTTTGGCTGGTAGCATAAGAGAAGAGAAAATTGTGAAGCAGGCATGAGAATATTTTAATGTTCTCAACAAGTCCTGGCTGCCAAGATAATCAAAAGAGAAAAGTGAGTAGACGCATAAGTGATCCTAATGGTGCAATAAACAAAAATAACCTAAATAATCCTCTGTTTCTCTGCTTAGTTTTCAGAAGGAAAGGCAGCTTTTTCCAATGTTCAGTGATGAGGAAGGAGCGTTAAAATGTTATACAAAGGGGAGTCTTTCTCCACATCCACTAATATTAGTTTTAAATACTGACAAGCTTTATAGCGGCAATGTCAAATTGAGTTTTCAGAAGTAAAACTATAAAATGGTACTTAAAATGTTGCTCTTTGATTATAAAATAAAAAGATGTTTTAATCAGAAATCCACAATATAAAATTTACATAGAAAGGAACAATACTAATTTAAAAAAAAAAGACAATTTTAAACTTTACAAAGAATATATTAGAGAACATATTTTCTGATAACATTTTGAGCAACAAGATTGTTTTGGGCTGAAATGATACGAAAGACATCTGTTCATTTTGTATGAAAAGCAAAAAAAACTTGGACAAAATATTTTACATTCTTATTATTTCCATTTATATGATCACACCATATATGTGATGGTCATTGCTGAAAATTGAACAGCAGCATGCTTCCTAAAATCTGCAGCCCATTTCTCAGTATTCTTGCAAATACACATTGGTCTGTATAGTTTCAACTGTTTCTCAGATTTCCAAATTTAATCTCAATTCTAATGTTCTGGGTTTGGTTTTAAGTACACCTACTATTATGGGAATGATACTAACTTTCCTATTCCATATCTTTTTCAGCTCCCAGACACAATCCTTGTATTTCTCACTCCTCTTGATGTTCATTCACCCTGTGGGCTGTTGGTATGAATACACTCACAATGTTGTAGTTTCTCTTTTTCTTTATTTAGGATTATCAGATCCCGTCTTGGTGTCAAAATTCCAGAGTGATTTTTGTTCTCCAGTATGGTCTCTTGTTTGCACTGAAATCATTTGTTATCTACACACTTCCCAGTTTGACTGCAGTATCTTTTGTATTTTTTGAGGGCCTATTTGTTACCTTCATTGAATATGTGCTTTACCATCTCATCTATTTCTCTACAGAGGCAGCATCTACAAATTTTGTGAGTTTTGCCTATTTTGGTTCTCTTCTCTTGATGCACTTGTTCTTTGCTGCAATAATGAAGGACTCTGTTTCTCTTTTTTGGTTTCTTCTGTATAATCAAGTTCATGGTTTCTCATCCACGATATATTCTATTTGCTCTTTAATTTCTCTGTGCTTTCTTTTCAAGTTTTGCTTTCCTTGGTGCATTTCTCACTCTTACTGAATTTGCATTTCTTGAAAATTTCTAATTACATTACTTTTTATAATGTATTATCTAATACCATTTTGGATATAATATCTGATATGGATGTGCCTTCTGCTGTCATTTTTCTCTCTTCACATATCATCTGTCTGTGCCATCTTTGGGCTATAGTGGAACTAATTTATTTCTATACTACAAACAAAAAAAATAATTAATCAGAGATAGTCATGCTAACATACAACATGACATCCTGAACAAATTACATATGCATATATTTTCTTTTTAACTTTAGCAGTATTACATATATTTATACAGTTTTCAATTTACATTCTTACTTAACTTGTTAGATGTAAATAGGACTCCAGGGTTTGTATGTACATTATCCTATATTCAACATATCAATAATAATTTCTTTAAGGGAAATGCAATTATCTTATAATTAGTCCTTCAGAGTACAAACAAATTTAATAGCAAATTTTTTTATGATTTACCTTAAAGCCTAATAGGCATCAGCTAATTTCCTTCAATTAACTTAAAATCAAATTTATTTAAATATACTAATTTTTGAAAATCTGTAAAACTTCACTATGATTAATAATTTCCAGCTCTTTAAAAAATTCTTATTTGATTATACATTTTATATGCTTAATATATATATATATATATATATATATATATATATATATATATATATCAAAGTGTGTGTGTGTGTGTGTGTGTGTGTGTGTGTGTGTGTTATATTAAGACAATTTTCACAAGACATTTCAGTACATTATTTTTCAAAAATGAATATATATTTCTTTGATGTATTTGAAATAATATTTGAGGGCAATCACAATCAAAAAGCCTATAACCTATTAGGGTCTTAAAAGAACATGTACTGCAGTCATAACATTAGTAGGAACTAGAAGATGATAGTGTGAGAAAACAGATCTCTTGTCAGGCTAGTTTTGAATTTGGAACTGTCATAGTGATTACCCTATCAAGGCAAAATAGTTCAGACTGCCTTGCTATTTAAACCATAGCTGGAGAATGAAGGTTTCAGTCCTTTTCCAAGGGCATTAGAAACTCATAATTTGAACTTAGCATGCTAATTCTACTTTTCACACCAATTAACTGTTATGCTATGCATACATTTGAGGTATTTTCTTAGTAATTTTGCTGAGAATCCAAAGCTATCTTGTCATGATTATTCTTCAAGAAACTGATTAAAGCATGACATCAAACTCTTGAATACAATAATTAAAATATTTTCATGATTTTCTTTTACTGTCATAAAAATTTATAATAAAAATTTTAAAAGTTACATTCATTAAAGCACAAATTTGTTAGTTTCACTATTTGCATGTTCATAGTGTAAATAATGATAACTTCTCATCTCAGAAATTCAGACAAAAATTAAATTTGTATTTTATAAAATCAAAGAATATAATAAAGCAGAAAAGCAAACCTGCTTAAAACTGTCTGAGTTATAAAGATAGAAATCATAGGGTTTTAAATTTGAGATAGTGCTTATTTTAATCTCAAAATAAAAAGATATTCTCACTGTGATAGTAAACTAACTGTAGGGAGCTAAGTTAAGAAAATACCACAGTACACAAGCTTCATTTGTTTGTCAGAACAAGCTACCAGTTTGAAAAAAGAAATGAAGAATGCCAGTCATTTCAGATAAGATAATGTAGAATGCTGATTAATTTTGGAGAACATAATATAATGACTGGTCTCATGAACATTAACGAGACTGAATACAGCAAGATATACATGAAGCTGTATATTCATCTGGCATTCCTACACTATAAGGGAAAAATCAACAAAGTAGTATCATAAGGTACTACTAGGATGTCTTGGATTAGTTGTAATTTTGCTTTCAGCCCGAATATCATTATCTGATGAAGAATTCATTGACAACAGAACTGTTATTTTTTTAATTTTTTTAATCATCTCACCCCAAGCAAGGCAGGAATGCTACTAGTATGCAGAGGTTTACAGAGAGTGAAGGTGAGAGAAAAGACTGGGTATAGGGACAATTGAGGAAAGGATAAAAGATGAATAGGATTCAAGAAGATAGAAGATGGTGATTGACATTACATTTAAATTTTTGAAGATTGTAGTTTTCAGGGAAGCAAGTAAACAGAAGGTAGTTTCACAGATGGGAAGTGCAAGAAAAGAAACTGTTGGAGTAGAAGTAGCAGTTATATTTAACAACATTACATTTCAACAGTAAAAGGGCGGGACTTAGATGCCAATCTAGTAGAACACTTAAATTCATGTAGTCGGAGCACTAGCGGGGGAGCCCGTCAGAGCAGTTGCCATGAAAATATTTGTAGAAAAGACAGAGAGAAGCCACATTATATCTGTAAGAAAATGACTGAAGTTGAGATGCCAAGTCAGGATCAATTACATTGCAAATCCGTCTTTGGATTTTGTCAAGAACCTCAAGGTGAATAGAAGGAGCACCAGACCAGATATGGTAATAGTATTTAATGCACAGACAAATGGTAGATTTGTAAATGTGCAAGATGGACTCTGACAAGAAAAACCTTCTGGCACAATGCAGTGACTCAACTTTCCTTGCAGTAGATGCAGTATTGATTCGATGTAGTCATTCCACTTCAGACTCTCCAGGAGTCTAGCGTCATCCATGCTGATGGGGAGCAGGAAAATTTCTCTATGCTGGTTAAATGAGAACAGTTATTTTTTGGAAGCATTAAAATTTACAATTCATCTCCTTCCCCAATTAACTGATGATTGGAGGTCCTTTCCAACAGCAGCAGCCAGGTTAACTTTGTCAGTCCTGACAGATTTGCTATTGAGACAGGAGGAAATGGTAGTGTCATCTACATAAATGCCTACTTGGGAACTGATGACATCAGGAAGATCATTGATGAAAATCAGAAACAAATTGAATTAAATCAACCAAATGTTCAGTAATACCGTAGCCCTAGAACTTAGGTAGAAGCATGCCAAACTCTGTCAAATGCCTTTGAGATATCTAGAACCACAGCTTGAGCTTTACCATTATTATCAAGAGCTTGATATACATATTCAGTGATGGCCATTAGTACATCAGCAGTAGACCTGGCAAAACGGAAGCTATATTGTTTGTCAGAGAGTAGGTCGAGAGATGTAAAATGCTTAACCACTTCAGTATTGATTAAAGCCTTGAATAATTTGCCGAAAAGTGCTAAGTGAATAATAGGGTGATAGAGGAATCAGAAGATTCTCCAGAGTTCTTAAAAACAGAAACTACAGAGAAGAACTCCCAACAAGCTGGAAAGTAGGAAGCAGTGAGGCAATAGTTGTATAGTTTGGAGAGAACCAGCTTGGGAGCACATTTCTTACAGATGATGGCTGGATCCTGTCACCTCAGCTTGGCTTATGGGAGTCTAATTTAAAAATGATGTCTGAGACCAGTGATAGGGTTATATGCATATCAGGTGTGGGTATTCCAGATGAGTTAAGTGTTGGAAGAGAATTTTCGAGCAAAGCATTCAACTTGATCTGCTGTAGAGGTCAGGACTTTGAATTGATTGAATAGAGGAGGGATTGAGGATTTGCTGTTGTTCAGTACACTCTTGCAGAGCTGCCAATGATCGCTAGAACCGAACTTGCTATCAGCAATTGAATTCTATCAGCAAACAGTAACTTTGCTTTTTTGATAACATGTTTGCACTCATTATGAGCTGAGACAAAGAGAGGTCTGTTGCAATCAGACATTTCTCTCTGGTACAGCAGGAAGAAGTGATTCCTTTGGGCTATGGCAGCTGAGCATGCAGTTTAACTTGGTATTTCCTTGCTGGAATGAAAGCATCGATGCCAGTTTTGAACAGGATGATAAAAACTTCATTCCAAGGGACATCATGAAGGAAATCACGGAACGAGTCCAAATCAACTAGCTGATAACAGAAAGCTGTTCTGTTGGTAAGAGGTTCTTGGCTGGTGACGGAATGGAAAGAGATGTTTACAGACACTATTGTATGATCAGAGTTGCCAAGAGGGCAGAGCTGCATAGTTCAACATAAAGAGATGACCTTGTCTATATTATCAGAAATACTATCTAGCACACAACACATATCACAAAAAAAAAAAAATCATGACAGCATTACTATTAAGGCCTTAGAAAAGGAAAGGAACACCTTCCTAAACGGGAAACAATGGATGAGCCTTTACTCCTGTTCAAGAGAAGGGGAGGAGTATGAACCGGGCGATAGTAAAGCTTATCTATTCCTAATAAAAAAAGAAAAACGTTACTAAGTTTTAAGTTATTTGAAGTCAAGATGTCTATTAGAAATTCAACAAATAATTAAAACTGGCAGAAACCTATCCCTGAAAGAAATTTAAATAAATAAAAAAAAAACACAGTCCTGGGTTTGACTTCCAGTTATTACAAAGAATGTACTTTCAGATCACTTATTTATTTGGAAAGTCGATCTGCAGTTTACAGAATGTTTTGACCATGCAGTGTTTAACTGACCTTTTCGTATATTAAAGGGGAGAGGAGGCAATAGGTAGTAGGAGTCTGTCCCTAGAATTGTACAGGAGACACTTCAATTGCTTCTTTCCAATATTTAAATTGGACATTTTACGAACAGAGCAACCTGACTTAATTTCAATGTTGCTTTGGTACAATTACAGTGACTTTGAAGGTAATTTTCCTGATTTTCATGCCAACTATCTTTCACTTGGGATGGGTGTTGAGGTATGGGGAGTGAAGGGTTAATTTTCTTAACAATCTACAGACTATTCTTTCCACTTCTGTCAAAGGAATTCCAGTTCTTCCAAGATATGAAGAACAATCAGTCACAAATGAATGGAACTTGAAATAATATATATATATATATGGACACACAATTGAATGAAGCAAATTAAAATCCAAGTTTATTAAGTTTTAACTTAGTAAAAGTCCTAATATTTACTTTGTTGGAAAAACATTTCAACATTTTTCATTTCAACAATACCAATATACATTAAAACTGGCAAAGTCATCTAGTGAGTTCTTGAATAAATATTGAGTCAAGAAAAATTTGGTGATGCCAACTTTGGAAGTGGGAACAGTTAATTTTGAGGCCAAATTACTGAAACTTAGAATGAGTAAACATTTGTCCCTTTTGTCGTGAAAAATCATTTTGGAAATAAAATTATCTTGTACAGTTTCTGAATCCACAAAAGAAGTTATCCCAATTTTAAAGTTTTAACACTGTGTTTTTCATAAGTCTGAGCAAGTTAAAAACTAAAAATGTTAAGTCTGTTGAAATTAATTTTTGAGATTATATTTAACTAAAAAATAATTATAGTCTTAAGTAGATAGCTAAAACAAAAGAATAGATTTGAGCCTGAGAAAGTGCAGAAAAATAGATGATGCTTGATTGACCCAATTGAAACCACAAAAGATCCAACAATGGTATGGGATAAAAAAAAAAACTTTGTACTTTAAAAATAAAGTAATTAGTTCATTTGAGGTTACAAGTATCACTTTGTATTGTGGAGTAAGGTTTTACTTATGCAAAATCAGAGTACTACATTAGTTATATATTAAAGTAATTTTAGGGAGAATCTATTTGTTTGGTGATGATTCATTTGATCATCCAGCTCATATGTCAAAAATAATGTTTCCATGGCCTGATTATTATATTTTTGCTTAACAATTATCTTTAATAAGTTTGGTTTCTTATTATGGTTATTGTATCTCAAACAATCATCAATTGAAAGTTAGAATTAAACTTGTATGAGTTGTTGGTATTATTTTTGTATATATTTTCTCTAGCCACTAAATTAGACTTATTAGGTAAAACAAGATTGATATAAATTAGTTAAAAAGAAAAAGAAATCTCAACTATATCTCAATGAACAGGACTTGGAAATACATGCAAAGAAAAAAGGAGAAAGAAAAGAGAGTTGACGACATGAAACATTACACACTTCTAATGTCCAAGAGAAATGTAAACAATTTTGATATACTGACAAACCCACCAGTTTATACTAGTGTTTGGATTGTGTTTCTCTTCAAGCCAATTCACTTTTGTATATGGTATTGCTCTCATTTCCTTCCTCCTACTCAAGTGCCCTCTATATTCACCAATCATTTCACATGATATCTGATCTAAAAATCACTGCACCTATAAATAAGCTGAGAATAGTTAAATAAAGTGAATGAAATTAGAAGGGAAACAACTCCATTTCTACTTACAGCTATTTAAAATTAACTAACCCAGCTTAATCTGAATTATGCCCACTCCTCATAGTTGCTTGTTCCTTTATATGGATGTTGCTCTCTTTCTCTTTCACTCTGATCTTTGTGGGACTACAATATTTGCCTGATCACCTTTTTGCCCATCATCATTAACCTCCTCCTCCTCATCATCAAACAATCTTATGAATAGCTAGAAAATAACAAGATAAAAAATCAACTGAAATATTATTCTAAGAAAACAATCTGTTACTGTTCCTCTTCCTACTTAGGATGTACAAAACATTTGGAGGCTTTATTCACATCAATAATTTGGGCAAATGCAGGTCCTTCACCCTTCTCTGTTGTACCAAAATACAGCATCGAACAGTAAGATGTCTTCTTTTCAGGCCATAGAATTGATTGTTCAGCTGTGTGTCTATACAAATTCATTACCACTTGCTTTATATGTGGTGCTAAAAACAAGGGTTTGATATTTCAGCGTTCAAGCATTTTGTACAATTCCAAACAAAAAGTCACCATTATCACCTCATCTACTAGGCCCTTATTCAAAAATATCTTATTCAGCACCCCAACAATTTCAACTGGTGTCTCCACCCTCATTTTCCTTCATATAGATACTCTTCTGTGTCTGCAATCAATCATTGAAAGATAATTTATCACATCAACAGTTATATTTTCTCTCCATTCTCCTTCACTTGAATATTTCCCTTTTCATGCAACACTCGGCATGGAGTCAATTGACTGACACCTATCACAACTCCTGACCACCCACCAACAACCTTTTTAGTTACATTGAGGTTAATTGTCCTTGACAAAAATAGAATCCTATCCACTTCCACATAATGCATACTGTGCAATTTCCTTAGACCCACATCTCTCAAAACAGTGCAATGTATCCCTGAG
Organism: Acanthosepion esculentum; assembly: GCA_964036315.1. Taxonomy (NCBI): domain Eukaryota; kingdom Metazoa; phylum Mollusca; class Cephalopoda; order Sepiida; family Sepiidae; genus Acanthosepion; species Acanthosepion esculentum. Next base: position 67,854,511 of record OZ038482.1, read on the forward strand.
TTCTATTGTATCTCTAATCAGGTTTCCCATACCCTCATAAGAACATCTGCATTGAAAGCAGCTTTAGGTTGAATTCAGTAATTAGGTCTAAGATTCTCAAACATCATCTAATCATCTCTGCTGCTCCTTTTGTTTGAACTCTCTTCTTAACTGTAATCCATGATTATCATCATTCAAGCAGAGTAACAAGCACAGTTCAGATTTTGGTATTAGGCAAATTTTAGCTTCAAGCCAAACTGGTCTCTTTCAAGATGGCATTTGACTTGGCAACATTAATATGACTGCAATCATCATATTTTCTCAGTCATGCAGCATCTTCCATCTTACCTCTACAACAATGCTTGTTTTTTCTTTTTTTAAACCGTCTGTATCACACAAAATCCCCTTTTTTCAATTTAGACACCGACCAGTGAATCATAATCACTGAATTATACTCTTATCCTCTCCACAATATAACACCTCACAGGAACTGCCTTCTCATCTACTTCTCAGCTCACACTTTTCAATTCTCTTAACATAAGTTCCGGCTTACTCTTTTTTTTTTTTTTAATTTCAAGATTTTATTTCTCCTTTGAAAAACCAGCTGCCCCATTTTCAACATCATTTTTTTATCTTAGCTGTTGTCATTTCTGTTTCATTCACTAATATATAATGTCAAAGTTAGCTTTTTGACTATTTACTTTTCCAAATACTATCTTCAGAATGGTTATCATTCATGATTTCTGGTGCAGAATTCAGTCCAAATAACAACCTCATTGTATGTTCTGTTCATATAATTCACCAGCTGGTAATTCCAGTTTCTCAGCCACATGAAACTATAGGTAGGTTTATTTCAAATCAACAAATCTCATTTAATTGTCTTCATACTTGCAAGTTCTTTCTGCCTACATCTATAGTGCCACTCCCAGAGTGACATGCCAGTAATCTTTTCAGTTCTCAAAATTTAAACATTGGCTCAACCTTATTTTTTGTTGACTGAACTATTGTTATCACTGGAAATGTTCCACATTCCTCACTTCTCTCCGCAAGGTATGAGAATATCTTCAGTTCACCTCTCTACTACCTCCTCAAATTCAATTTTCATCTTCCACTTCTAGGGAATTCTCATAACAAATCTCATTATTCTCCCAACATATATTTCAACTCTTCATTGTCTGCCATCAGATCCTGAATCATTATTTGTAATCTTACAAGAAGTATTCCTCTCTCTAGGGCTCACAATTCCTACTCTTTGGTTGTATACTTATTGCACATTGTGCTCCCCTTGAACACTTCTCATTCCTCATTGACTGTAATGCCTGCCATTCTCAGTTGACCAATACTTTGCATACTCATTACTATGCGGAACCATCAACATTGTTTTCAAGCATGTTTACCTTAAGTTTCAGTCATGCCTCATGCACCATTAATTTTGCAATACTGATGACTCTCTCTATCTTTCATTGACTGATTTTATGCTGTTCATTACACTCCAGCTTTGAAGTAATCAAGATAGTCATGCAAGTGTATCAAGAGTTCTTGCTCTCCTTCCACTACCAGAACTTCCAAAATTGGTAATGAAGAATATAAGAGTGCTTTTACCTGTGAAGCTACCAGATAACAGCCCTGCCTTGAATGTTCATGCTTTTCTCACCTCTCAATTTCTCATTATTCAAGACTTGTCATCTTACTATGCTAAAAGGCTTTGGATTTTATCCAGCATCTATACCTTAATCTATCAAATCTGTTGCAGTCCTATGGAAATGTAATCAGGTAAACTCGTCAAAATGTGTGCTTAACCGGTCTTTCAAAGCCCTCTTCAGTTAATCTGGTCAATAACTTGATCTCATTAGCATTTACTTAGTTTATTTCATCCACTCCAGTATGCCTCTTCTGTAAAAGTTTCTTTCATTCAAGTTTATTTATGATTCATCTGAGGACATACATTTCTATATAGAGAGCATCTCCTTCTAGATACAAGGGTGGAAAGGATACAGGATAATCTTCTACAATTTTGCCACTAATTTCTCATTATCTAACCACTAATATTAATCTGTTCTTTCGCTATTACTAATTGTTTTAGTTTCTATAACTGTCTTATTTCTAATGGTACTGAATTTTAATCCACGTCGTCTTAAATTTTCTATTAAGTTTGTTGAATATAAGTTGGCCTGTGAACAGAACGCCTGGACACAGTCGTGAAGTGATTTTTTTTGGATGTAAATGGTCAAACTACCCCTCCACCCTTTGATCTTGAGTGTGTATGGGGGAGTGAAGTCACAGAAATTACTCTTTTCTAAGTCTCGACTAAGAACCACATGCTTTTTCAGTTCTTGGCCCTGTCTCTAAGTAACGTGTATATATTTAAAATTCATTCTGTATACCTTCTTGGTTTTCCTACATTTCTTTTTCTTTTTCTTTTTTGTTTCCAAATTATTAATCTACTTAAGTATTAATCTGTTCTTTCACTATTACTAATTGTTTTAGTTTCCATAACTCTTATTTCTAATGATACCGAATTTTAATCCGCCTCATCTTAAGTTTTCTACTAAGTTTGTTGAATATAAGTTGGCCTGTGAAGAAAATGTCTGGACACAGTTGTAAAGTGATTTTTTTCGATGTAAATGGTCAGACTATCACCTCCCCACCCTTGGTCTTAGGTTTAAATAAGGGGAAATTTTCCTCCTCTTTCTCTTCCCTTTTGTGTTATTTTATTGCTGTTATTATACATTTTATTTTTCTTGTTTTTCAAATTTTTCTTCTCTAAGTGAAGTGAATTTAATGTCCTCACCGCTTTTGTTAGTATTTTAGTAAGGGGCAACATGACTTATACTAAGTTAAAACTTAAAACCTAATTACAAAAAAAAAATTTCTTTTTTGTTGTTTCCCTCCCCTTTTCAGTAAGTATTCCAGTTGAAATGTTGGCGACTAAACCGACTAACCCACTCTGAGTTTCGAGTGAGGCAGCTTGTTAGCAAGCCATTAGGAAGAAAAAGAAGCCTTAACAAAGGGTGGAGGAACTCGCTGACTCAATGGCCAGCTAACTAGAGGTGGTATCTCCATAAACCACTGTGGAGAATGCACTGGGAAACTACTCCACTATCAATCCCAAGACAAATCACGGCTAACAACTCAGATAATGCGAAACCTAACGGTATGAAGTGGGTTATATCTATGGGAATTAGCTCCTCCCTTGGTAAGGTGTTACACGACCGTCATCCAGCGACTACTAGCATAAACAGCGTAAAGGGGACAAAAGTCCTCAGACCCTATCCCTCATCCGGAAAGTAACAACATGAGTGACTGGTGTCACCGAACTGTGAACCTGCTGGTATCAAACACAAAATAAACCTCGGGACCGGGAACATCTGGACATTGAACAACTGCAGCCAGTTTGATAATATTAAAGAAGAGATGAACAGGCTTAACATCAACATTCTAGGTGTATGTGAAACCTGATGGCCAAACAATGGTAACTTTGTCAGCGACAAACACAGGATAATTTATGCAGGCGGTGAGAAGAATGACAAAAGAGTAAGACTAATACTAGATAGTGCATTTAAGGAATGTGTTCTAGGATACCACCAACTTTCCAAAAGGATTCTAGTAGTGAAACTGAAAGGGAAGCCTTTCAACGTGGCTATTATAGTAAGTGTACGCACTGATGGCACAAAGCAGGGAAGAGGACATCGAATCGTTCTACACCATGCTGGACAGTGCCAGAGCTCTATGCAAATCACAGGAACTCATCATTATCATGGGAGACCTAAACGCCAAAGTAGGCAGGGAAAAGGCAGGGATATAGCAGGAAAATTCGGATTAGGAACCCGCAACGAGTGCAAAGAAAAATAATGGATCCAATGATGCACAGCCAATGACCAGGTAATAGCCAACATATGGTTCCAGAAACACCCAAGACGGCTATGGACATGGAGGAGTCCAGGAGGAAAAACTAAAAACCAAATTGATTTTATAACCACCAACAAAAGATTCAGGAATGAAATGATTCACTGCAAAACCTACGCAAGTACCGACTGCTGAAGAGATCACTGCCCTCTTATAGGTAAACTAAGAGTGGAACTGTGGAAATTGAAGAAGCCTAACGCAGCACCCAAACTGCAATACAACAAACTCCTGAGTGATCCTAACCTAAAAGAAAAATACATAAACAATGTAAAAAGAAGATATGAGGTACACAATGGAAACTTGAAATGTGACAAACTAAGAGACGCTTTAGTGACGTCAGCAAACAATATCATCCCAAAGGAGACAGGACGAAGAAGAAAAAGTAAATGGATGACTGATGAGATTCTCGACATGATGGAAAGGAGACAGAAAACTCAGCCAAGATATGGAATGGAATACAGAAAATGAAATAAGGACCAAATGCAGGCAAGCTAAAGAAGAATGGCTAAATAAAAAATGTGCAGAAATAGAAAAATTGAGTACTACCAACAAAAGAGACATCCACAAACAACTAAGACAACTAACTGGAAAAAAAGATATTCTTGTCAACAGGCTGCCTAAAATCAAAGGATGGAATGCTCATATTAGAGAAGGAAAAAATTCTTCAACGCTGCAGCAAGTATATTGGAGAACTATTCCATGATGTAAGGGAACAACCAGCAATACACAGATCTACCGACGGACCTGGAATTCTGAAAACCCGAAGTAAAAGCTGCACTGGCCAAATTGAACAGAAACAAGGCATCTGGGCCAGATGAAATTGTAACGAAAATGCTAACAGCCTTAGATGACTTTCACATAGACAAGATCACCAAAATAACAGATGAAATCTACAACTGTGGAGATATACCGGAAGACCTCAGCAGATCTATCTTCATAGCTATGCCTAAGAAAACAGGTGCAAATGAATGTGGACTCCACCGAACAATAAGCCACATGACAAAACTCATCATCCATTCTAATGAACAGAGTGTGCAGCAGAATGAGCCCAGAGATAGGACAAGAACAGTGCAGGTTCGTTAAAGACACCAGGACAAGGAACGTGATATTCATGCTCAGTATGTTATCAGAAAGAGTGATACAGATGCAGAAGGACAGTGGCTATATTCCATAGAATATGTAAAGGCCTTCAACAAAGTATGCCACAAGGATCTGATGGAACTGCTCAACTTGGCAGAGGACAGTAAGTGCGACACTGAGATCTATAGATGTATTGGGATGGCCAAGGACACATTCCAATAGCTGGGCAGAGTACTGCAGGACAGGAAGATTTCTTTCGCAACAGAGAAAAGAATACTGAACTGTTATGTGACATCTATCCTTTACAGCAGCGAATATTGGATGATTTCCTCAAAGATGAAGAGACTCAAGGCAACAGGTTCTGCAGAAGGATGCTAAGGATATCATGGACCGAGTGTGTGAGCAACGATGAGGTCTTAGAACGGTTGAAAACAAGGAGAAGCCTTATACTTAATATCAGGAAGAGGCAGCTGAAGTTTCTGGGACACATAATGAGAAAGGAGGGCCTGGGGAATCTGATTCTTACGGGTCAAATAGAGGAAAAGAGAGACAAGGGAAAACAACACATGACATACCTGGTGGACATAAGCAAGTGGATGACAAAATGTGGTCTGGGGGAGGAAGCAGGGGGAAGGAACTTGTTGAGAGCTGCAAGGGATAGAGGAAGGTGGAGAGCCATGATCACCTACATCCTGAAAGGAGATGGCACATCAAAGAAGAATACTCAATTCTGATAAGTTAGAACTTTTAAGCTAAAATAGTTTGTTGTTAAATCAGAGTAAAGAAAAACAAAACTTATAACTGTGAGTGGGATGCATTTGGTAAGTTCATTAAAAGAATAAATAAAAAACAAAGAAACCAACACAAGTGTAACAACACAAAATGTTGCTCAGTTCTGGTGGCCAAGAAAGAGGGTAATAATTTTGATATACTGACAAAACACACCACTCTATACCAGTATTTGAGTTGTACTCTTCTTTGTTCCAACTCACATTTATATATGACATCACTCCTACTACTTTCATCCTGCTCCTGCACCATAACCATCAATCATGATAGATAACAGCAGCTGCATATCTGAACATCTATGAAAAAAAAACTGATATCAACAGCTTTTAACAACTAGTCATAAAAAGTATCAGAAGAGCTAGCCAGAAGATAAACAAAAATGAATTTAATTTTACAATGATTTAAATGATTAACTGAAAGGTAGTTATCTTTAATTTCATAAATCAAAACTATTGTACAGCTGATATAAATAATTTGGATCTTAAATTATTTTTGTCTTGATTCATTCTCTACTTCCTTTCTAAATTGAAACAAATTAGAACCATGAGGAAATGGAAATAATTATTATACATAAAGGAAGCAATAAATGAATTACTGGCTTATTTTTTAAATTGTTTAAAACTTTGCGATTTCCTTTTAAGTTTGTTACAAACTTTTTCAGTTCAGAATCTCAATAATGGCAATTATGATAAAAATTGAAGTTATTTTGATTTCCTTTTAATTTTGATAGCTAAGATATGGTTTTAGATTTTATTAAAAGAAAGTCTAATTAAAATACAATGTGACCTGTTTTCTGTTCTTTTTTCATTGTTAAATTCAGCTGCAAACAACTTCAGTTCTTAGCTTTCCAGAAGTTATTTAAACAAGTATTATGATCCTTACTTTTCTTATAACTAAATTTTCGCTGATGCATCTTTGACTTCCATGACATCAATAAGTTATTTAGTAATAAGAATTCCTATTATAGTCTGAGATTTGTTTCCAGTCACGAATTAAATATTTAAAAATCAACAAGAAAGCTTTTTAGAAACTGAACCTTAAAACAATACCACTGGTTGAGGTATGTATATACACTTTCATATTTTGGTCCCACAGGATGTTGAGGCAGTACTGGATGTTTAAACCAGCAATATAATTCCATCTTAGAAAAGTCCTGGTGATCTTCACAAAGTGAGTTTAAGACAAATCTAGAGAGATAGACAATACAAAATAAGACATATTCAAACCAATTCTTTCGCTTAAAAGAATCATCTATTGCCTTCAGCATAGTTGATAAAAGTTATTAGTAGGGTTTCTGCTATCTTACACCATGAATATATGAATATCTAAAGAAACAACATTCATATAAAAAAAAAATGCTGGGATCATCAGATGGTGAACCTATCTTACATAAAAAAAGTGAAACAAAACCCCCCGAAAATAAAGCAAAAGATTTACAGCAAATGAAACACCAAGGTAGTTTTCCACAGCAAATGAAACACCAAGGTAGTTTTCCACAGCAAAACCACTCTATGTAATTTACAAAAGTTGGATTTCCTTGTGAAAAAATATAATAAAAAAAACAAACCTTAATGCATAATATTTCAAATTTGTAGTTGAAAATATAAAGGAGAAACCAGCTAATTTGTGAATATTAGTATTGAAAAACATCACAGACATAATCCAAAGTGATACCAGGATGTTAGACATGGTTGAACATATATGTATAAAGAACATGTCATAACCCTTGAAATGGGTTCACAATATAATAAAAAGCTGTATAAACAAAGACAGTATAAAATTTAATGTGAAAACTCATTTGAGAATCTCTCACAAGTGAAAAAATAGCATCTGTGTTGTTCTTGATAAAAACAATGAAGTTGAGAATATATTAAACAACTGATATAATGATGGATAGATCATATTAGGATTTAGATGGTATTTATCGATTCAGTTCTGATTATGAACATTAAAATACTCACTCATATTAAAGTTTCATGAGAATATATACAAAAGGAAAAACTGACAATATATTATATAATGGACAGTTAATTAAATAGTATACAAATATGATGCTAATCTTTCTAGCAGAGATGTTAAATTATAACGTTAAATTATTTAAGTAATTCTTTCAAAGAATACTAGCCTACCACCAAAAGACTTTTGACAAGTGTAATTATTACTTTGTTCCTATTTATGTACTGTTCAAAATCTAGACATGTACACTCACAAATAACTTTTACAGCTAGAACTAATATACAATTAAAAACAAAATAAAATTATGCTTTGATAAGGATGTTTAGCATTTTTAAACAAATAGAATAGAAAAATTCTTATTTGTTAATAATAATGAACTATCTTTGAACAAATTTATTCATTTTTTTCTAAATGAAAAAAAAATATGTATATAGAGCTCACATTATGCATACTGATAAACAGTTCAACAATGTAGGCCAGCTGTACTGACTGGAAAGTGTCAGATTATTGGTTAAAAGTTAAGCCAATCATATTTCAGAATGGTAACGGTCAGAATAATATTATTTCATGATAGCAACATTCAGATATCATTTTACAAGTTGTGACATTATCACTCAGACTAGAAACCTTTAAAATTTGCTCTATGCTTTCCACTGCTATTCTGCGGCTTGCCAACTGTCCATTTGGCTGATATGAATAATGTAGTAGATACCAGGACAAGTTATATAGCTGAAACAAAAAATCAATGGCAGTTCTGGAATATTTCCCAGTATCTGTAAATCAGCAAATGCTTTATGAATGATATCTATCTAAATGAAATGCTACAAACTCATCTGCTAACATCCACATACATGTTTACATGTCAACCTTCAGAAAGTTACAACCTTTGACTCAATACTTCAATATTTCTTAGAAATTATATTTGATTACATTAGTGTGCATTCATTCTTGGCTAGGACAACAAGAATAACATACAATGAAATAATATTGTGTGTGATGGCATTTGGAAAATTCTCAGTCTGATACTTCTGGGCTACATGGGAGAGAACAGAATCCTGCTATAATGCATAGAGTAATCCCCTTTTATGCTTTGACAGCCTTGTTTAGCACCTTGATGTAGACATTGACCCTGAAGTGGAACAGCATGATATAGCCCTCATTGCTCATGCCCAGGACTCCTAAGATTATGTGACCTTGCTGTGCATCATGGTGGGTACACCTGTGGGACCCATGCAAAGTCAACTGTCATTCCCCCTGTTCATGTAGTCACTTTAAAGAAGTTGGCTATGCCTGAGTCACTGTGGTTGGCAGCTGATATCACAAGCATGGTGTGCATTTTCATTTCATGTGTTAGATTGGAAGTTGCCATATTAATACTTTTGAGAGAAATGACAATGTTAAAATATGACACATTACATTAGATCATTTGGGGCTGCTAAAGATGTATTCCCAAATACTTGGTGCATACAGACATAATTCCTCAAATATGCAAATGCAGTTATATTTGCAGACAATCTTTTTAGGCAACAACCAGGCAAACTAGAAACTTTTTTATATTTGACAAAATAATTAATAGATGGCATTATTTTATGTTAGAAATCTCTATGAATGGTATATTTTATGAATTCACAATAAAAATTTTTATTTGAAATAAACTGGAAATGAAAGTGGAAAAAATGAGGTGAATATTTAATTTATAAAAAAGAAATGAAAGAGTATTTAAATGAATATCAAATTTATAAAAAAATAAACACCATTAATATATTTAAATTAAAAACATACATCTCTTGTATTAAAATATTTAAATCAAAATATATATTATTTAAGAGACATAAAATGTGCTTTAATTTTACAAATATGATGGTAAAAATTTACATAAAGGAAAATAATAATTATAAAGTAGGTGTATTGCTGTCCCTGTATTTTCTAATAAAAATTTCTCTATAATTGAAAAGTATGTAAGAACTGTTTAGAGTTAAGAATCAGGGTTTTAGCAGTATGCTTATGTCTGAAAATGTTGCTACAGGCTACTTTAATGAACCTTTCATAAAACTCATTACTTCAGTGAATAATTGCAATGAAAAAGAAACGAGAGGAATAAAAATGAGCAAAACACAAACCATCTGAGTTAATTTTACAGAATGAATTAGAACTGATAAATGAAATTCCAAGAGGAAACTTAATGGCTTATTCATAATAATGTACTTATAATTAGTAATTAACTTTCAATAAAGACTCACAAAGAAAAGTCATGCAATATAAATTTCTTGATTTTCATTTCTCTCTTGGCTTCCTTTTTGCTGGTTTATTTGATTATACTGCCACTAAATAGAGCCCACTTTGTGTGGAATTCTCATCTTTATTCTATACTATTCAGGGGATAATGTTTTTACTAAATTTTCATTGAAATATTATCATATATACAAAACAATTGCATATATTTGTTGTTAGTTATGCATGGTTTTGTTAATAGTTGAAAAAATGAAGGATAATAAGCTTCAAAGCTACAAAAATAAATAACAGGCTGTGTTCACTGTAGTCTATTACTAAAAAAAAAAATACATATATGTAAATAAATAAATAATATATATATATATATATATATATAGGGAGGACATATTTATTTACTCCGCTTTATTTACTTTGATGACACATTTATTTACTCTCCTCTTCCCTACCAAAAAATGATGGCCATTTTTATTTTAGGTATTTGTTTGTACAGATTGTGCCTTGATTAATGTATCAAACTACAGAGATTTACAACAGTTCACAGAAATTATTTTTATACTTATCATTTTCTGGAAAAACTGTTGCTATATTTTATCATTTGTTCATAATTATAATGTTACTCAGACTGATCAAATGATGTATTTACAACTAGTGTCAGTGTAACATCTGGGAACATAATCAATATTGTATCTGGTCATAAAAACAAAGTATTGGAGATAATGAATTAAAAATTGGTTATCACTTAGTATATGAGATTCTATGGATCAGTTATTCATTACAAAGTATTCACATTAAAAACAAATTTCAGGATCTCAGACTTTTGGATTAGGCAGTTTGTGATAGATGAAATAAAAAGCCCCAGTCTATTTAATCTTTTACTAGAATATGCTTTGCTCATTTATAAGCATAGATGTGATGAGAGGGGCACTGCTCATTTAAGCATTTCATATCTACTAACAGAAGACAGCAATCTTGCTTTCCTTCTCAAAATCAATGTACTGATGGGGCTGATGACATAGGTGTTCATAGTTGGATTAAAAATGATCTTGAACAGAAAATCAACATCCTCTACCAAGTGTTCCAGGAAATAGGACTAAAGATAAACCTTTCTGAAAAGGGAAAAGAAGATGTGTAATTGGAATGAAAATACCCTGAATCCATCATAAAAATTCAGAATATGAACTTAGTGAATACCCAACACTTAAAATATCTTGGGGTATGGATCAGTTATAACAAATCTAGTATATGAGGTAAAGAAATTGAACATAGAATGGGCTGCATGAGAGGTAATTTCATCCAACACTGCATATGGCTACAAAACCAAAACATTAACCTGAAAACTTGAGTCATATTCTTAAATAACCTTGTCTGATTGAGATTTTCATATGGATATCATGCATGGCACTGAACTCATTCAGAAATATCTAAATTGTACACAAAATTGTATTGCTTTCTAAGATCAATGGAGAAAAATGGCTTTAAGCGAATGAATCCTGTGGGTTTTGGTGAACCTTGTGGACTGGCATTACAGAATCACAAACAAAGAACTGTACCTGATAACAGAAGCCACATTATTTGAGGACATTCAACAGTAGCAACAGCTAAAATGGATATCACATATAACTCGAAGAGAAAATAATGATATAATCAAAATGTTGATGTGCCACACTACTACAAATAAAAGATTAGGAAGGAAGCCCCCTCCCCATCAATACTGCAAAGAGTGATGAACAGCTACTGGACTTGAGAAACTGATTTTCCTGAAAAATTGTTTTAAGAGAAACATTTTATAAATTTCAACTAACAATGGTACTGGATGCTTGGTCAATGAATGCCAAATGTTTCTTTGTAAGGAAACAGCTAATATTACCATTACCATGTATGGAGGCTTCTTTGTTTGTATTACAGAGAGAGAGTGTGAAAGTGTTGGAGAATAGGGGAAAAATTAGAAAATAAAGATATGAATGCCTACAGGGAAAACTAGTAATTGTATAAAGAAAAAAGGAAAAAATCAGCTGTGAGAAAATCTAGTTGGGAGATGTAAAGAGCAGAATTATAAAAAAAAAAAATAGAAAAGGAGCAAATATTTGTTTGATGAGATTGGAAAAGCCTAATTAAAAAGTGAGTGATGGAGAAAAAGTAAAAGATTTAATTAAGAATTTTAAAAGAGTATACAAAAGAAAATTGAATCTATTTTTTGTTCACTTACTCCTTCACCATACTGCAGAAATCTTTTATCTGATTCCTGCTTGTCAAATTTTTGGAGGTATTTCTGCCGATAGACAAGAACTGTATCGATGTGTGTCTTATGCTTCAAAGCCAGTTCAAGAGCACTAAAAGAAAAAATATACATTTAATAAGTAAAAGCAGTTACACCATTTGTCAGATTGAGGAATGAAATAAATAATTAAATGTAGCAAAGTATGTTTTATTCAAAATTTGAAAACAATTGTATAAATATAATAATTTGGAACTAGTAATCAATTTACACATTTCTGTTATAGCTGAATAGCATGCAGTGTTTATGAAGAATGACAAAATATAAATCTCCTTGAGAAAGATGTTTAAAAGTGGCTTACACAAACATGAATTGTTTAAAAAACTAAAGGATTTCTAAAGGAACTGCATAATTATTGCACTGTTAAGATATGTAAATAGCAATTTACAAGTGAATTTGAAAATAATGCAACACATTTTAAGTACAAGTGTTGTATAGGAAGCACTTGAGATTGCAATTTCATCCTACATTAGATCAGATTTTATTATGCAAATGTATGTTCTTATGATAAAAATCCTATTAATCAACTGATGTTCCATTTTCAGGATATACTTATATGAATTATAGATGTTTAGAATTTTCTTTAACACACAAGAGATCTTTTTTTAAGTAAAATTATTGTAGCCTTTGACATTTTATATTGTACCTTAGAATATATGTTAAAGTCTTAAAGCAAATAGTTTAGTGGCAAATTAGAAAGACGAGTTGAAAATGTAACTAAAAAAAGAAAGGTTTATCAACTTGCTACTTATCAACTTGATAATAAAATTAGTCACTGTTGTATGAACAGGGTTTTCTTTAACAGAATATAAAAAAAGAAAGAACTTCATCATAATATGCAGAAGATTTTACAAAATTTGAATTAAAAACAAAATAGAAGAGATTTTATTCTTTGTACAAAGAAACAAAATTGCACTGCTCTTGTTTTTTTTTAATTTAAAAAAACTTTAAAGCTTAAAAATTAAAACTCAAATTTTAAATTTGGTATTCCTACATCTTCAGCATTTCTCATTGATGCATAATTACAACCAGGGTCTATGTTTATATTTCCCCCAACACATAAAATTCTATCAATAAGAACAAATATCTGTTTAATATAATAACTACAGAAAGATATTGTCTATAAAAGACAATTGATATATCACATGTACAAAAATATAGATCAAATACACAAGACATTAATATTTAAGCAAAAATCTCATACAAACAGAAAGAAGAGAGTTTGCTATAATGGGCACACACAGATACATATACTCTGTGGTGCAGATAGATTATACAACAGGTGTAAAAGAAGAAAAATTAGAAATAGATTGTCTGTCCTGATAATCAAGAGCTAAACTTTTTGTTCTTTAATTGAAAATGTCTAGATTTTGAAATTTTGGTGAAATTTAAATTTTAAATTGCTACTGATATTGGCAGTGATAATAGAGAGAAAGAGCAAGTGTAAGATTAAATGTAGACTGAAGATTTTGGTGACAGAGATAAAAGTGATTGAAATGAGAACAAAAATTAAATTGTTAAAAAACTAGAATAGAATGAAAGTCGTGCACCAGTTAAAGCTTGTTTAAATGCAATTTAAGGTAAATGAAAATGGAACAGAGAACCTAGGGAGATAAACAAGGCTGTGTTTAACTACTGTTTGTGAATATTTAGGAAAAAGTTTTGGGATTACAATAGAAACTGACTCTTTCTCTCCCTTATGCACAGTTTATACACCAATGTACCCATTTCTACCTAAGTACCTACAAATTATCAAGTGCTTGAATATAAACAACTTTTTTTTCTAGCAAATAGTCATAATTAAGTGAAGATTAAAAATTGACAAAATAAAGTTGACAAAATTAACCATTTGTTATATGTAGATATAATTATTATTATATTTTTAGGTTTCTCCTTTACAATTCAAATGCATTCTCTATGCTATCAGCTGGATTGAAATATATGTTGTCTGAAGTGTAATATTTCAAATGTTATGAAAATAACACCAAAAAGAAATAGATAAAAGGCTTTCACATAGTAACCATTCATATACTTAAAAATTCTTTATTTAATACACAACTTAAATTCACTTTTAACAATACATTTTAATGTATTATTACTAAAGTTTCAGTTAATTCTTGATACATATTTGTGAAAAACTAATGTTTATGTTTGTTCAAATAACAAATTCTGAAATAAATGATAGAGTGGGCAATCAATATTTTAGAAGGAATATTGACAAGGAGGTGTTCCTACTACAATGGAATAAGTTTACCAGGCAACTGCAAAAAGACAGTATTTGTTTGCACTATCACAAAAATGGAATATTGCAGTAGACAGTATTTAAAGTGAGAATTTTATACATACAGGGGATTGGTAACAAAAACTGCTCAGCTTGGCACTTCCCTATCATGACACCTCAGTACAATGGAACAGGTACTGCTTGGGTTGGGAGAGATGATCCCCTGAAGTTATATATTTTTTATCAAACCTAACTGTAAATGGTTAGGGTATGTTGCAAAAAGATTTATCAATTTAGAAAAATCCAGCTAATTTATTTAGTTTTAGAAGAGGAGTCCATTTATAGAAGCAGCCTTTTAATTAGAGACGCTCCACAATACAATTTTAACAAGTAATTTAGTGTTCAATCATTTAATTCTTAGTTGCAATAACAGAAATTATTCAGATTTTTTATCATGCAAATATTTTCTATTCATTATACATTTACAGTTGAATTGAGTGTGCAAAACACTTTCAATATTTGAAAAACAACAAAAAAAATTTTGTAGCAATTAAAATATAAGGAGAAAATACTCTTACAAATTGATATACATATACGGGTAGAAGAAAAATGTTGACATTAATATAAAAATGTCAAATGAACTCAAATAAGAATGGGTGAATGCTGATGGTTAATAATCAGCAGTTAATTACCAAAATCAATAGAATATGCACATTTTCTACATAGGCATATGTGATGGAGAAATTCTTTTGCATCCCTCATCTCAAAATAGGTATACCAGGAAAATTGGCAGGGTAATTTTATATTTTATCTGATAAAGCAATAAAAAGTTTGAACTACAGGCATTTTGTTCCTTATAGTAGCAGGAAAAAAGTAACCCTACTTTTCTATTCCACATTCTTTTCTTCATTCTATTTTTACTGATTTTTTTTTTTTTTTACTTCTGTCACCCTATTTTTTCAATTTTAATAATTCTTAGGTCATAGCAATATTGTTTTCTTATATAGTAGACAACAAAAAAAAAGAAAAAGTTCCTCCTCCAGATTTGGCAAGTTTATATCCTTTTTGTGTTTGCAAAATTCTAAAACTATTTTTGTTAGTATATAGTAGTGAGAAAATTAAAATTGCTTTTACTAGTTTATTGTGTCTGGTAGCTGTTCTCTTTCTCATCTGTGTGACATTTGCATAGAATTTAAAAGTATAATGTAGCATAGTCACTACCATTCTAAACAAGATATGCTTGCAGATAAGAATAGCTAGTAAGGGTTACATATTGAAATGGAATTAATTTTCTATCAGTCAGCTGTCTCATTGATTTTTATTCAGAAATATACAAATTGCCTGTCTGAGCAGACAAGTTTGATGACACTTTGTAGGTAGATAACATTTTAATCAAGTTTCTATCCACTAAGCATTTTTCTGATTAATGTTCTTTAAACCTCAAAAGTCATCTAACCATTCTCAAGAACAAAAACTGACTGATTGCTGGCTTTATTATGATTGTTCACATAACTGCAAGATGTTTAAAGAGATAAAAATAAAGATATTTAGAATCTGTTATGAAAAAAAAAACATTTAAGAACTTAAATATTTTTAAATCATAAGAGAATTTCTTAGTAATACTAAATGCATCATAATTTTTATGATATTGCAAAAATACTTTTTAAGCTTTTGTAATAAGATTTTAAAATGAATATCAATTTATTTTGAAACTCAAGTAGACATTTGTTCTTCAGTTAGCAAATAATTACTATATAAATATAAAAACAGAATTTAGTGTTTTACAAAGATTTATTTTCATTTCCTTTGTATTCAGTAAATTGTAACTGAACTGATGAGTTTCTGTTGCAAGTTACAATTTTATTGTCACAAGTAATTTACATACTTCTAATGTTGCCCATGGCTCTATCCATGAACCTACATTGTTCTTAATATTCACCAATGACCTTACTAACGTCATCAGTTCCCAACTGGCTGTGTTGATGACAACTTGCCAGAATCTATTTTACATATTTATGAGTTTACCATTCATCCAAGCATTGAATATTGCTACCACATATGGTTTGGTGCTACTGCTATATATTTAGAGATTCTTGATAAAATACAAGGAATATGGAATAGTCCTGACTTGGCATCTCAGCTTCAGTCACTTTCCCATTACTGTAATATATCTTCCCTGTACTTTTTCTATAACTATTTTCATGGAAATTGTTCTGATGAGCTTTCATCTTTGGTACCTAAAGTTTATGAATATTACTTATGGCAAGATCTCATCATTTTACAATTGAAATGGTTAGATGTAACTGTAAATTCTATGATAAGATTTTCTTCTCTCAAACTTCTCACTTGTAGAAATCTCTCCTGGCTTCTTGCTTTTCAGTCAACTTTGATCTTCAAAAATTTAAATGCAATGCCAATTGCTATATTCTCTCTTCTTAATTCCCATTCTTTTAGTGTTCTCTTTTTCTTTAATGTTTTCTTTTTTCTTATATTCTCTATCAAAGTATTAAAGAAATGGCGTTTTTTATGAAAATAATGAGATTTGGAAAATATGACTATTTTTAGTTTTTGTTTCAAACAAAAATGGATAAACACATGTTGAGCAGTGAATGTTAAATGCAAAAAAAAATGAAATTTATTTTGCTTTTCATCACATTGTCATACACATAATACAAATATTCTGCATTAACTTCTTCAATTCTTTCCATATCCAAGAATTAGATTGATTTGTGACATCAATAGATAAATAAAAAACAAATAAGATTTTGAAGATGTGTGTATAAGTTTTGTCAGTATATATTCCTTCTGGTTTTGAAGAGTCAGAGATGGTTGGAGTAAAACTATTTAGTGATATAACTATAATTACTTACTTTTACTGCCAAATGTTCTATGAAACAGTTAAATACTATTGCATACTCCTTTAATTCTGTAATTTTGTAATTCTTGTTAGCATCAAAAAAAGAGAATATAAAATGTTGCTGCCAACTACTCCAGGTTAAACTATCTAAAGCTATTTTATAGAAAATTGAAAATTTATTAACATATAAACAAAACTATAATATTGTTTTTCTGTAGGAATACCCAAATTTTTTTTTAAAGTATTTATTTTTTTATAAATATTTACAGATCTTTCCTCTTTTATGTTCTAATCAAGGAGGTCATTAAGATTGTATGAAAAGATGACAGAATGTTAATTAACATGCATTGCAATCAAAATGTAAGAAAAAGGCTAGACCATCAATGTAAATAACTCATGACAATAGCATTCTTGGTGTTTCTTAATTAGTTATAGAAACATTATCACAATTCTATACAGACAGAAGCTGAATAACATAGTCATGAATATATATAGATATACACCAATTTACATGTTTACAAAGAAGATGTATAAAGTGCTATGCTACCAACAGGCAATAAACGCAGCCTTTATAATTATATATATTAATGGTGAAGATTAATTAGATATCATTCCCACTTATCTAAATTGCTTGCTTATAAGGTATTTTAATGTAGGACAATGTTTTTGTATATGCTTGCATATTTTGAACTTTGTATAAAGTAAAAAGAGACACTTACACACATACACACTGATTGCAAGTATTAAAATGCGTAGAAATCCAGTTATTGACTTGTAAAACGGAAAACACTTTATCTTTGATTTTTTTCTTTTTGCTCACATGTTAAAAAAATAAAATTAACTCAAGAGGCTTTTATTTCACAAAATATGGTTGGCATTTAATGGCCTTTTCTGTAATTGAAATGTATAGCAAAGTTATTTCTGGCCACACCAAGTTGATATTTCTGATTACAAGTCTTCTTCATCTTTGAGGATTCTGCACAACATTCGCTGCCGTAAAGGAGGACAAATATAACGTAGCAGTTCAATACTATTTTCTTTGTTATCAACAAAATCCTCTGCCTAGCCTTTGGAATGCATCTTTGGCCATCCCAATACATTTTCGGATCTCAGTATCACACTTACCATTCTCTGTCAGAATACTTCCCAGATATTTAAATTTCTGCACATGCTTGATTTTAGTGTCCCCGACCTGTAAATCGCATTTCGGGCTCATCTTTTTATTGATAACTATGCATTCTGTCTTCTTGAAGTTTATGCTTAGTCCTTTCTTCTTGCTCTTCTTTGCTACTTTCTGTAGGAGGTTTTGTAATTTCCTTTGTGTCTGCTATCAGCACAGTGTCATCTGCAGATTGTGGCTACCAATGATGAATCTTGGTAGGATTTCCAATTCTCTCAGAATTGCCTTGCTGTATAGGTTGAATAAGTCCAGTGAAAAGACACATCCTTGCTTTAAGCCACTTTCTATTTTTGTATATCTGCTCAACTGATTCATTTTCATTTATTTTAAGAGATCAAGATGAAATAAGTTGGAAAAAAAAAACAATCATTTTTTATACCTAATTTTATTAAAATTCTTTTTTTTTATAGAAATTTGATGATGAATTAACAATTACAACTGTACTTGACAGATTATTAAAATGTAGTGGTATTTCAGAGCAATATCTATTTTGTTGAGTAGCTCAAGGAAAGTTTTGAACAGTATAATTATTATTAAATGCTAATATGAAAAAGAAATTTCAGTCATAAATATTTATTGAAAAATTGAACATTTTAATACAGAAATTTGTTCATTCTGAATTATAGAAAAGAATGAAGAACATTTGTAATTTACAATGTGGATGGCCAAGATACCTGCAAATTAAAAAAAATTGTGATCCTTTTGTAAAATAATTTTAAAACTATATTGATATTATTCTCATTTTAAATAAAATATACATGTAATTTCTTCAAATAACATGATTTTTATCCCTTTTACTACACACACATATATAGGCTTGAGACTTGACTATTATGGTCTATTAACTTTTAACTTTCATATGTGACAAGAATCAGTATAATTTTAATAAGTAGAAAAAATAAATGAGGTCACATATAGCAAATAAACAAATTCTTGTACACTTTCCTGGTATTTTATGACTGCAATAAAAAACAAAGAACAATTGTCAAGAAAATACTTTAAAAAATACCTTAGATACAATCTAAAAATTTCAGCACAAATGTTAAAATTTATTTATCCCCAAATAATCTATATTACTTTCTGTCAATGTATAAAAAGAAATAAAGAGACACTCAAAATAATGAAAACTTAATATTCATGGATGAATTCTTTCTGATCCCTTTAACATAGCACAAATTTTGATTGACATATAGCCTCTGGTATTGTTAACTACATTATAGATTTATAATGACATATATCCTTTTTGGTTACATATGCTCCAAATCCACACTGAAGTAACATCTACAGCTTTAAGTATCTCTCAACTTTCACAGAAATGCAAACTGTTCACATGAAAGAAATGATACATGGGTTTAGGACAAAAGCCTTGCCATTCAATCTCCACAGGTAATAACTATTGTTACTAGATTTCTACCACATTAGTTTAGAAATTTAGTTTCCAATGAACAACCATTTCAATAAAAAAAATTTTACAAACTTTCTCAGATGTTGTCTGGTTATGGCAATGCAATACAAATCTCATTGAAGAATCCTTACTGAGAGACATGCATGCAAATCCATTCCAGTTGTTAATCTAAGAACAAAGATAGATATGATTACACATTTTGCTGAATGCAACTGAGAATTATTTAAAAGATTTCGGCCACAGAATGACTCAAATGTTATTGTACTAATCATACTACCTCTCCTGATTTCCACAACTAACTCGGGTAACATTTGAGTATCTTATGGCAGGGATTATGTGCAACTACACAGGATCATATATGCAAGTGAAGAGAAAAATGAGAAGGGAGTAGGACTCATATTAGACCAAGAAAAAACATTCTTCTGGGATTCTATTAATTCTGATAAAATTCTTGTAGTTAAACTAAAAGGGAAGCCTTTTAATATATCTGTCATAGTAGTATGTGCATAGAAACTACAGAAGAAATTGAAAATTTTTACTAGAAACTAGACAATGCCAAAGCCCAATGCAAGGAGTAGGAAATTACAATCATGATGGGAGAACTAAATGCCAAAGTAGGAAAGAAGAGAAGTTGAAATACTTGATAAATTTGGACTAGGAAGCAGAGAAAAACGGATCAATGATGCATGGCAAAAAATCAACTAGTAGCCAATATTTGGTTTCAAGACATGGTTGATGGGTATGGAGAAACACATATGTAGAAACAAAGAACTAAATCAACTACATAAACAATAAGAGATTCAGGAATGCTGCTGTTTTACATTATAAAAAACCCAAATGCCAATTGCGAGAAAACCTTCCAGATTTTCTTTAATCATTTCACCCTAAGCAAGGCAATTTAACCACACTCTGTAACCGCTTGTGTAAGACACTAAGGGTTACATAGTGTGAAAGAATATGAGAAAAAGAAAAATATCATTAGAGAAAGAGAACAATAAAAGCATAGTAATTAAAAAACAGCAGCATATAATTATTGACATTATATTTAAATTTTGGAAGATCAAACTTGACTGGAAATTAAGAAGCTGGAAAAGAGTACCACAAGTGAGAATTGTGAGAGAAGAAAAAGTTAACATACATCTTACAGTTATATTTAGCTGCCATTACAACTGTAAAATGTGAGACCTAGCTGCCAATTTCATACTGTGTTTAAATTCATAAAGTCAAGGTATCAAATAGGAAAGCTCATTAAAACAATTACCATGGAAATATTTATTTAAAAAAGGCACAGGGAAGCTACATTATGTCAGTGAGCAAGTGACTGAAGCCAAGATACTAGGTCAGGATTTTTCTTTTGATTTTATAAAGAATCTCTAAATGTATTGCAGGAGCACCAGACCAGACCAGATGTGGCAGCAATATTCAAAACATGGGCAAATTGTAGATTTACAAATATGTAAGATTCGGGTGAGAAAAATTGTCTAGCATGATACAGTGAACCAATTTTCCAAGCATTCATTATTTGTGGTCACAATCTGAACAACATTAGATATGCAGATAACACATTGCTGATAGCAGACAGAGAATGAAACTACATGAAATCCAATAGAAGGTAGTAAAGGAAAGTGAGAAAAAAAAGAGTAAACATCAATTGTAAGAAGGTAGAATGTATGATTGTTAGTAAAAGGCACAGCCCAAGATGCAAACTACAAATATGAGAAACCAAAATCAAGTACAAAAATTTAAATATCTAAGTCTTTTAACAGAAGATGGAAAATACAACACTGAAATCCAAAGCCACTTTAGGATAGTGAAAGATGCCTTCCAAAAGCCAGGCAAAGTATTAAGAAATAGGATAATTTTGTTAGAAACAAAGAAAAGTGTAGTGTAATGTTACTGACAGGAAGTAGTATGCACTCAACTGCCTCATGGGTAATAGCTGTTGTGTAGATATAGGAGATCTTGATTTTTTTTTCATAGGAGTTTTTCTCTAATGATTGTCCTTGTTCATCTTCATAGTATACATTACTCTCGATTTCACTGTCTAGTTCATCTTGATTTGACATGACACTTTCACCTTCATACTTTCAGGCTCACTGTACATTTCTTCATTGCTATCGTGTTGCAATCTAACTTGGTCCACATGCGCAAATGTCCCATTTCCATTTTCTTCTGTTATAATAATGTTCTGTCTACTTTGCATTATGAATTTTGCCTCAAGTACATTAGATTCACTATTGTTTTTATACCACAGTTTTTCATTGGTGGCATAAGACAAGGTCAATGGGGCACTAATTTGTCTCCCCCATGAGGGCAGATAGGCTTTTTGATCTTCCAGCGTGTGGTCTTGTCCTATAGCTTAGCAACAATCTAGGAAGAAATGTTTTTATCTTTTCTTTCTGTTGTACACATATCTTCAATCCATTTTTTTATAGTTTGCACCATCCTTTCTGCTAATCCGTTTGATTGTGGATGGTGTGGTGGGATTTTATATGGTTTGCATCCAATTTTGTTCAACCATTGGCATAGTTCCTTATCACTGGGGCACTGTCAGATACTAGCATTTTTGGAATTCCATTTCTTGAAAATATGATCCTTAATGCTTGTTTCACGGTCAAACTTCTTTTGTTGAAGACCTGTATCACTTCTGGCCAACCTGAATACAAATCTACCAGTATTAGTAATAATCTCACTCCATTAACATGAGCATGATCCATGTGTACTCTGTTCCAAGGTTGGAACTCTTTAGGCCATGTATGTTTTTGACTGTTTAAATTTTCTTCTTCTAATACATATTTTACACATTTTTACGTATTCTTTCATAGCCTGTAGCCTTAATCTCCTCTGTGTAGACGTTATTCCACAATGAACATCGACATATATACTTTTTATAATTTTACTCCTTTGCATTGCTGGTGAAACCACTATGTCTCCATTACAAATTACACCCTTTTCTACAGTTAGCTTGTGTTTAACCTCTTTAAAACAGCTTTCTCCCCATGAGCAATTATTCCACACTTACTCTTTATCCTGAACCAAATACTGTTCAATATGGGTTCTCACTTTGTATCCTCTGCTAATTTGTCTAGCAACAAAATATCAGTTTCGACCCAGTGTAAGAAAGTATCTTTGATTTTTTCCTCCTCTTTCTCACTTTCAAATGTAATGAACTTCAATCTCGACAAAGCATCTACATGTGGAATGATATTGCCTTTCAATATCAAAGTCAAATGCCATTAACATTAAGGCCCATATTAGAATTCTGGAAGACTTTATCTTAAGAAGTTCCTTTCTAGGATTAAGTATGAATTCTGTCGGACCTTAGTAGGAATTTCTTTCCAATCAGAAAATGATAAGCTCTATTTGCCGTCCATATTATGGCCAACGCTTCTTTCTCAATATGAGTAATTTACTTTGACTTTTGACAATTTTCTCAAAAGATACATAATAGGATGACAATCCTGAGCTAATATTCTCAAAATTGAGTGTTCCCTTGCATCAGCTGTTACTATTATATCTTTTCTAGGGTCAAATATTTTTACTACTGGCTTCTTTGCCAGAGCAGCTTTGAAATTTTCAATTGCCACTTGTTGTCCAAATAAATTCCATTCTTTTTTCTTAAAACAGTAAAAGATTCTGTCAATTTAGAGTATAGCTCTACATCATCTGTAAAAAATTTAAAAGTCTTAAAAAAGATTCTAATTCTTTTTTGTTCTTAGGTACTTCAACTTTTAATATCTGTCTATATCTCTGAGATGAGGTATTATGATTACTTACATTATTTTTATTGTTAAAATTTTAGGTTGAATCAGTATGTTTTATTGAAGTTATTTGATGTATTATAAAAAAACTACCATCTGAAGTTATTAGGCAAAACCAAATAATCAGATTTTACTTCAATAAAAAGGTAATAAAATCATCAAAAATTGATCAACACCTATAAATAACAAACACATAACTCTGTGAATCCTTTACATAGTGACCCTTCTTCTATCCATTGGTTTTGTTAATTTTTTACTTCAGCAGATTCAGTTTCTGATATGGTAGTTTTAATTGCTTCCCATAGGCCTGTTTTGCTGTTATTTTGTTTGCCACCTTCATATAATTTCATCTTCATAATTGACCATAGATTTTCAGTTGGATTCAGATCAGGACTTCCATTATCTTCTCTCCTGTAAATCTTTTATGCTCAAAGAATTCATGGGTAAGGTTTGATACATGAGAAGGAGCATTGTCATGTATAAATACACACTTCACTTTGAAACTGCAAGACTAGGACATGCAAAGAAAGTCTTGTTCATAAAATCGTAATAGTTAGCATCATTCAGTTAAACTACTTCATCGACTTTGAATAGTTCATTAATGGTTTGGTTGACAATTCCAGCTTATATCATAACTCTACTGCCTCATTATTGCCTTCTTTTAGCTACATACATAACTGAATGGGATAAAATCCATCCTTTGGCCCATCCACAGATAGATAAAATGTCATTAGAGAGTTTTATGTGAAAATTACTTTAGAAAAGTCAAGTTTCATGTATTTTTTGGCCCAGTTTTGACACTTTAAAATATTTGCTTTAGTGAGAGGAGATTTTTTTTTACAGATTTCAATTCAAAGTATTTTTCACATTTTGTCCTACTTGATTCCCTCAATTCCAGCCTTTTCAAAAATCTTTAGTTTACATTCATCTTGGAGAAGCAAGTTCTTAAAGGCTTTTCCTTTGTTTTGAATTCTCAACTTATTTATATTTTCAACAGCCTTTGTTATCATTTGATAATCTCCGCAAAGCTCCTTTGATATCTCCAATCTAGACATTCTCTCATGCAATAACTTTATTATCTTTTGTTTTTCATCAGTTGTTAGATCTTTGCCTTTACCCATGTTTAAATATATTATAGACAAAATGAAAAAATAGTTTTTATTAAATTTCAGAGCTAATATTAGTTTAATCTGCATATTAACTTCAGTCAGTCCATTCCCAAATATCTCAAAAAATAACCATTAAAATGGCAGAAAATTTAGTTAAATATTTTACTAAGAGTGGAAATAGACAAGTTTAAATTTGACAAATATTGGTTCAGTTCTTTTTGAGTTATTGAGGTTTATTTGATTTGCATAATAACTTCAGATAGTCTGTAGTTCATTTTGGTAAGCTAGTAAGATTTAAATTTTGGCATGAATATAACATGGACATAATTTACTATTTCATATGCAGAAAAACTGGCATTATTACAATTTGAGTTGATGCTTTTTCCTATAGAACATATGAATGTTCATCAATGATGACCAAAACGTAATTTTTTTCAGATTGTAAAAGTCCTTTAGAATCAATGGAAATAAGCATTTTTATTAAGAGATGATAAAAAAACTGTAACCACAGAATAAAAATAAATTTTAAAACATTTTAAATAGATATGATGTGGGCCAAAATTCATCTAATATAGAGACACACTTCAAAGAACCAGCATGAAGTATCAGATGTCAAATGTAAATATTTACTTTCTAATGCAAATTGGTAACATGTTACCATTTTGGTAACATTTTACCATTTTTTTATACCATGGAATGTGTGTGACTAGCTGCTAATTTTAAAACAACAATGAAATTTGTGAAATTTTGATTCAGAGATCACATTGAGTTTACAAAAGAGGTTGACATCTACTTGGCATTATATTTAAAAATCCATTTAAATTAGCAATCACACCAACTTCTAAGCTCATAGGAAATACAGGCATTGATTCAGTTAATATTTAAACCATTCCTTAGTATTTAAGAAGTTTACTATAAGTAGATAATGTTCCTTCTGAGAAAGTCTACATAAAAATATGTACATTTCAGTATGATGTGGGTAAATTCTTAAAAATTAAAATCTTGATTTTTCTCAAACACTTCTAAATTGGGCCAGAATTTGAAGTGACTGAACAACTAAGAAAGTTAGTACTAATGGGTCTGACAAGACAAAAGAATGAGATGCCTATATATTCTGACCAGTGAAGCCTAGGATGAAGATCCACCCAACCCACCATAGACATGGTTACAGATATTTTGGAGAAGGATCCAGAGGACAAAAAGAGAAATGCTGCAGACATAGAAGTAGAAGACAGAGAAAAAAACAGTCACCAATACATTCACTTCAGCCATCTTTTGCTTTAAATTCAAGAGCCCTCCACTTCAACTGACACAGAATATAATTTAGTACCCTCCTAAATAACCCTACATATACATTCTGTGGGTATTTTTTTGTTGGTGTTACAGTTTACATTGGCATCCATATTATCATTGCATAGTCTAACTCTTTTGCACCTAAACCTTCCAAAACAATGACCATACAACTGATGGTTTGCTTTGGTTTTTACATTGCATATACAATTTTATCTTTCACCAGATTATTTATTTTTAATTAGTAGCTTATTTATGTTAGCTTTTGTCTGATTTAAGACTTGAGTTTAAACAACATCATTTTTCTTCTATTATTATAATATTGAGATATAGTCATCTCAATCTTTCTTTAAAAGGTCAAATTGTTGGAAGTAAAGAGTTTGACTATTGTGAGATAAACTGATTTTAATCTCAGGAAAAAAATATTTTCTAGTTATTTAACAGCTTATAAAATAGAAGTCAATTTTTCTTTATACAAATTAATTTCATTAAAAAAATTAATTGCAAATAAATTTTATATAAGTTTTTGAGATAAATATATAAAAATATTTTATTGCTTTTCTAAAAAATCATTATACAAAATTAAAATTATAAACAAAGCTCTAATTGGTTCTAGATTAAAATCATCATATTTAATTGGGGAAATTTGCAATACTTTTTGGGATAAGATTTAATTTTGTACAAAAAGCAGATAAGATATGTTTGGAAAAAGCATTTCTGTAATTACGATATGAAATAACAGTCAGATATTATTGTAGACATCTGTTTAAGCTATTAAGTAATTATTATTGATATCTCCACCAAACTTGAACATGATTCAGGATCTTGTACATTGAATATTATTCATATTTATATTTATTTATTCAGATATTGTTATATAGAACATTAGGTGATTTGGAACATAATTTTATAAAGAATATGTGACTTAACTCAGTAAGATAAAGGCAATCATCAGTGGATCACTGCTATTATTTAATTCTGGTAATGTTGGGGAAAGTATTAATTATCAATTACATATCAAACATAAATTACTGTTAAAGTCCCAATAAGACTTGAGAAAACCCACAAAAAACAATTCAGCCTCAGCTCTTGAAGTGGTTGAGAAGATTGCTAGTAAATCCTGAAAATATATACTTAAAAAAAAAAAAAAAATTCAAATATACAGCTGCAGGCTGGGATTTCTTCCTAGCCAATAAGATAATCTGTGTATGAATTTCTGGGTATTATAAACCAAATGTTTCAGCCACCAATCTTTTTACCAGTGCTCATATTGCAATTTTTGCTGTTATCATTGTATGTTTTTTTTTTACCAGAGCACATGTTGCAATTTTCGTTGTTATTATTGCTTTTCTCTGGCACTCCTTATTACTGGTTCCCATATCGTATTCATTTCTATGCTTGGTCGGCTCAGGAGATTTTTGTGGCCTAGCATATGTGCTGATTCCTTAAGTTTACAAATTTTCCAATGATGTTCTTTGTCTATGATTTCAACCTGATCCCACAGAGGGAGGTGATCTCCCTTTTCTCTCCATATGTGGTCAGCCAGGCCTGATTTTTCATCTTCCCCTCGTGTTACAGCTTTCTGGTGTTCTTGAAGCCTTACCTTAAGGGGGCAGCCTGTCTCCCCTTTATATTTCTTTCTGCAGCTGCACGGGATAGCGTACACACAATCTTTAGTCATGTTCTCCTCTATGGAGGGGGGGTCTTACTTGGGAAAGATATCTGCAAAGTGTCGTCCAGCTTTTGAAAGTTGTCCTGATGTTATATGGACCGCAGATCCTTTGTATTTTCTCTGATAAGCCCTTCACATAAGGCTGGCAGACTGTTTTCTGAGTCTTGTTGTCCTCATCTTGTACCCACCTATCCCACTTATTTGGGGCTGCTGCTGTTGTTACATTGTAGGGTACTACTTACACTAACCAATTCTTTATCTAATGTCTCTGGGTCGCCACTTATGACTTTTACTTGGTGTTGTAAGCAGCGGACGATCCCTTTCATTACACTGTATGGATGGTGGGAGTTGAAATTGAGGTACTGCCCGGTGAATGTCGGTTTACGGTATATGGATATCTTGAGCCCATGATCTGTTCAAGATATTAGAACATCCAGGAATGGGAGTGTGTTGTTACTCTCTTTCTCCATTGTGAATTGTATCAGAGGTCTTATTGAGTTCACATGATCCAGTAGAACCTGGACATCTTCCTGGTGTGGCCAGAGTATGAAGGTGTCATCTACGTACCTTAACCATAGAGTTGGCTTTAGAGATATAGATTCTAATGCCATTTCCTCAAAGTATTCCATGTATATATTCGCCATTGCTGGTGATAATGGTGAGCCCATTGCTAAGCCCTCATCCTGTCAATATGTGTGTGATCCCATTCCGAATTGTGTTGTTTGTGTACAGAAAGTCAAAATCTCCATCAGATTATCTATTGGAATACTGGTCTGTTCTTCTAGGGATGAGACAGAGGCCAATCTGTCTTTGATTACTGAGAGTGCCTCCTCTGTGGGTACCTTGGTGAACAAACTCACCACGTCCAAGCTCACCATCTGGTTGGATAGGATGGGGGTGTCTTTGATTGTTTGCTTAATATTATTTTTGCCCAGTTCTTTTCTTTCTCATGATATTGTTAATTGCAAACTTTGTCAATTCTGTTTATTGGGCATTTCTGCCAATTACATTTAACCATGGCCAATTACTCTACATCTTTACATTCAAGATATTAGAAGATATGTACTTGATATTCTTCATATTTTTAGATTCAGTTGGGGTTTTTATATTCTTTTAATAACGTCTTTTTGCAACAAAAGTTTATATTTTCCAAAGAACAAAATAATATGATCAAAATAACAAAGAGTCTAAGTGAAATATGCTGTTTCATCACAGGCTCAAAGTTACACTAACAAGGTGAAATAATACTGATTCTTGCTACTTGCTAACTAATGCTAACAATCTTGGGATGTATTTCATATACTCAGGATTATAGTAACAAGAAGAACATGCAAGAAAGAATTTCTTAAAATGGGAGTAACACTGAGTAATGTTGTTAATAAGATATAACAATAAAATATGTTTTTTAATTAACTGCTAGAAAGTAAGTGTTTATTTTTGGGAAAGTAAAGCAGCCATTACAGAGAAGAGAATCTGTATTATACAAAGCGTTTCAAGAGCACCATTTTCAAATTTTCCATTTTCTGTAACTTATGATTTTCTTCAGTAAAATAAAGCAACACTTCAATCAATATACCTTTGATCCTATTTTTCATACCAAACTCTTAACTGTCTCAAAATATACAAATTTCTGTCAATAAATTTGATATAGAAGACGCTTGGTTTTTCATTTTTTTAAAAATAATTTTTACTTTTTGTAACTGGTTGTTTGCTTTGGAAGAAAAATGCATAGAAACCTGATTAAATTTAGATATGTTTCACATATATATCACATTCTATGAATTTCTGGTCTGCTAAATAGAAAGTGGCTAATCCGGTAAACTGTACAAACCAGAACTCATGAATAATTGAAAAAAGGTCATTACCACAATAATACTAAAAAGGCATCAAGAATACAAATGAAAATTATATATATGTTTTTAAAAAAGACAAATAAATATATTTATGTATACTTTTAATTTCATATTTTAGTGAAAATAACAAAATGAATAAATCACATATAATATTACTTTTCTGAATGACTGTTACCTTGATATGCTCAATTTTTGTCATACATTAATCAAATATTAAATTTACATTATATAAAATAATGAATTTTTAATATATCAAGTGATATACAAAATTTTGAGGTTTGCTAAAATTTTCAATAAAATCTACTTAATTTGCACTCTTTTGAAGTAGTCCCCTTAAGAATGTATACAGTAATTCAAGTATTTTTCCAAGACTGCATTGCTGGAAATCTTCAAGTGTGCCTGTAACTCTGTCTAGATCTCAATTTTGTAAAAAAAAAAAGATGCTCTTTTAGCCCAAATTTCAGTTTAATTTTTTAAAATTAGTAAAAATTAAGAGATCAAGTAAAAAGGATGAGAGAATGAGGAATGACTCAAGCTTCTGGAAACTAAGAACTGTCAAAAAATAATGATGTGTGGGAAAATGGGTTTTCATGGTGAAGAATGCAGTTATTCAGTTTGTTTGGATATTTGCAACAAATACGCTCTTTTAGCCTCTTTAAAAACTCACAGTAAAAATTATAATTTGATCAGAAGGAATGAATTCCTTGCAGATAATGCATTAAAAATATAGAAAGAAAATGAACACTGATATTTGATACTGCTGTGAACTTGACATTCCTTTTTGGTTGCAGTGATTTTGATGATTACCACTATGATGATTGCTGCTTTTGTAAAGATACACTCTGGGATCTTGTAGTTGTAGTAGAAACGACAAAACTGGGGTCACACGTCTAATCTTCACTTCTCGCCAGCTAAAACGTGTGTTCGTCCCACGTTTCGGTAGACACTGGTAAATATACAGCTCACTCTATCGGTAGTTTGAAGCTAGCGTCCAGCTTCCAGACAAAAATAAACAGAGTCGTAACTTAATACAAAACTCTTTAATAGTGCACGTCACTACGGTCCCAACTGTACTGCCAGCCAATGTCCCAGACCGTTTTTATTGACCGAAAATACGGCCAACACACCAATCATTGCCGTTGGCCTCGCTCTCAATCAGAGTCCCCAGCTCGTCCAATCAGCATAAAATAACAAAGGTCGGAGAATGTACTTTTTCTTATACAAAACAGCAGCCCGACAAGCAAAACATCTTAGGCACTTTGACTCCGGTAAGTGCGAATATTTATCGTCACAGATCTCCATCAGGTATACACCAACTGGATAAATCAGCTTACATTATCTTTCAATTTTTGTTTGCATCATTGTGGATAGTGTGCCCCAAAATTGGGAAAAGGTCAGTAGACATTCACAAGGGAACATAAGATGAAATAACATCATAGTGAAAAAACAAAATCTTTTCTTCCAATTATTTATTCAGTGATTCAGTCTGGTGACACTTAGGATATCTTCACTGCTACTTCTGTCTTCTTTCATGACCAGATCTTCCCTTTACTTAGTGAGAATTCCATCACTCTCTAACTCTACATCTCTTTAGCTCTAACAGTTTTGCTTGTCTCCTACTAACAGATGGCTTAGAACTGACTTGCCACCCTATATAGGTGGCTCACAACTTATCATTATAACAAACTCTGCCTATATAAGACTATGACCCGAACTTCCTATCTTCTTGTAAGGGGTACATGATCCTGAAAATTTTCATTTATTTATTTACTTCCTATCTAGTACTTCTGAACAGCTTTGAAGAACTTACATTTAGGTTTTACTGCAGGTCATAAAGCACCAAACTCTTCAGATATAGATAAAATCATTTATCATCTGCTTTACTATGTGGGTTTCCTGTTCACAACTGGGTACTATTGTGTCACATTTTATCTCAGGGTTAGAATCTATATCATTATCTATATCTGTATGTGTAGTCTAACATACTTCTGTAATGTTTCTGGTGTCATGCCTGTGAACAGCTGCCTAAAATGTCCATTTCTATCAACAGATGTTTGTCTCCCCTGAAGCATTTTGTGCTCTAAAACTGGTTCATGGCACTATTATCAAAATGCTTCTTTAAGCCTTTGTTCAGTTAAAGCAAGTTTTTGTATTAATTAAAAACCAAATTTGATGTTGATTATTAAAATCTACTATGAAGATGAAAATTGCTGAAACACTAAAATGCAACCTTGCAAAAAATGGTCAAAACTATATAACTTTCTGAGCTTGCCTGTTTTTTTTTTTACACTAGCTCACAAAGTGTAGCGAAAAATGTTCATATTAAATTCAGTTTCTCTGAACTGTTAGAAATCTTTGACAATTTGAGTACCACCTTGCAACTTTAAGAAAACAGATGAGTTTGAGAAATGGGAAGAAATATGAAGAGTAAAGCATGTACTGCATAAATCTTCCAAGAAAGGAAAAAAGGCAACCTGCTTTGAAAAGGAGTATGCAGTATCTTGGTTTTTTACCTGAATTCAAACACTGATGATGAGAAAATATATGACTTCCTCACTAGTCAAGAACCCCAAAATTCTCCCTAGACTATTGAAAGAAAGGGAACTTTAATATAAAGTAGCTACATATATATTATTTTAGCACAAGAAAAAAGAAAATAATGCAAAGTAACAAAGAAAAAAGTTGACTGTTAAAAGCTTCTAAGAATCTGTAACAAAATTTTCTTTCTTGTATATGGTCAAAGAGAGAAGTGTACCCACTGAATATCTACAAGACATTTTCAGTGTTTTACAATATACAAGGTAGTATTGGAAAGTTCCCAGACTAGGATCTCCTGGCAAATTCCAGAACTGATTCCATTCATGTGAGAAAGCTGATGAATTATTCAGTGATAGCTATCATAGATAAGTTCACACATTATTTTTTCCACATTTTCTGGCATTTTGTTGATGACTGGTTGCCCTGAATACTTCTCAACTTTCAACCAACATTCAACTGGCATTGAAATGCATGTGCAGTTTAAAAACCTGAGATTGACCCAAAGAATGTTTAACAAAAGCATTCTTAGTCTCAGTTGCAGATTTTCTAAGCATCATGCAAAATTTGAAGCAGGCATATTACTTGAATTTGTCAGTTATTGTAACACAAGTATGTTGACTAACAATTATTGGTAGACTGTTTTAGTAGGCTAGGTATGAAAAGTGTTAGTTGTGTGTGCATTTCCATTGACCAATCATAATACATATATTCCAGATACTTTCCAATACCACCTCTTTCAAAAGATTTTATTAAATTTAAATCATTTACCAAAGTGGTAAATTTTAAGAGCATTAAAATAATCTGGAAATTGACCAAAATAAATTGAATTGCCAAAAAATTAGAGACAAAAATACATGGAATACTTTTGCCTCTCCCACTTGTAGAAATGTATTCAACTAGATATGTGATGCAATAAGTAAAATAAGTAAATAAGTAAGGTAGCATAGCGGCAGCAGCCATGGAACACAGATAGGATGTAACACCATTTGACCATGGAATGGTAGTTAGAACAAGATAAATGGGGAACTATCTCCAAGGTGACAAATGCTATAAACTTTTCTTATTGCACTGTAGCAAGTGTATAACAAGAATATGTGAATTCTGGACATACTTGATACTATAACCAGCTTAGGAGGCTGCATGAAGCTATGGATCCAGACTTTCATCAGAGTGTTGTATGTGTAGCTCAGTAATGGTGGGAGTGGGTGTTCAACTGTAATTCGTAAGGACCACAAGTAAAACTGGAGTGTGTCAATACACTCCAGTTTTACATGTGATATACACAGATTTTACTCTAGACTATTTGCACCTCTTTATGCTTGCTATCTTTTCTGGTAGTGATAGTTTGTTCCAGTAAGTTAATGCAAACCACTATAAAACTGATGCCAGGAACATTCCAACTGACATGCAGGTACTCCAGTGTCCTCCATTTACTTACTAGATTTAAATCCCACTGAACATGTATGGAGCCATGTTGCAAACCTTTAATCACACCCAATAATCACAACTCAGTTATGAAGAGCCTTGGAACATTCCTGGATAGGTATATATGCTCATACAACTTACAAAGTTCATACACATAATATAATCAGCATTATTCATGTGAAGGGAGAAATTACAAGAGTTTATCACAAAAGATTCAGAAGATCCATACAACATCAGGACAATATTCAGAAGCAGCTTGACCCTACAGAAAAATCTCTGCCAAGTTAAGCATAACACAGAATAGAATATGACCAAGAAATGTGTTTATTTCATTCCTTGTAGTTATGACAAAGAATATAAAGGTGACATCAGATATTCATTAAAAGTAAAGCTAGAGAAA